>CM047811.1:74397989-74997989 GCA_026214975.1 Gentiana macrophylla | reverse complement strand
ATACAGCATAGCAAGGCTGCCTAGTGGTGGGACCATCTGCAAGGTTTTAGGTAGTTTTGAGTGACATACTAAAAGTACTTTTCCATCCAAGTAATTTGTCGGTGAACGAAAACAATACTTAAATCACATCCCAGAAGGATCTGAGGAGAGTAAAACTTCAAGACTGGTGCTCAATCATTATCATCACCTTACAGAATTAATGTGAAACTGCTTTTGCTAGACCATTTAAGATTGTGTCTAAGAGGAATTCACGGATAGATTTCCTTTATAAATCATAATAATTGTTAGAACGCACACATGTACCAAATCATACATCTTAACATGTTAATCTTTTACATGAGATGATTATTTATGATGGTTTAACAATCCTAGGGATCCAACAGATAAATTGTGGATCCAAGACAACAATAGACAGATTTGAGTCTTAGATCAGAGCACAAGGTTATGGGATCAAACACCACTTCCCAATATTTATTAACACATTGTTGTTGCCACTACTTGCCACAGCATACTGTTGCTGCTAATGGTACTGTACTAAGACATGTACACAAGTGAGCAATGCGTAAAGAATGTATACGTGTATAAAATATACTACTTTAAAAGCTTCAGCTTTTAGGGAGATGAATCAACAACCACTCACTGTTTCCTCTTTCGCCAAAATAGGGGAAATGGACTTACGTTGTTCTAGTCCTGGACTTGATTACACTAAGAGCTGCAGAAACGTTCTCCTCAACTTGCTTCCTCGTATGCTCTTTAAACATCTCTTCAGCAAGCTGCATAAATGAACAAGCCATGGACGAGAAGGGAGGATGTCAGCATGCAAGAGCGTGAATTACTCTACCTATTTGACAAAAGTCCTTAAAGACGTAAGTACCTCATCAGAAAGTCGATACTTGAGCTGTGATTCTTTAAGATGAATCAGCTGATTTGCATTAATATCTACCAAAAAGCCCAAAGATCCAGTTAGCATTACAATGCAAATCATCTAAAAATATATGTGTATTTCAAGTGTTGGGTTGCCCGACATGCAAAAGCAACCAAAGTACAAAAACACAAATCATCAAAGCTTAATTTTTTTACAGGATGCAAGAACCTTAAACAGACAACACATTAATGAAAAGCTAAGTAGTTACTATCATTCGGCATGAAAACTAGACAAAGAACACAGAAACTATAGTAGATATTCCAACAATAACTCCATAACCCATTTCCCATGGCACCTTCTGGAAGCACAATTTTATTTTTATTTTTAAAGACAGGCTAGGTCAAAGAGGAGCGGCGTACATAACTTGGAGGATAAACTAAGCATGGATTTTCTTAAGTTGAAGATTGACATTTTGCATTAATTAAATTATGCGAAATAAAATACATAAATATGAGGTCAATGACAGGTCCATGCAGTTCAACCCCGAGTTGGGCTTATACAACAGGATCCAACACATTGGCATGCTTGAGGCATCAGAAAAAATCAGATCCATAATACAACTATTTACCTCGTCCAATTGACTTAAGCTTAGAGCCATACAAGCTTTTTGCATTATCTCGAATAGCAATCTCAACCTAAGTAAACGATAATTTGTGAGAAAATGTTATATATAAACTGCAAACATGGGAAGAATATTTGACATCACAAAACTTGCTATTTATGCATCCAACAAAGATATCATAATACAACAGAAGAAGTTAAGTATAATCGGGCAGATTAAATGCATATGGACTATGTACCTGAGAATCAGTGTACTTGAAGACACGTTTCCAAGGTAAAAGGAAAGAAGAAGCTTGTCCAAAAACAAGAGCTGAAACGTAAATCAACTTCTGGAATGCCTGCAGACGAAGTGGTCAAATCCACAATTCTGCTTAACAAAAGTCAAACTATCATACCCAAAAATAGTAGATACACAATATACCCGACGCTGCTCTAGATCACCATCACGGTCTCCAATTTCAAGTCTTTGCCTGAAAATGCGCCGACCAATCTGAAAAGTGGCATCATAAAAATAATGAAGCGAGACCCGTGCTTGACACAACCATATGGCTGTTATGTTGTTCATCAAGTAAAGAGAAGTTCAAAATTTCACCTCTACATGCATTGCAGCTGCATCAGGATCGTCAATACCCAAAGCCTCTTTAAATTTGATTATGGTCTCAACTTCATGACCTTTGAGGTCTTCACTTCCAGGGGGAAGAACAGAAGAAACAAAGCTGAGAAAGTTCATAAAAAGCATTATCCAACAATGTTAATTATAAATCGCAAACCAGTCATATATCAGAGACTAGCAATACATAAAATCCAATAAGAAAATTGCCAAGCAATCTGTCTTAAGGACACAATTTCCTTGAAATTGCCAGAACCACCAAACCAACCAATTCTAAACATAAGTCCAAGATTTTCCCTTCCTACCCTAACCAAGACATTGATATATTATAGAATTTAATACTTGCTACTTTTTGAAAGAGAATGATCTTGTTAATGAAAAACAGGTACAAATGGGAAACTATTAATCATGATGGAAATAGAAATAATACACATAAAACGGGCACTCCAATCCTTCTACAGATCTATCGACTAAATGTAAAATCACAACATAAACTCAAGGCCAAAGGCTAGAAGAACTATACTGATACACTAATTGCAATAGAGAATGACAAGAATACAGAATCAATTTCACAACATGTATGGCTAAAGATACTCCGCCAAATCTAGAACTAAAATTCTTGTTTCACTCACTTGCAGTATATGTCACATAGCTCCGACTTGAATGCTTCATTCTGTGTAGTAATACCATACCTGGGGGATAAGTAGAATGAGCCAAGATAATAAGATCAAAATAGCAAAAATCAGCAATCTGAATAAGACCACTTATATGTGGACAAAAAACTGCATGTACATATGCACAGACAAGGAAAGGTTCAAGCCCACAATGAGGGGAGGGGAGGGGGAAGGAAACATTTCTTCACAAATTCACTTCACTTTCCAGAAAGAAAAATAAAACGACGAGGAATTACAACAAGAAGGTATCCTAACCAGTGCTTCAAATGAGTCAAACCAATAAAAGTAACAAGTGTTCAGATACATCAAACTGATCCTTTATTCTCGAGCTCAGACATGGTAGCATGGTTCTGTTTCAGTTCTGGAAAGTCCTAGCTCAAATATCACGATATTCATCAGGTAACAGTAACACAACGTTCAACTCATTTTTTCATCGCCTCTGCTAGAGAACATTACATGCTGGCCTGACTCAACCTTATCTCGTCGTCACTCATTAATTACGATACCCTTCAATTCAAATTATTTAATGACTTAAATCTTTCTGAAGAACATTACATGGAGAGAAAAAAAGCAAATATGACATTACACTTTAATTCTAAGTAGTGTACCATTAGATTAAAAATAAAATATAAAAGGATGTCAGTGAAAGAGTAAGCAACTCAGATATGTGCAACCCCAATAAATTGATATACATCCATAAAAAAACCTAGCTCAGAGGCATAAGAACCAACCTTGTATCGACTCGATGTATGTTCAAGTCAATTAACTAAGCAATTTAGGATAACCTTAACTTCAAATAAGGAAATAAACCCAATGAAACACAAAGATTACTCAAGTATGCCCTAACAACACTGGGTGAACTGGGAAGCCACAGTGTTGTAAATTCTCATTAGAAATTCATACCTTGTCCACTTGCCCAACCTTAAACAATAAACATAAATGTTGGTTGCGACCCATATAAGAAACACAAACCGTGAAATGAAAACATGATATAAAATTATAGCCAATAACCCACACAATAGTCATATAAAAGCATAATCTTCGCTGTCTGAACCACAGACCAGAGGATACGGATCAACATTATTTGCACACATACTCAAAAAAGAGGACAAAAGATTGCGCTTACGAACTTTTTGGCTATGTTCGCGATATCTTCCTTCCTTAGCATTCCAGGATCATCACAGTCAACCACATAATTACGCAAACTAATGGCGGCAACCTCAGGAACAGAAGAATTCAACGCATAAACCGCGCCAGCACCGGCAGCACCAAGAGCTAGAGCGCCACCTAGAGCAGCATTCTGAGACTTACCAAACCGCGAACCAAGACCATAACCAGCGGCAATAGCACAGGCAAAAATAATAGCTGAGCAAGCGATTCGAACAGGCGGAGATAATGCATCAACAAAAGCTTGAATTCCAGTAAGTTCTTTCCGAGGTCCAAATATTTCAGGCTTGATGGTGTTGCTGCTGCTGTGGGGTTGAGCAGCAGGTAAGGGTGAGGTGTTGCTGCTGTGGGGTTGAGCAGGTAATGGGGAGGAAATTGAAACGGAATTGGTGGATAAGCGGATGAGGGGAATACGGTAATGGCGGCGGGGGAGGCGGAGGTTAGTGGAGGTGGTGGAGAAGAAGCGGCGGGAGAGCGTAGGTGAAAGGAATGGGGAGAAGAAAAGGAGGTTGGGTTGTGCAGAAGGTGGGGTTGCTGTAAGTAGAAGTGATGGGTTCATTTTTTTGAGGGTGGGGGGTAGGGGGTAGGGTAGGGTAGGGGTGGTGGGACTGAAGGAGAAGAAGATGGGTTGAAATTGAAAGGGGGGTTTAAAAGAGGGTTATGATGATGATGAGGGGATTGAGGATAGGGGTGCCGGAAATGGAGAAATGGGGTTGACGAGGGTTAAGAAGGCAGGCGGAGAATTAGATAGACTAGCTGTTTGCTTTTCTTTTTAAAATAAAAAAAAATAAAAATAAAAAATAAAAAAAAGAGTCTTAGCTGTTCAATTCTTGTCATTAAAGGGTCTACACTTCTTGCTGTTGATTTGTTCAGCTTTCAATTAACAACATACATATAAATATGTTGGATCATTTAGACTAGCAATGCAATTCTTGACAAAATGTTTGGATCGAATGCCTTAAATGTATCAAATCATAGTTCAGAACGTTTAGAAACTTGTGATCATGGTTAATCTAAATATAAATTGTGATCCTATAGGTTTTGCTTGAGGAAATCAAGAGTTTGTTGTTTTTGCTTTGCTTAGGCTTGGAAAATCAAGTAAGAGAGCCTTCCTAAAGAACTTGTGATGTTTTATAATGTTTGGTAAATAGTTTGGTTGTATTTTGGTGTTTCTTTTTTGTGTTGAATTCGTTGCATATACCTTGGTTTTGGTTTAGATCTTGATGTGTAGAAAATCTGCAGTTTTTAGGGATGTTCGACCTTTTAGCACGCGTCAAAGAGGTTTATTGCATGCCAAAGCTGAGCAAAGTCTGAGCAGATTCTTCTGTGAGCTGTAGTGCCTGCTAAGATGGTTTAGCGCGCGCCAAGGCTGGACATAATGATTTCCAGAGTTTCAGTTGCGTTTTAGCGCGCGCCAAAGGGATTTGGCGCCGGCTAAAGACCTTTTTTGTGCAGTTTTGAGCTTTTAAGGCTTAGTTTGAGTTTAGGTCGTTCTTAAGTGATGCAATTAACTTAAAGTAACATGACAAAGCCATGAATAAACTTCTGATGCGTTTAGTTCCGGTACCGAATTGATTCCTTTAAGAGTTGAAGTTCGGGACCGTTGGAAGGGTATGAATGCCCTTGTGCTTTGATGAAGTAGTACTCATCAATATTTGTGTATGTGGTAGGACTTGGTTAGAGTCTAGTGTCTATGATGAAGGAGTAGGGTTATAAGTGAGTTTTTTCCTTGAAAACAACTAGGTGGCTAGTTAATGGTTAATTATGTATACATACTTGCTTAGTTAAAAGACTAAATATCAATGTTATTCTTGGTGAGGCACAAGACAATATCGTGATATGTGGTATGGTCAGGAAAAGCGGATAACTTCGCCGATCACAGAGACGGTCAGGAAAAGTGGAGAGACTCCGCCGAACACACACACTATCGGGACTAGCCCGTGGCTACTAGTGCAGATCTCTAGTAGGTTGCACCCCGGTGTTCTTAGTGCATGACTAAGTGTAGTGCCCTTGAATACTTGATGTAACAAAGATAAGTTGAGCTAGAAACAAAATAGGGACCTCACACGTGTTATGGGACACCATGTGATTTGTATATGCGATGTCTAATCATAAAGATAATCTTAATAATGTTTGCTTTCCTATCATTATAAAGCATGTTGTTCGGTAGCTTCTACCGCTTGCTAAGTACGCAATGTACTTACCCCCTTCGCATGTTTGTATACATTTCCCTTCTCGAGAAGATATGCGGGATGATCACAAGATTGAGGACCAGGATGATGTTTGAGCTATGCTTTGCTTGGAAGTTGTTATTATGTTTTTATCTTTTCTTTGTATCATAATGGCTATGTATCTCTCCTTTCAAAGACATGTTGTACTTTCAGTTGGTTTGTTTTAAGACATATATTTGTAAGATATGTATATTTGGCTTGTAACATCTTTCGTATGCTGTAAGATTTGGTTTATCATTGTTCTAAGATATTTTGTCTATCTTTAGTTTGATGGCTTTGTAACTCTTTTTAGATCCTTGTATGTTTTACATGAGTCTCTTTTATATAATATTAGAAGTATTTAATGTTATACGTGGGCGTTCTTTTCCGGATAAGGACTCGGTATCCGGGAACGAGGCATCACAGATGGTATCAAAGCCATGTTTCATTGATGTCGTAGGCTTCTATTCTTTAAGATAAGATATCTTTAGACCTTATAGTAACCATTCCGATCCTTCTTGATCTACAAAATGGTAGGAAATCAAAGAGGTACAATAGTTGGTAATGATGGGATCGAAAGTTCAAGGGGTCACCATGGAGTGAATGGTATGGATCAAGCAACAATTGGACGGGTTGAGCGTGTTGATCAGTAAGAGCATCCCCAATATCAGATGCCTCAAGAGCATGTTGATGGATCCACTCCAATCACTATTGTGGGGATATTCATATTGTTTATGTTCCTCTAGTGGCTGAAGTGTATCCACCTCAGTTTGCATCCTGGTTTATCCATCATAGGCAAGTGTGGCTTACCCACCTCCATCAGTGAGTTATCCACCTCCTCTAACTTCTTATCCATATCCACCCGCAAGTTATCCATCACCACCTACGGTTTATCTACCACCACCAACTAGTGTTGAACATAATCATGGTTATGGTTATCCACATCATGGACCTCAACACCTCTATCGTGCACCACCTCAATATCAAAGGTACCACCCCTACCAGCAGGAAACATATGTGATTCATCCACAATAGCCGTATCAACCTCCTTACCCACCTCAAGCACCCATGAGATACCATCAAGCATATCCACCCGCTTACCCACCAGTGCATAGTCAGTCTGGAGTTGTAGATTGGTACACAAGGTTGAAGAGAAACGTGGTTTAAGACTTCCACGTGAATGTGGAGCCGACAGTTGATGAAGTTTGGATTCGAGGTTTTGAGTAAGCGGCAGAAATCTGAACATCCCAGAGTTTTGAGTGGGCTCAATTAGTAGTTGATCTACATACAGGAACTGTAGAAATTGGATAGAGACGCTTGAGCAAAGCAGAAGATGGATTACCGATTGAAGAGTATTTCGAGATTCGTTCTACCAAGAGTACTTTCCACCTTCGGTTCAAGCTGAGAAGGCGAGTCAATTTTCGCACCTAAGGCAAGGGCCATACATGACGGTGACTCAATATTCTCACAAGTTTAATGAGTTGGGATGGTTCTATCCCGAGATTATAGGAAACGAGAAGAGGAAGATGGCGCATCTTCTGGAAGGTTTGGCTCGTACCATATGAGAATGTATGTTTGGGTTGAAACCTCGTAACATGGCTGAGTTGGTTGATCATGCTTTGGAAGTGGTAACATTTAGGAACAAGCCCTCCGTTGTTGTTGGTGGCAAAAGACCTTTTGGAGTTAGTCAATGAAGTAGCCGTGGAGTTCCACAACATAATGCCAAGAAGACCACCGCACCTATTGCAGCTACACCATGGACTAATGCACCAGTTTCTACCAAGTGCAAGAGAGCTCATACCGGGGAATGCCCAGTTGGTTCAAGTGGATGTTACTATTGTGGTGACACCGGGCATTTCGCAAGGACCTGTCCAAAAAGAAACTCCAATGGAAACCAATGAGGCAACAAGGGTAATACAAATTGACCTACACGTTTTTTGCTTTGGATGTTGTGCTTACTGAACCAGAGGATGCAGTTGTTTTGGGTATCTTTTAAGTTGTTTGTTTCTAAAGTACACTTATGACATGTTAATTCATGTCGTATTTGTATTTGAGTAAATGAACTTGCTTTTTAGGTACGATAATAGTGGATAATTTAGCTGTGTCAACCTTATTTCATATGAGAGTGTCAAATACTTTTGTGTTAAGTAAGATTGATAAGTATTTAAACCTACCATTTCAACCTTTAAATAATCCTTTGACGATAACAACACATTTGGGTAGAGTAACTAAGGTTACAAAGATGATACCTCAAGTTGATGTTCGAGTTGGAACCTACTGTTGTAAGCATGATCTTATAGTTTTGGATTTTACGGACTTTGACGTTATTCTTGGTATAGATTGGTTGTCCAAGAATTATGTGCATTTGGATTGGACATAAGAAGGTGATCGTTAAAGTACTAGGAAAATTATCCAAAACTTTTCAAGGGAATGTGTATAAACTGAGTAAAAGATGACATCATATCATATCATCAGTAAAAGCAGTGAAAGCCTTTAAGAAATGATGTGAAGGATATGTGTTATATGTGTTGGATGCCGAGAATCTTAAGCCCAAGATGGAAGAAATGCTGATAGTGAAAGAGTATCCTGAAGTCTTTACATATGAGTTTCCAGGAAACATGTCGGATAGGGAGATAGAGTTTGAGATAAACCTTATCCCAGGAGCAGCACATGTAGCAAAGGCTCCATATCGAATGGCACTGACTGAATTAAAAGAGTTAAAGGCACGGCTTAAGGATATGCTGGAAAGGAATATAATTCAGCCTAGCATGTCTCTGTGGGGAGCACCAATTTTGTTTGTGAAGAAGGATGGGAGTATGAGAATGTTTATAGACTACCGAGCTCTGAACAATCTGACCATAAATAACAAGTATCATCTGCCTATGATTGATGATATTTTCAACCGGTTACAAGGTAAGAAAGTGTTCTCTAAGGTTGATCTTAGGTCATGATATCCCCAGTTAAAGATTAAGATCGCGGATATACCAAAGACAGTGATTAGTACAATGTATGGACATTATGAGTTCATTGGCATGCCTTTTGGTCTCACGAATGCTCCTTCAGCATTTATGGATCTTATGCAACGAGTGTTCATGCCATATCTCAATAGTTCGTGGTTGTGTTCAGAGATGACATGCTTGTACACTCAAATGATGAAAAGGAACACGAAGAGCATTTAAGGATTGTACTACAAACCTTGAAAGATAAGAAGCTTTAAGCCAAGTTTTCCAAATATGAGTTTTGGTTGGATCAAGTCAGCTTTTGGGTTATGTTATCTCCGGAGAAGGAATAAAGGTTGATCCCGTGAAGGTTGAAGCAGTTGAGAAGTGGCCTAGACCTACGACCATGATAGAAATAGGAAGCTTTTTGGGTTCGGCCGAATACTACACAAAATTTGTGCAAGATTTCTCAAGAATAGCTACTCCACTCACAAATATTACACAAAAGAACGTTAAGTTTGAATGTACCAAGGAATGTGAAGGTAGCTTTCCAACCTAAAGGAAAAGTTGACAACCGCACTAGTTTTGGATCTACCAAAAAGCTCTTTGGTAATTATGATGTGTATACGGATGCCTTGGGACAAGGTCTGCTGGATATACAGAAACCTGAATCCGGATCCGACCCATAATTGGATTGTCAGATCTGAATTCACAGCACTGATCGAGATACTCGGTCATGCACAGCGGAAACTACGAATTAGATTCGTTTACGATTTTACCACGATATGATTCACATAATAAATTAATCTACAAGAAGGTTAGTAGATTTACCCCAACCGAAGGAAATAGGCAATCGACCAAAAGGAGAAGCCGTGATCTTCCAGATTGTATCTCCAAGCAACGACTGGTGGATGTCGATCCTCGCCGTAGAACCTCCTTGAATATGCTCCAAGAAAAAAAAAACCCTAGTTTTTTATTCTCTTAATGACTAGAACAAGAAACTAAAATTTTCTCTTCTTTTATTTGATGTTGGCGCAAATTTGTGTGTAATATTGTGTTGGGAGGAACTCTCTTTATATAGGAAAATAACTAGTAAAGAGAGAGTTATCATTTTCACACCACAATTACCTATTCCCACAAGGAAAATACATTTGCCAAAAGATAAGAGATAATTCCCAAAAAAATCAATCTCTTATTTTTCAATTAATTATCCAACAAATTGATAATTAATTAATTACACATGTGACATAATTTAGAAAAATTTCTTTTCCCAACTTTATCACATAATGGGGTGCCACTTATGTCATCAATTATAATAGAAAATGTATTTTCTATTTTTCATATTATTTACCAAATAAATAATATTACATATTCATTAAATAGACCAACTATTTAATTTATTTTTGAGGTTCCATAAAACGAGAAAACACTCGCGTGTTAGGAGCCAAACCGGGGACCATGGACCTATAACCAGTAGCTACAATAAATTGACTAAAATATTCATCGAACAGAATATTTCTACTCAACTCATTAATTCCAGAATTATGCCACCATAAATCCGAAACTAAACTCTATCGATTATAGATATAACTTATTCTCAAAACGTCGAGTCGATAAGTGTCCATTGATATAATCATTACATACAGACTAACCCTCCATAGACTATCCGTAATGAAGCAGGATTATTTCCGTAAACCTTCTTCAATACATCTTATCCTTATTTACCATTAACCCACTAGTGATCAATTAGTTCATAACCAATATGAACTTCCGGGATCGATCAGTTTCTAGGATTAACAAATAAGGGGATTGTCTTTCTACTTCCCGCATGAAGGAATGGATTCCATATCTGCGAGACACACACATCTCACTCATTCCAGAACAGTGCCAACGTGAAAGTGATTCGGACCGCGCCTCTTAGCGATCCTTAACGAACACTTCAAACCCTATCTTGAAACAAGTAGGAGTATGCAATCACTTCAGGATTAAGGTTAATCCATATATGATCATCTTGTTGATTTAATGAGATTTCTCAATTACGGAATTATATGAGAAATGCAGATTAAATCGGTCCAGTCCTATATGACTCTCATCATATATAAATTCCCCACTTAGACAACCAATATCGACGGTCCGGATAAGACGGTCACACCATAGAGTGTTCTGGGCACATTAATGGCGGTTTAATCAATAGACCTCATACTTTGATTAAGTTCACCACGGACTAACATTTCAAGTGTATCACCATAAAATTAATCCTCATGTGTGACACACACTAAGTTATATGGCTACGTATGATACGACTTGGGGTTTTCAGCAGTGTATAATATATAAGCACAAAGAAAATAATAAGATGAGAATAAATATGTCATTATTAACTATAAAAACAATTACATAAATTGTCTTTCGGGCGCTACTTCCAACAATCTCCCACTTGCCCGTATAGACAAGCAATGATTGTTTTTAGAGCACCACACATTTATTCTATCTATCTACAACATTCTCCCACTTGCTCTAAAGTAGATGAGACATAACTCCCTAATTCATACCCGCCAAGTGCTTATCGGTGACACTAGATGTCACGCAACTTGGTAAACTGATCAGCTAGGTTGTCGGCTCGAGGCGATCTTTTAGGACCAAAATGTCGCCTCTCTGCATGGTCTGTCTGATTAGGTGGTATTTACTTTCAATATGCTTTTGACCTCTTGTGATTGCGAAGATCCTTTGCATAAGCTACTTCTAAACTGTTTTCACGTTAAAATGGTATCGGCTCATCGAGACCTGGAATCACTTCCCGATCCAACAAAGAACTTCTAAAGACACACTGCCTCTTTGGCAGTGCTGGATTGCTCTAGACTGTAGCTCCATCACAATGAGTAAACACTGAGCTTGAGATCGATTCACGATCATCCTTAATCCGACAAAAAATCAGAATTAGTGCAGTCAACGACACTCAGGTTCGCACCCGAATACACAAGCATATGATTCCTCGTTCTCTAAAGATACTTGAGGATGCACTATACTACTTTCAAGCTCCGAATCCAAGATTTGACTATTATTGACTTTTAATAACCTGACTTTCTCTATCCAAAAGAGAATCTATTCCATTTTCTCTATATCCAGAGATTCGAGAGAATTATTCCACGAAGGGTTGGGTAGGAAACCTCTCGTTGAATTTTGCATATGAAAATGCATTATCATCTTAACTAATAAGATGTGTGGGATATTGCCAACAACTTATTCTCATGAATTCGATCGAATCAAATTCTAAGAATATAGTCCACTTCTCTGATTCAGAGAAGCTTTGGCTCGTCAGTTCTTGACTTCAGACAGCACACCCATGTTGTTTCCAGTTGTTGTAGTGTTATCTTTTATTTACACTAACGTTTACAACTTTAACCAATATAGATTATTTGGTCTACAAAAGACTCATCAATATTCTAGTCAAGCCCACACATTTCAAAACATATGACTTTTAATGACCTAGAGTTTTGCTTTAATCCACCAATGGATATTAGCATCTGTCATTGGTTTTAAGCTAAATCCATTCCGTTCCAAATGAATTCAAGCTCCTTTGTTCGGCAAGAAAGTTTCAGGGCATCACCCCTGGTAATCTTCCTGCTTTCCATGGATTCAAGCAAGGCTGAATGGTGAGAGGGTTCAGGGCATCACCCCTATTGAACTATCTACTTCTCAGGGAATTATCCCTAGACCACTTTGCTTTTCCTAGAAAGTTAAACTTTCTCATTCATTCAACTCTTTTCCACGTAGATCCAATAACTCCCATTGGGCCTGAGACACTCAGGTGGTTCTATAAGATTGTGAACAGAACTGGAGCACCAAAACTCCATTTACAGGTTTTATGGCTTTAAACCAACCTCTTTTATCAGAATCCTATGCAGCCCTTGTAAAAGACCATAGGTTATCAATTACCCCCATCAGACTGTTAAGTCTGCATAATCACAGCGGGTCAATGGTTAAACCATACTCCCACTGCATTTTGGTGGTTTGATATTCAGATCTGGTTCAGTAGTATTTATCAATGTCATCCCCAACAACCAATATTAGATGTGGTTTGATTAAGGGTCCCCTCACCCCCGATCCCACAGGAAAGTGAGGAGAGGTTAATCAGGTAACCTAGTAGCTCCAACATGGGTTGCCTTTTCGACCACTGCACTGAAGGGTGTTATCAATCGGAAATCAACCTCATTACGGGAATCGAACCGCTGACCTCCAACTTATAGTCCAGGCTGCACTACACACCCATGCCGCCACCACTAGGCCATATCTAGGGGATGATAGTAACTTCTTGAGTAACTGTACTTCAAGGTCTAAGGTTGTTATCTAAACATTCTTTTAGAAAGGATGTAACAGTGTAACCGTCACTATCCAATCTTAAGAATATTATAACCGGACTTTACTCATTGCATTAAGATATTTCATGAACAGTCACCATCTGAACGTGTATGCAAAATATCTAGTCCTACCTTCAAGCACCAAGTGCTAAACGCCTCTCTTTACGGAAGTGGAGTAAACGTAGTTCACTCATTATCCATAAATTCATAAGCATCTTCTACATAGACTTCTCGGTATTACATAATAATCTAAACCGTTATTTTGCAACTAATATCTTAATTGAGTTAAGCAGGGTAATGTAGCATATCAATAACTATACAAGACAATACATGGTTTATCCTTTCAGTGAAATCGTTTCACTCGGAGGTAGGCCGAGCATCAGTTCCAAATACTATGCTATAGCCTTTATCTGAGCATGGAATACTCGTTTCTCTGGTAATATCATGGATTTCTCCAAATATTTATATAAACTAATCGGCGTTTCAAGTAGCTATCAGACAAATTGTCCACTGCTCAAAAGCTCCCACTAGCTCATATCTTCATAAGACCCCGAAGGTCAATTTGAACAAGTTGTGACACTTCTTCAACTCTATTACATTTTCCTAATTGAAAGGTTCCTTAGTCATCTTTCCTTTGAGATAGTATTCTTTAGACTGGGAGATATGAATCACCCATAGCCAGTTTTCAGATCTTATCTTTAGAATATATGCACTAATTAATAGATATTGAAGAATCATTTATCTAAATACGAAAACCATTTGTCTTAATAGTTTATGATGTGTTACATATACATTTTCAGCATTACTTAGTGGTTCTGACTCTATCGAACAAAAGTCCGAGTCTCGGAATCGTATACAAATGTCATATTCACTTTCTTTAAGGCAACTATATTATCGATGTGAAAGTGAATCTATTTGTTCTAACGAATCTGAAAATAGAAATTAGATTTCGGTGATATTCAATGATTAAAATCCAAAATTTCTTTCCTTATATCACTTTCATTATCTCAGCCGAAATAACTACCCGTTTGATATACTACTTTTATATGATTAAATATACGTTATATTATTATGTTTTATCAACGAATTCTATATAAAATATATGAAATTATGGTATAAATGATATGAAATATTAATCTTTATAATTTAGAGTAGTTAGTAGTAATAATAGTAAAAAGTTGTAATTTCGTACCGATTTTAGTAAATCGGAGTGTCGTGTCAGATTTACGTGGGTATTTGTGGTATTTTATTGCAGATTTATAAACCGAGACCCCGAGAATCAACATGTTGAAGTTTAATCAAATCTCTGGAAGGATTTAGAGAGTGCCACGAGCTTAAATGGTCAATTGAATAGCTTAAGTGGTCAAGTGGCCAATCAATTTGGTTAAGTGGTAATCGAGAAATGTCTTCGACAAACGAATGGCTCATCAAAACGACATTATCTGAAGAAGAGTCCTTCACGAAAGTTGTAGATTTCCCCGAGAGCTTTCCGATGCCGCTTGAATCATGATTTTTGGAGGTCCAGAACTCGAGATATGAATTTTAGAAGTTTAATAATTATATAATTATAATTATATATCACTGCACATGCTGATCAATCAAAGCGATGGAGCTAATCATTACACCGGACCAGTCCGGCTTGATCTCGGACCGGTCCGGCCCAAGGACTTTTGTCTATATAAGGAGATCATTTGCAAACAGAGTCGATGTACCAATATATATAAATCATCTCCTATATATATATCTCCTCTCCTCTTTATTTTCTTTTTAGTGGTAGTTTGTAAATAGGCCTTAAGCCAAAAATAATAATCTCGTAGTATCGTTGTAATGCTCGGGAAATTATCAGAAGTTCAGTGTTGTTGAAGTCGTTGTAATGTCCGGAAGAATACAACTCTGATTCAGCATTTGTAATCGGGTAACTTTTCTAAAGTATTTATGTTTGTTTTTATCTTTTTCGTTGTTATAATGTTTTTAGGCTAACTCTAATAACTAGCCAAAGTTATGTAATCGTTTTATTTCGATCTTTTCGGTAAAGGAATGCTGTCTAATTAAAATTGATTAAAATTGAGTTAATTGAATCTTTTTCATTCTCAGTAACGTATTGATAATATTCGGACCGACGTAATTAACCAAGATGAATCGCAACATATAACCTAACGATGAACCGACCGGAGAAGTTAGGATATGAGATAAAAGATAGAAAAACGGAGGGTAAAATTGGCCGTCATAAAGCGTGACAACGGAATCCTATTTCTACCCGGGCGATTTGTCTTGGGAAAGATTAATCTTATTAAAATTGTGCTCGAGATCGTAATAATGTTAAAATCAACAGTTTAATTGAAACTAACACCGAAAGTTAAATCGATCCGCCGACAACCGGAGCCTTTTGAATAGCATCGGCCGTCGACAAACGGAATAACCTCTTTTATCCGAGGTAGATTTGTACTCGGTACTGCTCGAGACTAACCGAGATTAGCATGGGGCGGTTGTGGAGATTGAATCGATAACAATGACATATGACAATTTCATACGCTCGTGTGAGGAGGAATTGTTAACCTCGAGGAGTGCACCGTTTCATTTACTCAATTGGACCTAATATAAAAGGAAAGATCGAGCACATTCCGTCTACTGAAAAGATCGTATAATTCAATTATATAAACTTTGGCTAGTTCTATAAACTTATCTGTCTAAACTATATATTGGTATCTATATATTTATATCTATATATATTTTGCAATTTATGTACATCTATATATATTTATATATCTATATATATTATATTAGAATAACTTTTAAATTACGCATTTATTTTATGTTGACTAGAATAGTAGTGATCGTGTTATAAAATTGCGGTTTAGATCGAGTTAATAATGACTCTTTGGTGTTTAACCACACTTAGAAGAATTACCAAGTTCCCGAGGATTCGACACTCGACTCACCATACTAGCACTACAGATTTGACCCGATACATCGTCGGTTAAGGGGTGGTTTAGCACTAGAAAAGGCCACGTCGACTTTCTCGGCGCCGTTGTCGGGAACGTCGCGCTAATTTTTTTTTTTTTGTGTCTATGGTTACTACTTGTATTAGCTCAAAATTCTCGAGAATAAGTCAACACTTTTCTTATCCCATTTCTATTTTATTTTTCGTTGGTACTTACCTTCTAGGTAAGTTACCAATTTTTTCTACTACTATCAATTTCGTGTTATTTTCTATTTTCGTTAGTTGATGACCAGAAGTGGTAAGGCCCCACTCACTCCTTATAAGCCTGACATAAACACTTACGAAAGGCAGTTAAGAGTAGAGAGTAAACGTGGTCAAACTAGTCAGGGAAATCCTGACGAATCATCTTCAAACAGAAATACGAGAATGGCTGAAATCAGTGATGAAACACCTGAACAAGGGCTGGAACATGCTCTAGGGCATGGACAAAACCCCGTTAACCCTAATAATAATAATAATAATAATAATAATAATAGAAATAATCAGAATCGGAACCAGAATAATCGTAATAACCCACCAAACCCGAGACCTATCTGTGATCAAACCATAAGAAGAAACCAGACTAATAATCCCATACTTTTACCTAATGAAGGAGCGAATAATTTCGAGATCAAATCTCATCTTTTTGGTTTAATTGACGCAAGAGCCCAATTCCTAGGAGAGGATGATGAAGATCCACATCATCATCTCTATCTTTTTGAAGAACTGTGTAATACAGCCAAAAGTCAAGGTGCTCATAAGGAATTAACGAGAATGACTATGTTTCCTTTTTCTTTAAAAGGACGAGCACGAGATTGGTTTATGTCTCTTCCACATCATTCACTTACTAGTTGGGAGGAGATTCAAACTGAATTTCAAACAATATTTCACTCTGACTAAATTTGGAATTAAAAGTCGAGGTTGCTAACTTTAGACAAGGATATGAAGAAACGCTTGGGAATGCCAGGAAAGATTTAAAAATTGTTAAGAGCCTGTCCCGATCATGGTTATTCCTTAGATATGCAAATTCAACTTTTATGTCGTAAATTAAGAAAAGATTCACGTGCCGATGTAGATCATGCATGTGGTGGTTCGTTAATGATGAGTGAAGCTCAAATAGTTTACGATGCTATAGAAAAGATTTCCAAAAATAACAGAATGTGGGAAACCGGTTCTGGCACCAGAAAAGTAGCTTTTGCAGGAGAATGTACATCTAATACGGAAGTTTTAGCACATTTAGAAAATTTGAGTAGGAAATTTGATGGCCTACAATCGAACAAAAACCAAAGTTCAGAAAATAGTACACCAACTGAATACTCGAATCAGGAAAATATGCCATTAGGAGTTGAAAAACCAACAAGATATTCAAGAGAGGAGGTGAGTTTTCTTCAGCAGCATAGGAATTTGAACAATGCATATTCAAACTCGTTTAATGCTATTAAAAGAGATCACCCTACTTATCGATGGTCTGAAAACCCTAGTAAGCAAAGACAACCGCCATATCCAGTCCCATATAGGAATATGAATAATAATCAAGTTTATCAAGAAAACACATCTAATCAGAATTTACAGTCATTACCTAGATCCTATCCTCAACATACCACTCAAAGTATACCAGTAACTCAAAGTTCAACTCAACCTGCAGAAGGAGTTGAAAAATGGGAAAAACTAATGGAAAATATGATGGGTGTAGTATCTACTCAAGCTAAGAATATGGAAACAATGATGACTTCTATAGTACAAATACTAAAGATATGAGTACAATGAAAACATCTATGAGTGGACATGATACCAGAATGAGAACTATAGAAGCCTCATTGAGGAATATGGAAGATCACTTGAGTAGGGAAGGTGAATGTAACAACAGTAGACCTCCTGGAGGATTACCAAGTAGCACTGAAAGAAATCCAAGAGAAGTAAATGTTGTAGTTACGAGAAGTAGAAAACTCTGTGGTAGTAATGGAGTAGAAAACTTCGGAAATAATGAAGTAGAAAATGATTTAGATGGAAAAAATGATGGAACTAAAGATGAAATTGAATTCACTGATGAGGAAGAAGAAATTATAGATAATTTCTTGAAAAGAAATAGAAGTTTGGAACCTGAAAATGAAGGTGAAAAATGGGTAAAAATCCCTAGGATTTTGAAAGATCCCATGGATAAAGATTTAAAGAATTTATTCAAGGAACATGTTAGAGTAGAGGATAATGAAAACAAGGATGAAAAACAAGAAGAACTGAAGGAATCTGGAGTAGAGATTGATTCGGGAATGTCTTAATGAGAGAAAAACTCAAGATCATGATACTTGGCGATCAAGTAATACTCAAAGGTTTAAGGAGAAAGGAAAAGAGAAAATGACTTTGGGATCAAAGGTTGTAGATTTGGAATCTTTACCTTACCCACCTAAAGATCAAATTAAAAGATTAAAACCGATCGAAGTATGCTCGTTTCCTTGATACTTTTCGTCATATTCATGTTAATATCCTCATTATCGAAGCTCAATTAGTATGCCTGCTTATGGAAAGTTTCGAAAGATATTTCATCAAACAAGAAAAAATTAGAGGAATATGAGAATATATGCCTAAATGAAGAATGTTCTGCAGTTTTTAAAAGATAAGTTAACGCTAAACTAAAAGATCCCGGAAGTTTTACCATTCCATGTGAAATTGGAGGATTTGCATTTAAGAAAGTCTTATGTGATCTTGGAGCTAGTATAAATCTCATGTCTTATGAGGATTATAAGAAAGTTGGGCATAGGAAATCTTACAAAGATCGAAATGACTCGCAAATGGCGGATAGATCGATTAAATACCCTAAAGGAATTATTGAGGACGTATTGGTTAAAGTAGACAAGTTCTATTTTCCAGTAGACTTTGTAGTTATGGAAATGGAAGAAGGATATTCAGCGCCACTTATCTTAGGTCGACCATTTCTAGCTACATGAAGAACTTTAATAGATGTCCAGAAAGGAGAATTAATTCTGAGAGTCAATGAAGAGGAAGTTTCTTTCAATATTTTCAAAGCTATGAATCATCCATACAAATCACCAGAATCATGTTCTTTTATAGAAGATATTCATTCTGTCTATGATAATCAGTTAACAACTTTTGAAGACAGATTAGAAGAATGCTTAACTCTGTCTATCTATAAGGAAGATGAGGAAGACACCGAAATGAAAGAGATAATTCTTTCTCTAGATAAAGGAAGTTTTACTTTTAAACCATCATGGCATAAGTATTTAGAATTAGAACTAGAAGGACCAGTTCTTAAACCATCACTAGAAGATCCACCTAAGAATCTGGAATTGAAACCGTTACCTTTAAATCTGAAATATGCTTTTCTTGAAACTAATAATCTATTACCGGTTATTATTTCATCATCTTTAACTGAGCAACAAGAAGATCAATTACTTAGAATGTTAAGAAAGCATAAGAAATCTTTTGGATGGACAGTTGCCGATATTCGAGGTATTAGCCCTGAGATTTGCGTTCATAAGATAATTCTGAAGGAAGATGCTAAACCTTGTATTCAACCGCAACGCCGCCTCAACCCAAATTTGCAGTTAATTGTTAAGAAAGAGGTCATTAAGCTATTAGAAATGGGGATAATCTTTCCCATATCAGATAGTGAATGGGTAAGTCCAACTCAAGTGGTACCAAAGAAAGGAGGTTTCACAGTGAAAGAGAATGAAAGGAATGAATGGATTCCGACAAGAGAGATTACCGGTTATTGAATGTGCATTGATTTTAGAAAACTAAATGATCATACTAAGAAAGATCATCATCCACTTCCATTCATAGTTCAGATGTTGGAACGTTTAAGTGGACATAAGTATTACTGTTTCTTAGATGGTTATTCAGGATATTTACAGATATTCATTGCAGTAGGAGATAGAGAAAAAACTACTTTCACTTGTCCTTATGGAACTTTTGCTTATAAAAGAATGCCGTTTGGTTTATGTAATGCACCATCTACGTTTCAAAGATGTATGATGGCTATATTTGCTGATATGGTTGAGAAATTCTTAGAAATTTTTATGGATGACTTTAGTATTTACGGAGATTCATTTGATGTTTGTGTGTTACACTTAGAACGAGTGTTACAACGCTGTGAAGATACCAATCTAGTACTAAACTGGGAAAAATGTCATTTAATGGTATCAGAAGGGATTGTTTTAGGTCACAGAATCTCTGAAGAAGGTATCGAAGTTGATAAAGCTAAAGTCGAAGTAATTGAAAAATTACCTCCACCAGTTAATTTAAGAACCCTAAGAGGATTTCTCGGACATGCAGGATTTTATAGAAGGTTCATTGCCGATTTTTCAAAGATAGCAAAGCCTCTAAGTCTTTTACTTGAAAAGGAAGTACCTTTTAACTTTGATAGTAAATGTATGGAAGCCTTTCAGACCTTAAAAGCGAGGTTGACTACTGCACCAGTGCTAGTAGCACCAGATTGGAGTTTGCCATTTGAGATTATGTGTGATGCGAGTGATTCAGCTGTAGGAGCTGTTCTAGGTCAAAGATATAACAAAATTCTCAAAGCTATTTACTATGCATCTCACACACTAAACGCAACTCAACTTAATTATGCAACTACTGAAAAAGAAGCTGTTATTGTGATCTTTGCCTTAGATAAGTTTCGATCGTATATTGTTGGATCTAAGGTAATAATTTATACTGAGACCATTCATTACTCAAGTATTTACTAAGTAAGAAAGATGCTAAACCTCGCCTTCTTAGATGGATTCTCTTACTTCAAGAATTCGATATTGGAATTAAAGATAAAAAAGAAGTGAGAATGTAGTAGCGAGATCATCTAAGTAGAATGGAAAATGATGAAGAAATAGAATTGAAATTAAAGATTCATTTCCTGATGAACAACTATTTAGAATAGATACTCCTTCAACCATGCAGTTATTAAAAAATAGAATTCCTTCTAAGGAAATGTCACATTGGTTTGGAGATATCATTAATTACTTAACCTGTGATTATATTCCGTCTCATTGGACTTGGCAAAGCAGAAAAAAAAGTTCTTTTATGACTTAAAATTTTATTACTGGGAGGAACCAGACCTTTTCCGTAAATGTTCGGATGAGATAATCAGAAAATGTGTGCCTGATAATGAAATTTTAAGTGTTTTATCATTTTGTCATGATCGTGAGGCAGGAGGTCATCATGGAGGTTGGAAAACTGCTTTTAAAGTTTTACAATGTGGTTTTTATTGGCCTACACTATATAGAGATGCTTATAAGTATGTTAAATCTTGTGAGTCTTGTCAAAAATGGGGAAATGTATCTAAAAAACATGAAATGCCTATGCAACATATTTTAGAATGTGAGTTATTTGATGTTTGGGGTATAGATTTCATGGGATCTTTCCCTATATCTTTTGGAAAAAGATTTATTCTTGTAATGGTATATTATGTTTCGAAATGGGTAGAAGCTGAAGCTCTTCCCACTAATGATACCAAAGTTGTCATATGATTCCTTAAAAGAATATATTTACAGATATGGCATTCGAGGGCAATCATTAGTGATAGAGGTTCACACTTTTGTAATAGACCATTTACTAAGATAGTTGAAAATATGGTGTAACGCATAAGTTAGAACGCCCTATCACCCGCAAACTAGTGGGACAGCAGAGGTGTCGAATAGAGAAATCAAAAGAATCGTGGAAAAAACAGTTGATTCAAATCGTAAAAGCTGGGCGATTAAATTAGATGATGCATTATGGGCGTCTGAAACGACTTTTAAGACACCAATTGGTTGTTCTCCTATAAGCTAGTCTTTGGTAAGTCTTGTCATCTCCCAGGTTGAGTTAGAACACCGAGCCTTACGGGCTATTAGATTTAATTTCGATCCTAAGGGTGTCGGTGATCATAGATTGCTTCAATTAATGAGAACTAGAAGAATTTCGTCTCGATTCTTATGAAAACGCTCGAATCTACAGAACGCACGCGAAATCTTTCCATGATAAGAGAATCTTTAAGCGTGAGTTCCATGTAGGTGATCGAGTGCTTTTGTACAATTCACGTTTAAAATTGTTTCCAGGTAAGCTTAAGTCGAGATGGACAGGTCCATTTAAGGTAACACGGGTTTACAAAACCGGAGCTGTTGAACTAACTGATGGAAATACAACTTTTATAGCCAATGGCCACAGAGTAAAGTTATTTGTGGAGGGAGAAGGAATCACACTGAAAGAAGAAGTAATGTTATTGATTTATCCCCCGCTAAATTAAAAAAGCAAAGAAAAAAGAAAGAACCAAAAAGCAGAGAAACTGGAATCAGCCGAATACCAGGTGCTATCTATCTTTACTTTACTTTTCTGTGTTTTTAATTATGTTTAAACTCTTTTCGTCCTTTACCGGATAGACGTAAAAGAACTGGATGCATTTTTTAGATAGAATAGGAGTTTTTATTTTACTTTTAAAGTTAGGCCTAGAAAAGATGTCGCGTTTGCTATAGAAGCTTTAGTTTTTGAACAAAACAAGAAATTGTTGAGAGAGATCAGATTGAGAGAAGTATGTAATGGAACATCAAGAAGTGTGATAAAAGAAGGGCAAAGTTTCGATGAGAGATGAGAACTGTGGAAAAAGTGAACATGTTGGACGCCGTGGGAAAAACACAACCAAATCCTGGATGAGTGTTTGAATATTGTTAGGAAGGAACGATTAGATGGTTATCCTAAAATCGATGGAATTCGAGAGATAATTCAAATGCCTCATTTTTAGGAGTTAGGTTGATTTGAGCGTTATATCGTAACTCCTGGAAGATTTGTAAATCGAAGAATCGTGAACCCCTTAAGTTTGAGTCTGTTTTTATATTTTATTTTATAAAATTTTCAGATAACTTTCGAGAATTTTATAAAATTGGATCTTTATGAAATTTGAGGAGTTTTATAAAAATTTTATAAAAGTTTTTTAGTTTTAATTTAGATGTTTTATAAGAGTTGATATAAATTTATTAAATTCTTATAAGCTTTTTATTAAAGTGTTATAAAGATTTTATTAAATTTTTAGAAATTGTTATAAAATTAAAATAAAATTCCTTCAAATTTTATTTTTAAAGATTTTAGTAAGTTTTAAAAAATTTATAAACTTATCTTTGAGATTTTAATTAAGTTTTATTAGAATTTTTTTTTAAAAAAAAAAATCAAAAAAGTGGAAAAATTGGGCACGGACCGATCCGGCCTTAACCTTGATCGGTCCCTGTCTAAAAAATATAAAAGGGACGGGGACCCCCTTTTTTTTTTTTTTTTTTCTTCTTCTTCCCTAATTTTCTTCAACAAATTTGACCCCACACACCAAACCCACCACCTCTAAATTTTTATCAATTCTTCCACAAACAAAATTCATCTCACACTACACCACTACTTGATTTCATCATCATTCTATCTCCTCTCTTCCATAAAAGTTACAAAAATAAAAAAGGAGCAAAAACAAGCTACATTTTTTTCCGGCGACTCTACAACTTTTCCGGCCTACTTTTCAACGTTTTCTTCATATTAAGGTATAATTTAGTTTATTTAGTTATCAATTTCGTATTTTTCATAATTTTTTAGATTAATTTCAACTGTTTTGATTTTTGAATGTGTTGTGACATTTTTATTTTTTGTTGTTTTTGTTGTTGATTGGCATTACCAATATCGTAGAATGGCTGAGTCGAGTAGGAAAATCTCTAAAAAGCATAAATCAAACATTCTATATCAACTCCGGTCGTGAGTACGCGATCGTTATATCACCTGAAGAAGAAGCCGTGAGCTTTGAGAAAACCGCATCACCTGAGGCTAAGAAAGCGTATGATAAAATTTATAGTAAATGTGATGTGTTGGTTGAAAAAGGATTAGACTTGGATGACTTAGCTGATGAAGTCAAAGATATCTTTAGAAAACGACAGTGGTTAGATTTAGTAGCCAGAAGGGAAGGGGAGATTAATACAACTCTAGTAGCTGAGTTTTATTCAGTTTTATCTACATTATCACAAGATGAGCTCGCTAAGTCGCAAACTGTACCCCTAAGAGCCAGAAATATTCCTTTTAACCCTGAAGTCATAAATGCAATTCTAGGAGTTGAAGTTTTTCCTGATGAGGAGGATTACAGGGCAGTTTATAATCTAGATGATCCTGCAAGTTTTGAACAGACTGCCCTGAGAGCTCAGAATGCTTTTGACCCGACCGCTGTGTGGGTAGAAAATAGATTTAATTACGGGAATTGTTTTAAAGGGTTGAGGGCAATTAAAAGATTTATTAGCCATAATCTCTACCCTTCACGTAAACATACTGCTTTTGGAAAGGAAGATGTTTGTATCGCTTGGGCGATGGTAAACGATGTCAGAGTGATTGGTAAGGTCATGTTTAAAAGAATTTTCGAGAGTATTGTCATCGCCAGACCAGGGAGTCATCTGTACTTCCCTTGTTTTATCTCTGATTTATGTCGTAGGGTGGGCGTACCAGTCCTGCCTAATGACAAATTATCTCTGGCAGATGCCAATTTGATTGGACCGAGTTTGACTACACTTCCGGATGGTAGTATTAGCTCTTTGATTAGAAGACGTCAAACTCAACCAACTCCACCAGTTTTCACATCTTCTTCTTTTCCATCTTTTTCTAGTCAGCCTCAACAAACTCCTTTCTCCAACATTATCACGTATGATATGTTTCAATCTTTAGTGACAGACGTTGCACGTGGTCAAGCCAACATGGCTTTATATGCTGAGAGTAATAGGCAGTGGTGTGATGATATTCGTAGAGGTTTAGAAGGAACGAACAGTTGCTTCGTAATCCTACTTTTGATGATCCCGCCTATCCACCTTGTCGATCCAGATCCTTATACCTTACAGAGTGGGTAACACCTATTCCACCACCTTCGAGCTTTCATCCATCGTCATATCCTTTGGAAGCCAATCTAGTGGAGCAGTGTATTTAAAACGAGATGTTCGAGAGACCGCGATGTCTAGTTGGGGAGGATTCACCGAGTTTGCACACATCACGACGGCATGAGTTCGATGGGTATTGATAGTTCGATCGGGACCACGACTACGATTCACCACCACTTCTCATCAAGCGTTTCGAGTTCAAGCTTTCATGTCGATCCAGAGGAAGACTACGAAGAAGATTGAATTTAATAACTATGTTTGATTAAAACATTTTTACTGCACATTTCATTTTATTAGACATTTGTCATTTAGATATTGGTTTGTTTTCGTTTTCGTTTATTTTGATTTTATAGTCGTCTTATCGAAATTTGGTTTGTATTCTAAATCGTTTTAGTTTTTATAAAAACTATAAAAAAAACCCAAAAATAATTTTTGTATCATTACTACGTCATTTTACAAAAATATAATGTGTCGTTTTATCCGTTCGTATCAAGTTTAATTAACCCTTATGAAGTATCTTCAAGGAAGTAGGTAGTAATAGGCACGTGAAGTAAAAAAACCAAAATTCAATTTGACTTTCAACTCTGTCCTCAGTAAAAGCTGGATGAGGCCGGACCGGTCCGGCCTATTCCCGGACCGAGCCGTGAAGAAAAAAGGGGTGAGTCATTCTTGAGTCCGTCTAATGCACACACGTATGTTTTTTTTTACTATCTATTTAATGAAGTAAAGACAGGAACAACAATTGCCATCTCTTTTCACTTCTTTCACTATCTATCTTCTTACTTTATTGTATTAATTTTAAATTTTCATCTGATTTTAAAATGTCGAACCAATCATCTCCTTCTGTCAATTCTTACGAGCCTCACACCCCGGATCATCCGGAATCTCAAGCTTCAAACGAGAATATCTTTTTACACCATCGATTTGCGAATTCTCCAATTCAGTTGGAGAAAGGTTTAAATGTCGATAAAATTGATCGATGGGGTAAAACGATGATTAGAGGGTTTGGTTGGAAAAAATTCGTTAGTACACCGAGAGGAAGGGTAAATGTCTCGATAGTTCGAGAATTTTATTCTGCCCTCATGACAACATCCATGATCGATATCACTCAGATTGTTTCGGTAAGAGGAGTGGCTGTTCCCTTCTCTTCTGCTATTATCAACCAACTTTTCGCAATTCCACCGGTCACGATGCTGTTGGATCGTAAACGCGCAAACAATTACTCTAGAGGGGGGTGAATAGAGTAATTACCAATTTTTCGATTTTATTTCGATTAAGCACAAATCAGAGTTCCAACTTAGTTTCAGTCAATTAAACAGGCGGAAGACTGTTTAATTTAACTATATGAAAACTAAGTTATCCTAGTTGTCTAGGTGATCTAGTTCATCCTAACATGATTGATCAAGCGATTTTAATTCGATTAGGTTGAATTAACTAGCATGCGATTTCAGCCTAAATGTTTAAGTTGATAAGGTGAAACAAACACTTTGCGTGTGTTTTAGTTCTTTAGACTAGCATGAGAATTCCTAAGTGAGAAACAAAACAGAAAACAAACAATCCAAGCAAAACAACCACAAGTGGTGAGTCTTACTTGAATCAAACCAAGTGTTGAGTCCAAGCCAAGCTTAGATAAACACTCAAAACATAGATTCAAGTATAACTAAAACCAAGCTACACTATCATCTATATTATTACAACAAAGTTGAAATAAAACTTACCAAACCAAAACACTAGCACACCAACAATTCAGCCTTGAACTTGCACATCCGCAATCCAAGCTATTCCGGTGCTAGCTTTGACACCAACACACACGCCTTGTGTGTTGAACCACCACCAAGTGACCGGAGCTCCTCTCCTTGACTTGATGAGCCACCAAACAGCCTTGAAAGAATCCGGACAGCCTTCTTGTTGACACTCACCCCACTTATGTAAGTCTCTCCACTCTAAGTAGTAGTGTTACAATGACTATCCTCACTTTACAAGTTTCGGTCCTCACAAATGACACTTCAAACTCTCAAACACTCACAATATCTCACTACACTAACTAACCTAATCTTCTAAGTCTTCAAGTCTCCAAGCTTAGCCAAGCTTCTCAGAGCCCCTGCAAGCACTTAAACAAGAGGCTAGACTAAGTAGGAGAGAGCTCTCAAACTACACACTCCCTAATTCCTATGTCTTCAAGCTTCCTAGTGCAAACCAAAGACTTTTTTTCTCGACAGACCTTGCAAGCACTCACAAAAACAAGAGAAAAGTTAGTTTGAAGAGGGATGTTTGACCAAGAGAATGAGTTCACTTGCTTGGTGGGGTTTTGATGTATAGTCTGGGTATTTATACTACTAAACAACTAGTGTTTATAGTATGGGGTAAAGTAGTCATTTAACAAACAAGGGCCAAACTATGATGCACATGATGCATGAGAGAAGGTGACATACAAAACAAACTTGTGAGAGCACATTGTAATACAAGAGCTGTGTGTAATGCAGTGATTTAAGAAATGATGTATGAATGTATGTGAATATGAGAGATTATCCTAAGACATACAAGAGGTGAGTGTTATGCAATCGTGACATGGGACATACTTATTAGATCATTAACTGTCAAGATAAAATCCCTAAGAGACTCTGTTAACATCAAGCTCTCAAGAATTCTTTAACAGAGAAATAATCTGAATAAGTGACTTAAAACAAGCACATAAGCACATAATTCATTTAGGATTTAATAACAAGTAGGACACAGTCACATCAGACAAAATTAGATATAACAATATTAAGTGTAACACGGTTACAAAGATATTCAGAATTAAATATTGACACGAGACAAAAAGAGAGGTCTTAGACTAAGACACAAGTGACCCTTGTGCAGTGTGTGTAAAGAAAAGAGCAAGAACCATACGTATACACACGTATTATACAGGTCTTTGTACAAAAGATTATCACAATAATAGCATGCAACGGCTAGAATAGTAACCAGCCAAAAGACTTTGACATACAAGAACATGTGCTGTGTGTGAGGTAGATATAATAACAGTGAATATAACTTCCAAAATACATAAGCACGTATATATATATATATATATATATATATATATATATATATATATATATATATATATATATATATATATACATACTTAGAGAGACAAAACAAAATTTGCATAAAATTGTCATATAAGCAAACATATCACACAGATCCAAAAGGTTACAGCTTAGACATAAAAAGAATAGACACAAGAAGACTGGACAGGTACAACTTCTATATCATCTAACTCAAAGAAAATGGAGACTCGGGCAAAACAAAAGTATACGCTTTTAGAAAGCACTAAGAGACAAAAGCTTAGCTGGACATGCATGTGAATTTTTTTATTAAGACATGCATTTAATTTATCTAATATATGGACATACAGCAACACAAAAAAAAAATGCGCAGGCAACATTTCTCTTTAGAAAAGAAAAGGACATACACAAAGGGACCTTTCTTTATACAAAAAGATTTCAGTGACTCATATGTATATAGAAAGTTTAAAACATAATACAACATATAAAATACTGGATTTTGACAACTTGTTTTAAGACATAATAATATAGGTCTCAGCATGTAAAACGGACTGAATATTCAGATAGACCAAAAGGATCGAAAACTTTCTCTTGGTGACAACACATATGTAAAAGCTTCAAAATTTTGCTAAAACTACAGAGCCAATCTTTTTATTAATGGAGACAAAAGACTGGTAAAGGTCTGACCTTTACAAGCTTTCAGAGCATGCAGAGACGACAGTGACAAAACATTACCAGATCGAGAGAGGGATAGGAAGGATAGTACCTTTTTCGACTGAGATATGTAGATTAGCTATTTGAGGCATCATTGACCTCTGTTTACAGCTTCATCGGTCTCGGCAAAAAAAAAAAAATTTTCAGCATCAAGACTGATGCTTTACATCAAAAGCTCTCCCATCTAAGAGCCAACGGCTTCAAACGTAGGAATAGCTTTATGAACATCACCGGTGAGCCACAAATACCATAGTTGCAGAGAATCAGAAGCAAAGAGCTAACTTTTTCTTCAAATCATGAGAGAGGCAACAAAGAAATGAAAAAGGCTCTTTATTTCCAAACTGAAAATAGAAGATACACTGAAAGATTCTTTAGAGAAAACAGAGAAGCAGAGAGACGTTTGAATTACAGGACATTGAAGAGAGGAAATAGAGAGAGACGTTTATGGGGGAAGGGGAAAGTTTTTCTAGAGAAAAGAGGAGATATAATGATGGGTGATTAAAGAGGGAGGTAGAAGCTTCCAGGCAATTGTAGTAGTAGGGCGGCAGATAAGAAGTAGGGGTGTGAGTTGTATATAATGGATAGAGAGGGATTTAAATTGTATATAATTTAGTTTAAAAGATAAATAGGCTTTTGGGCTGATAAGAAGAAAAGATAAGCAGGCGAAAAATTAGAGAATAGATGACTAGGCCTCCATTTAGATCCAGCAAGATATATATATAAAAAAAATAAGACACTTATGTTATGTGACACTAATAATAAAAGAAGATACTTGATAATTTTCAAACATGTCACAATGTAACTAATTGTAAAAGTAATTATGTGATATATCCCAAAATAGATATTTTAAAATATATCAACACAAAATACTCAACAATTCTCCCCCTTTGATTATTTTCAAAATATCACTTTTAAAATTTTATTTTGGGGTAAAACTCCCCCTACAAAGGAGCTATCTCTAAAGAGATAAACTCCCCCTTAATCAAAGCTTTAATACTTAGCAAAATAAGAGTTTTACACATTTCTCTCCCCCTTAGTTTGAAAATTAATCAAGGGAAACAAGAGGTTAAATCAAGGAGGGTTTTAAAAAGACACTTTTCACAAAATACTTAACAATTAAGGCCTTGGAGGAAAGGATTGAAAAAGGATATAGATACCAAAGACAATTTAGATACCAAAAAGTGTTAAGTCATTTAAAATATGCAAAACAGAAAGATAAGGCACTTGGAAACCTAAGTGTGAAGGACCTTGAAATGTTAAGACTATTTGGGTAAAGTACCCTTAACTACCCAAACCTTCTTTATCTTAGGCTTTTTAGGATAACTCTTAGGACCAAAAGTAGTACCAAGGGAAGCACTAGTGGTCTTAGGAGCAGCTCCAAGCAAGCCAAAATATAGTGGATGGGGATATGGATGACTTTGACCAAATCTATTATGCTCATGAAACCATGTATGAATGGGTGCCATTCGAGGACGATGTGAGTGTAGGGTGGTGGTGTGTATAGTCTAGCATCATACAATCTAGATGAATCTTTGAAATGCTTGAGGTGGTGTGTGATGAAATGATGGATGTGAATCTTTGAAAAAAGGGTGATGTGTACGCTGAAATGTTGCAGAAAATGGTGATGAGCTTGAGGTGGATTTGAATATATTGTGAATGATGTCAAACTGTTGGGCATTATGATGAAAGTGTTGTGTACATTGTTGAAAAACAGAAAATGAGGTGCAAACAAATTCAGTTTGAAAAGTTGAACTACTAGGAGTGGTGTTCCTAGAGGCTCTTCTATCATACTTGAAATGCATGATGTTTAGGAGATGATGAATAGCTAAACTTAGCTTTAGTGTAATCAAGATCTTCGTGAGGTGTGTAGTGTGTAGATGAAGCATGCTTGGGTGATTTCATAGAGATGGAAGATGTAGAGGCCTTAGATGCATTCTCAACATGAATGGGTGCAGATTCAAAGACTTTTTCTTTTCCTTTTGAGACAAAAGCTGGAGGCTTAGCTACAACTTCTTCCAAAGAAGGTTTGAAGCCAAGACCGGTTTTGTCTTTTGGGTCTTTAAGCAAGAGAGTTGCTCATCAAGTCGTTTAGAGCTATTTTCAAACCTTTGAATGGTTTGTGTGAGCTTAGACATCTCAACCTTTAAAGACTCATTTTCATTGATCAAGTCTTCGGATTTAGATTCCAACTCAAGAAACGAGTTTCTAAGAGTGCATGCAATTTTATCTTTTTCTTCCATTTCTAGCCTTAATTCAATGATTTCATTACGCAAATGATCTTCGTCTAGTAGCTAGAATGCTAGAGAGAAAATGCAAGATATTTTTAGACCGAGAAGGGACTTCAACCTCGTAATCGATTCATAATCGAATTGACCACACAAATGTTGGCCTTTTCATTTTTCAATGAAGTTGTATCAGATTCAGAGTCGTTATCCCATGCAAGGCAAAACCTTTATTCTTAAAACCGTAATTATATTTTTGACGCTCGTGCCTAATCGACAATCGATTTAAAATGACCCTTTTATTACAATTAAAACATCTCGATTCGAGAGGGGTCGATTTATTCACTGAGGAGTGAATGATGACTAGATCGCTTTTTATACTTCGTAAATTTTTCGAATTTTCAACCAACATAGCAATGTCATCATCATCATCATCACTATCGCTCAAGAAAGTCTCGGTTCATGTCAGAACCGCAGCTTGAAAGGCTACATTCCGTGACTCAACATAAACTTGTTTACGAGCATTCATTTGGGACTCATAGACAAGTAAAGATCCAATAAGTTCATCTTTCGGAGAATAGAAAGATCTTTTGCCTCGTAAATAGCTGTGGATTTAGGATCCCACTCGGGAGGCAAACATCTCAAAATTCTCGTGAGTTTTGATTGGAAAAGTGTTCACCTAGTGACTTAAGTTGATTTATAATAGAAGTGAATCTTGAATCCATGTCACTAATCGATTCATTAGGCTTCATCCGAAATGTTTCATATTCATGCATAAGCCTATCAATTTTAGAATCTTTGAACTTGATTAGTACCTTCATATCTCATACGCAGACTTTCCCATATTTCCTTAGCGTTTGAGCATGAAGACACATAATCACATTCAAATTGGCCGAAAGTGCGCAAGAAGGGTAGACTCGGCTCTGGAGTGCAATGCCATGATTCGATAATCATCAGGCCCAAAGTCTTTTCTATCCTTAATGACTTCAACCTCAAGACTATCTTTTATAATGACTTTCTTTGGAATATATGGACCATCTTCTATGGCAAACCATAGTTGAAGGTCTATAGACTCCAAATGTAGCCTCATAGCACGTTTCCAACGGCCATAATTTGTACCATCGAAGAAAAGGGGTCTAAGACTAGACATTCCCTCACGTTGAGGCAAATTCGCCAGAGGAAGACATGCTAAAAGGATTAAGTGAGTTACTATTAGATGATGAATGAAGATGCAAATACAAAGGTAAGAATGGTCCTAAAAGCAGATGCGTTGATACAATGCGCTTTTTCGAAATGAATGATTTACAATGCAAGATCGGATGAAGACCAACAAATTGTGACAAGGGGTCAAGAAGTGGATCTGTGAGAATAAACAAAGTGTAAAGTGAGTGAAGTGTATGCAACTAAAGCAGATATGCAGATACAAAGAAACAAGATAGCAAATGCTACACAAGCTCATAGCTTTAAAAGCAGATAAAGCAGTAATATTCAAAGAACAAAGACGCGAAACATGTTTTTCGAGTGTTTAGCAAGGGAATTTTTCGAAGTTTAAGGTGCAGCATATTAAGCAAGAAAAAAATCACATTTCAAGACTTAGAAAAATCTCGAATGCGATTCTAAACCAAACAGAAACAAAGAAGCAAGTTTTCAAGAAATGCGATTTCAACAATTATGCAGAATTTTCAGGATTATTAGACAAGTAAACAAGCTAGACAACTAGAGACCTACGCTCCGATACCAATTGTTGGATCGTACGGCGCAAACAATTACTACAGGGGGTGAATAGAGTAATTACCAATTTTTCGATTTTATTTCGATTAAGCACAAATCGAGTTCCAACTTAGTTTGAGTCAATTAAACAAAGCGGAAGACTGTTTAATTTAACTATATGAAAACTAAGTTATCCTAGTTGTCTAGGTGATCTAGTTCATCCTAACATGCTTCAGTCAAGCAGATTTTAATTCAGTTAGGTTGAATTAACTAGCATGCAGATTTCAGCCTAAATGTTTAAGTTGATAAGGTGAAACAAACACTTTGCAGGTTTTAGTTCTTTAGACTAGCATGCAGAATTCCTAAGTGAGAAACAAAACAGAAAACAAACAATCCAAGCAAAACAACCACAAGTGGTGAGTCTTACTTGAATCAAACCAAGTGTTGAGTCCAAGCCAAGCTTAGATAAACACTCAAAACATAGATTCAAGTATAACTAAAACCAAGCTACACTATCATCTATATTATTACAACAAAGTTGAAATAAAACTTACCAAACCAAAACACTAGCACACCAACAATTCAGCCTTGAACTTGCACATCCGCAATCCAAGCTATTCCGGTGCTAGCTTTGACACCAACACACACGCCTTGTGTGTTGAACCACCACCAAGTGACCGGAGCTCCTCTCCTTGACTTGATGAGCCACCAAACGACCTTGAAAGAATCCGGATGCCTTCTTGTTGACACTCACCCCACTTATGTAAGTCTCTCCACTCTAAGTAGTAGTGTTACAATGACTATCCTCACTTTACAAGTTTCGGTCCTCACAAATGACACTTCAAACTCTCAAACACTCACAATATCTCACTACACTAACTAACCTAATCTTCTAAGTCTTCAAGTCTCCAAGCTTAGCCAAGCTTCTCTAGAGCCCTTGCAAGCACTTAAACAAGAGGCTAGACTAAGTAGGAGAGCTCTCAAACTACACACTCCCTAATTCCTATGTCTTCAAGCTTCCTAGTGCAAACCAAAGACTTTTCCGACAGCCTTGCAAGCACTCACAAAAACAAGAGAAAAGTTAGTTTGAAGAGGATGTTTGACCAAGAGAATGAGTTCACTTGCTTGGTCGGGATTTTGATGTATAGTCTGGTATTTATACTACTAAACAACTAGTGTTTATAGTATGGGGGTAAAGTAGTCATTTAACAAACAAGGGCCTCAAATATGATGCACATGATGCATGAGAGAAGGTGACATACAAAACAACTTGTGAGAGCACATTGTAATACAAGAGCGTGTGTAATGCAGTTGATTTAAGAAATGATGTATGAATGTATGTGAATATGAGAGATTATCCTAAGACATACAAGAGGTGAGTGTTATGCAATCGTGACATGGGACATACTTATTAGATCATTAACTGTCAAGATAAAATCCCTAAGAGACTCTGTTAACATCAAGCTCTCAAGAATTCTTTAACAGAGAAATAATCTGAATAAGTGACTTAAAACAAGCACATAAGCACATAATTCATTTAGGATTTAATAACAAGTAGGACACAGTCACATCAGACAAAATTAGATATAACAATATTAAGTGTAACACGGTTACAAAGATATTCAGAATTAAATATTAGACACAGACAAAAGAGAGGGTCTTAGACTAAGACACAAGTGACCCTTGTGCAGTGTGTGTAAAGAAAAGAGCAAGAACCATACGTATACACACGTATTATACAGGTCTTTGTACAAAAGATTATCACAATAATAGCATGCAACGGCTAGAATAGTAACCACCAAAAGACTTTGACATACAGAACACATGTGCTGTGTGTGAGGTAGATATAATAACAGTGAATATAACTTCCAAAATACATAAGCACGTATATATATATATATATATATATATATATATATATATATATATATACATACTTAGAGAGACAAAACAAAATTTGCATAAAATTGTCATATAAGCAAACATATCACACAGATCCAAAAGGTTACAGCTTAGACATAAAAAGAATAGACACAAGAAGACTGGACAGGTACAACTTCTATATCATCTAACTCAAAGAAAATGGAGACTCGGGCAAAACAAAAGTATACGCTTTTAGAAAGCACTAAGAGACAAAAGCTTAGCTGGACATGCATGTGAATTTTTTTTATTAAGACATGCATTTAATTTATCTAATATATGGACATACAGCAACACAAAAAAAAAATGCGCAGGCAACATTTCTCTTTTAGAAAAAGAAAAGGACATACACAAAGGGACCTTTCTTTATACAAAAAGATTTCAGTGACTCATATGTATATAGAAAGTTTAAAACATAATACAACATATAAAATACTGGATTTTGACAACTTGTTTTAAGACATAATAATATAGGTCTCAGCATGTAAAACGGACTGAATATTCAGATAGACCAAAAGGATCGAAAACTTTCTCTTGGTGACAACACATATGTAAAAGCTTCAAAATTTTGCTAAAACTACAGAGCCAATCTTTTTATTAATGGAGACAAAAGACTGGTAAAGGTCTGACCTTTACAAGCTTTCAGAGCATGCAGAGACGACAGTGACAAAACATTACCAGATCGAGAGAGGGATAGGAAGGATAGTACCTTTTTCGACTGAGATATGTAGATTAGCTATTTGAGGCATCATTGACCTCTGTTTCTGACTTCATCGGTCTCGGCAAAAAAAAAAATTTTCAAAGATCAAGATCGATGCTTTACATCAAAAGCTCTCCCATCTAAGAGCCAACGGCTTCAAACGTAGGAATAGCTTTATGAACATCACCGGTGAGCCACAAATACCATAGTTGCAGAGAATCGAAGCAAAGAGCTAACTTTTCTTCAAATCATGAGAGAGGCAACAAAGAAATGAAAAGGCTCTTTATTTCCAAACCGAAAATAGAAGACAATCGAAAGATTCTTTAGAGAAAACAGAGAAGCGAGAGAGACGTTTGAATTACAGGACATTGAAGAGAGGAAATAGAGAGAGACGTTTATGGGGAAGGGAAAGTTTTTCTAGAGAAAAGAGGAGATATAATGATGGGTGATTAAAGAGGAGGTAGAAGCTTCTGTGCAATTGTAGTAGTAGGGCGGCAGATAAGAAGTAGGGGTGTGAGTTGTATATAATGGATAGAGAGGATTTAAATTGTATATAATTTAGTTTAAAAGATAAATAGGCTTTTTAATGATAAGAAGAAAAGATAAGCGAAGCGAAAAATTAGAGAATAGATGACTAGGCCTCCATTTAGATCCAGCAAGATATATATATAAAAAAATAAGACACTTATGTTATGTGACACTAATAATAAAAGAAGATACTTGATAATTTTCAAACATGTCACAATGTAACTAATTGTAAAAGTAATTATGTGATATATCCCAAAATAGATATTTTAAAATATATCAACACAAAATACTCAACAGATGCAGCATTTTGAGATAACATGGGGCTTACAAAATCCACACAATCATTTGAACAGAGTCCATGAATCTTTCCAATGTCTATTCCCTCTTTGCGACACAAATCACGATATATCAACAAGAGCTTTACTTCCACATCTAAAGGCGTGGAAACATTTCATTAATTCTAGGGTGTATCCTACTTGGGATTTCGGGAGCCTTAGTGATAATGAAATGCTTCTACTTTATGCGTTGACATTCGGGGAATTTGTCGATTGGGGAATTCTGATTCAAAGGACTGTGTTGGAGTTTGCCATCACGAGAGGCAGTAGGGGGAAACCTATGCCTAATTCATGGATGATATCGCGCATGTGTACTCAGATGAGTGGAGTGGGAGAGTTGGAGACGGATGAGATTTTTCCGTCTAGAGATAGTCGAGTTGGATTATTACCGGTTGATACACCGGGTTGTTCGTCTACGATCTAGATAGTTGGTTGGTGATTTGGTGATGATGTTTAAGTTTTAATAAGTCAACTTTAGTTAAGTTTGAAGTTTTTTTAGTTAAGTTTATGTTTTTCTTTTAATTTGTAACAATCTATCTTGTTTAATATATATATGTCTCAGTTTTTTTTAAGTTTGTTTGTTATTTAATGATATGATTAGTATACGCTAAAATTAAAATCGGAATAATAACGATAATAGATAATTTTATTTTTATTTTCAAACCTACTTATTTAATACTCATTGAACATCGGGACGATGCCACTTCGTAAGTGGGGAGTAGAGTTAGGTTAGAAAATTCATTAAAATTTTCGAAAATAGTTATAAATTATAAAATTATCAAAAAATTTATTACTTATTTTTAATTTTTTAGTAGTTAATATATAAGTATGAGGAGTTAATATATAAATATGAATAAGAAATGATATAATTTGGAAGAATAAGTTTTTAAGTAAAGTATATTAGATATATTATAATCATATTTTATGTCTAATTTAGATTTTAATAAGATTTTAAGTTTATATAATTGAGTAATTAATATTAGATATTGTTTTTATGAAATTATATAAGTATGTTGATAATTATAAGTAAAATTTTTAGAATCATTTTCTTTTCAATATGAATTATGAGTTTGGAATTGGACTAGGGATGTCGATTTTTGGCACACAAAAAAATATAACTATAGCCAAATAAATTTACCTAAATTTCCAATTTTGTCCCTACCTCAACCTTGATTAGAATGATCAAGACCTCACTCAAATTGCTATTGTGATTAACTAGAAATAACCAACCTTTAGCTAATTTTGGTCTACATTTCCTTGAAATACCGCAAGTTTGTACGCACTTATAAAAAAGAAGAAGACATAAAAGCTAAGTTTTGGTATATCTTTGAGATTGGAAAAATTAGATAAGTATTAGTATATTCGATCTTACCTCATGACACTTGCAAGATAGTCGATTTTGGTAATGATTTGGATATGTTAAAAGAATTAAGAACGAAGCACCATATTTTACATGAATTAATCAAATACCTGTATCTTCCTTATCTCATGATCGACAACTTAAAAATAAAAAGAACATATCGGTTGTAGCTACCAATGATTTGAGTGAGTAGGTATTTTCACGAAATGTCCTATATCACTATGAGGTATAAAAGCTCCCGATTGCTGATGATATAGTAGTCGGCTAGGGTATTATCTCGAAATATCCTATTCTTTGGGAATGAAGGCACCAAATGAAAAGAAAAGTCGAATCATAAGATCTCAAGAATGATTACAAGTTTAAGGAAACCGGACTTGTAATTTTCGATCGAAAGAGTAGTACTCGATCAATCTTGATGAAGCAATGCTTGTAAGTTTGATTTTCTACACACACTCACGCTTTTAGTTCTTAATCTAAATAAAAAAAAAAAAGAGATGTTATTAATCGATGATTATTTTTTGATCAAGAATATGAAGATGTAGGTACGTACGACTTGCCTCTTTTTCTTTTTGATTTCTTTTTTTTCCGATTAGCCAACATCATGAGCCTAAACTCTATAAGCCATTTTTGTCGACTACCTCACCGAGTTTCCGAGTCCAGAATTTCATAATAGTTGCGATTAAAAATAATTCTGATATTTTATTTATACTTATTAAGTATTACATATACAATTTTATCTAAATAATATTTAGTATTTAAGCTATTTAAGTTATAAACACTTTCTGCCTTCTTACGATTTTAAATTAGAATAAATAATATATTTATAATATTGACAATATAAATTACATTAAAAATTATAATCGATCAATTATATTTTATTATCGCTTATTTTTTTGCCGGATGACGATCAAAAGCTAAGTGGGAGTAGATGATATACTACTTTTATATGATTAAATATACGTTATATTATTATGTTTTATCAACGAATTCTATATAAAATATATGAAATTATGGTATAAATGATATGAAATATTAATCTTTATAATTTAGAGTAGTTAGTAGTAATAATAGTAAAAGTTGTAATTTCGCACCGATTTTAGTAAATCGAATTGTCGTGTCGAGTTACGTGGGTATTTGTGGTATTTTATTGCAGATTTATAAACCGAGAGACCCGAGAATCGACATATTGAAGTTTAATCATATCTCTGGAAGGATTTAGAGAGTGCCACGAGCTTAAATGGTCAATTGAATAGCTTAAGTGGTCAAGTGGCCAATCAATTTGGTTAAGTGGTAATCGAGAAATGTCTTCGACAAACGAATGGCTCATCAAAACGACATTATCTGAAGAAGAGTCCTTCATGAAAGTTGTAGATTTCCCCGAGAGCTTTCCGATGCCGCTTGAATCATGATTTTTGGAGGTCCGAACTCGAGATATGAATTTTAGAAGTTTAATAATTATATAATTATAATTATATATCACCGCATATCTTTGATCAATCAAAGCGATGGAGCTAATCATTACACCGACCAGTCCGGCTTGATCTCGGACCGGTCGGCCCAAGGACTTTTGTCTATATAAGGAGATCATTTGCAAACAGAAAGTCGATGTACCAATATATATATAAATCATCTCTATATATATATCTCTCTCCTCTTTATTTTCTCTTTTAGTGGTAGTTTGTAAATAGGCCTTAAGCCAAAAATAATAATCTCGTAGTATCGTTGTAATGCTCGGGAAATTATCAGAAGTTCAGTGTTGTTGAAGTCGTTGTAATGTCCGGAAGAATACAACTCTGATTCAGCATTTGTAATCGGGTAACTTTTCTAAAGTATTTATGTTTGTTTTTATCTTTTTCGTTGTTATAATGTTTTTAGGCTAACTCTAATAACTAGCCAAAGTTATGTAATCGTTTTATTTCGATCTTTTCGGTAAAGGAATGCTGTCTAATTAAAATTGATTAAAATTGAGTTAATTGAATCTTTTTCTATTCGTAACGTATTGATAATATTCGGATTTGGCGTAATTAACCAAGATGAATCGCAACATATAACCTAACGATGAACCGACGAGAGAAGTTAGGATATGAGATAAAAGATAGAAAAACCGGAGGGTAAAATTGGCCGTCGCGTAAAGCGTGACAACGGAATCTATTTCTACCCGGGGCGATTTGTCTTGGGAAAGATTAATCTTATTAAAATTGTGCTCGAGATCGTAATAATGTTAAAATCAACAGTTTAATTGAAACTAGCACCGGAAAGTTAAATCGATCCGTCTGACAACCGGAGCCTTTTGAATAACATCGCCCGCCTCGACAAACGGAATAACCTCTTTTATCCGGGGTAGATTTGTACTGCACTGCTGAGACTAATCGAGATTAGCATGGGGCGATTGTGGAGATTGAAGCGATAACAATGACATATGACAATTTCATACTTTCGTGTGAGGAGGAATTGTTAACCTCGAGAGTGCACCATTTCATTTACTCAATTGGACCTAATATAAAAGGAAAGATCGAGCACATTCCGCTCTCATGAAAAGATCGTATAATTCAATTATATAAACTTTGGCTAGTTCTATAAACTTATCTGTCTAAACATATATTGGTATCTATATATTTATATCTATATATATATTGCAATTTATGTACATCTATATATATTTATATATCTATATATATTATATTAGAATAACTTTTAAATTACGCATTTATTTTATGTTGACTAGAATAGTAGTGATCACGTGTTATAAAATTGCGGTTTAGATCGAGTTAATAATGACTCTTTGGTGTTTAACCACACTTAGAAGAATTACCAAGTTCCCACGAGGATTCGACACTGACTCACCATACTAGCACTACTGAGTTTGACCCGATATTAATCGTCGGTTAAGGATTTGGTTTAGCACTAGAAAAGGCCACGTCAGGTTGTCTACTCTTTAATCATGAATCCCTTGCTACCTTGTCCTTACAAAAAGAACTTTAACTTCCGAGTCAAATTACCCGGTTAAGAAAGTCTTTAAGAATTCATAGGTTAGTGATCCAAAATCACTTTCCTTATCCTATACTTTCTTTTATTAATATTTCGGTTTAGCCATTCGCTTATTTAGTTTTGATGACTTACACTTGTAGACGTTTGCCTTTCCATTCTCGGCTTTCTATAAAAGGAAATGACCTTGAACTAGCAGTTTATAAGAGTAGACACTACTTGTAAACTGTGGGATGTCTGATGAGATTGATATCAAATCATTCTCATCATCTTTGAACTAATATGGGTTGTCTCTCATTCAACACGAGTGACAGCAGTGACATACTCATCTATGTCACTTAAGTTTGAAGGCTCAAGAGGAGAATCCTCTACCGAAAATTAATTGCATTCTCGATTAATGAGTTCAACGTTCTCGTTAATTTTCCCCTTTTACGAAGTCATCATCAGTCAATTTTAACGTGTTTAGCAGTTTAGATACCTTGAGATGATATGTAGTTGAAAAACAAATTATGACAGAATTATAAATCAAATCATACACCACTACAAATAATGACTTTTAGGAATTATAAACGTGATGTCATGCATGCAGTTTATCCTACCATTCCAAGGATTTAATCTCACACCTCAGTGCCGCTGACGGGTAGGTCAAAGACGTGATGATTAAATTGAGACAATCTCTCTCAACAATTAACTGAGAATCAGACATCCCATCCTTTTTCAGCCAAGATATTTCCACAAATACCCTTTAGACTGTGACCTACTGTTTCAGATTTTTAAGTAGACCTTGAGTATGCCGCCGAAGGGTAGGTCAGTGACCCGACGAGTACTCAAAATCCTATTCTTTCGGAAACCAAGCCTTGAATTTTGATAGCGGTGAAGGTCATCCGAAAGGGGCCGAAATCAAAGCGGCACGAGGCGTCACCATTCTCACGGTGCTTGTGTTAACAATTGAGGCCGAGGGGTCGGTTGTCACCTTCCCCACTCCCACTCGTTATTTTGAAAATTAGGTAGTTTCATTAGGATTTTCAGAATTTCTTCACAATCTGAAAAACAATAATCATGAATATTTAATGCTAATCCTCCCACTAGTTCTCGGTTCTAAATACCGTCTAACTAGTGTCACTTATTCACGTTTTTTTGATTTTATGGATTTATAAATTCTTTGTGTAGACACTACACAATCAAAATTCACCTAAGAATTTTATAATCCTAATACATTAGGACTTTATGAATTTTCTAATAATTCGAAAAACAATAAATCACAAATTTTAAAGCTCTCACTAGTTTATCGGTTCTAAATACCGTGAGTGACACTATATTCATGATTTTCCAATTTGTCGATTATTTAGAAATCTCCAATGTTGTCACTACACAACAAAAATTCACCAATGAATTTTAAAGTCCTAATTTTGTCCTGATAAAGATTTAGGATCTTAGAATTTTTCAATAACCCGAAAACAACAAATTTTTAAAAAAAATCACCAACTTATTGGTTCCAAATACCGTCTAGTTGGTGTCCAATTTTTCATGATTTTCTAAATTTTCGGTTATTTAAATCCCTTTTTTTTATGTCGACACCACCTAATCTAAATTCACAAAGAATTTAGATCCAAATAAAAATTTACCCCGTAAATTTTTATTTTTATCATGTGAATTTTATATCCCGATAAAATTCCGTTTCCTTTAATTAATTTATTTATTATTAATCTAAATTAATTATCATTTTCATACATGTCTAATTAATGCCATAACTAATTTTCTACATGTATGCATATGCTAGGAGTGGAATTCATGAATATGATGCATGGCATGGTTATATCACATAAATAATCACAAAAATAAAATAAATGCGAAAAATAAACCACTAAGATGGACCGTTGGTACCCCGTATCTAATCTATAAAATAAATAAATAAACCCTACGTTCAAAAGGTTTACTAATTATCTATATGCAAAAACCGCCGCCGCCGTGGGTGCGTATATTTTCTGCTCTGTTCCTTTACCAAAAGTCGTCCAGCCAAGTTGGTGTAGGCTTCCTTCTTCTTCTGTGGAAGCCCGGGTTCGATTCCTTTCAGCTGCAACTTTTTCTTAGAAAATTGATTTTTCTCGAAAATTTTCATAACAAAGAGGAGGTGGGGGGATGCGTCAGGTTGGGGAATCGAACTCGGTTCCTCAATTTATTGATGTAGCGCCTTCACCACCAAGCCACTGCTTCAGGTTATTTAATGTTCTTCGAAATTGAATTAATACAACAGGGCCGCGGCATCCATAATTGTTCTTTCTTAGAAAATTGATTTTTCTTGAAAATTTTCATAAAAAAGGGGACGGACGGCGTCGGGTTGAGGAATCGAACTCAGTTCCTCAATTTATTGATGTAGCGCCTTCACCACCAAGCCACTGCTTCAGATTATTTGATGTTCTTCGAAATAGAATTAATACAACAGGGCCGCGGCATCCATAATTGTTCTAACTACTAGGAAATTAAATTACAACAAAATAAATTATATAATCTCCTATACCCAGAAAATTTTGGGTTTACAATATATCTAACGGTAAACAAGTACCAACCTCAATCCATCTCGTCAACCAAAACATTCAACCATGCATTTATATAATAAACGTATAAAAGATGCAATATTTATTCAATTTAACTCCTTATTAATTAATTATGCAATCAAGATCGCAAAATCGCTTTAACCTCGCTCTGATACCACATAAATAATTAATAAAACTATGAGAAGGTTGAGGATTTACCTTATTTAAGAGGAATAGTAAATCGACAGATGGAGAAGCTGTGATCTTCTGGATTGTATCTCCAAGCGACGACTGGTGGACGTCGATCCTCACCGTAGAACCTCCTCAAATATGCTCCAAGAAAAAAAAAACCTAGGTTTTTCTTCTCTTAATGACTAGAACAAGAAACTAAAATTTTCTCTTCTTTTATTTGATGTTGGCGCAAATTTGTGTGTAATATTGTGTTGGAGAAACTCTCTTTATATAGGAAAATAACTAGTAAAGAGAGAGTTATCATTTTCACACCACAATTACCTATTCCCACAAGGAAAAGATATTTGCCAAAAGATAAGAGATAATTCCCCAAAAAATCAATCTCTCATTTTTCCATTAATTATCCAACAAATAGATAATTAATTAATTACACATGTGACATAATCTAGGAAAATTTCTTTTCCCAACTTTATCACATAATGGGGTGCCACTTATGTCATCAATTTTAATAGAAAATGTATTTTCTATTTTACATATTATTTACCAAATAAATAATATTGCATATTCATTAAATAGACCAACTATTTAATTTATTTTCGAGGTTCCATAAAATGAGAAAACACTCGCGTGTTAGGAGCCAACCCGGGGACTATGGACCTATAACCAGTAGCTACAATAAATTGACTAAAATATTCATCGAACAAAATATTTATACTCAACTCATTAATTCCGGAATTTCGCCACCATAAATCCGAAACTGAACTCTATCGATTATAGATATAACTTATTCTCAAAACGTCGAGTCGATAAGTTTCCATTGATATAATCATTACATACAGACTAACCCTCCATAGACTATCCGTAATGAAGCGGGATTATTTCCGTAAACCTTCTTCAATACATCTTTTCCTTATTTACCATTAACCCACTAGTGATCAATTAGTTCATAACCAATACGAACTCCGGGGATCGATCAGTTTCTAGGATTAACAAATAAGGGGATTGTCTTTCTACTTCCCGCAGGAAGGAATGGATTCCATATCTGTGAGACACACTTCTCACTCATTCCAGAACAGTGCCAACGTGAAAGTGATTCGGACCGCGCCTCTTAGCGATCCTTAACGAACACATCAAACCCTATATTGAAACAAGTAAGAGTATGCAATCACTTCAGGATTAAGGTTAATTCATATATGATCATCTTGTGATTTAATGAGATTTCTCAATCACGAAATTATATGAGAAATGCAGATTAAATCGGTCCAGTCCTATATGACTCTCATCATATATAAATGCCCTACTTAGACAACCAATGTCGACGGTCCGTATAAGACGGTCACACCATAGAGTGTTCTGGGTGCATTAATGATTATTTAATCAATAGACCCCATACTTTGATTAAGTTCACCACGGACAAACATTTCAAGAGTATCACCATAAACTTAATCCTCGCGTGTGACACACACTAAGTTATATGGCTACATATGATACGACTTGTGGTTTTCAGCAGTGTATAATATATAAGCACAAAGCAAATAATAAGATGGGAATAAATCTGTCATTTATTAACTATAAAAACAATTATATAAATTGTCTTTCGGGCGCTACTTCCAACAAGGTCTTGGTTGTGTGTTGATTCAAGGTGGTAAAGTGATAGCTTATGCACCTATGCATCTTAATGTGCATGAAAAGAACTATCCGACACATGAATTAGAATTGGTAGCCGTGGTTTTTGCCTTAAAGACTTAGAGGCATTATCTTTACGGAGTAAGGGCAAGAATCTTCACGGACCATAAAAGTCTTAAGTTCTTCTTTACGCAAGAGAATATGAATATGAGGCAAAGAAGGTGGTTAAAGTGTGTAAAGGACTGTGATCTTGACATTCAATACCATCTGGGTAAAGCGAACGTGGTAGATGATACGCTTAGTAGAAGATCGGTTAATGTTGTTGATCGGTTAGGTGGGCTGAATATGCAAGTGTTTGAGCAAAAAGATGATTTTCGGAGTTTGGCTCCGTTGGTGGCAAGACCCGAGTTGTTAGATGATATATGTGAAAAGCAAGATGAAGAACCAGTTTTGGTTGATCTGAATAGGGTAGCAAGAGAGAAACTACATTTGGGTATGTGTTGGACAAGAATGGTAGCCTTTGGTATCGTGACAAATTGTGTGTGCCGAATATTGATGGTTTGAGACAAAGAGTGATGGACGAGGCTCATAGGATTTCTTTTGTTGTACATCCCAGTGCTAAAGATGTATAGAGATTTGAAGGAAATGTTTTGGCAGCCTTCAATGTAGTTGTAAATCGCCAAATTTTTTGCTCAACGTGATACACGTCAGATTGGTTTTGGTGGCCTCCGTCTTCTATTCAGAGTTTGATCCCTCCGTCTTATGTTCTGAGTCTGGTCCCTCAGTCTAGAAATGATAAAGATTTTTAAGTCTTTTGATATGTTTTAAGTTCAGGATCGGACTCAACTTATTCCACTGAAAACCTATCATATTTCTATTACAGTGCTTAGCCTGATCAAACCTATACAATGCTTTCAGCTTCTAGTAAAGACCTATACAAATTAATCTAACACATACTAGGCTTCCATTACAGCTGGTTTGGCCATCATCAAAACTAAAACTTCATAACCGTTCTCGTGTAAATAGAATCATTTCACATACGCAATATCCATACAGTCGCTATTCGAGTGTCAACGACCGTATCTTATAATCTGAATATTATATTCTTTCGAAGTAACACTTTACTTTTGCTTTGAAATAATTTTGAAAATACCCGTGACTATGGGAAACCTTACTGGTGTCAAAGCATGACAATCTATACCACAATATTATAAGGACTCTGGTTTAAGGATAATTACACAACAACCACATACATGCGACACTTAATAAATAAATCGGTCAATATAACGTATGTATTCTCCAATACACGTTTATGTACAGTCCAAGTGTCCTTACACTTTGATAGATCAAATCTATCACTATCTTCATAAGATATAGGACATCCAATACGTGCTAATCTAAATGTAATATTAATGTCATACTTTATATTACAAACAAATAGAGATATTTAGGTGTTAAGCCATTTCCTGTGAGTCGAGATCTCATCAACCATAATCATTATTATGATTCACGGCTCAATACTAATGACATTATCATATACGTAATATTGAAATGGTTTATAAAATAAACAAATATATAATAACAAAAGCGTTTTTATTATTCATAATAATAAGGTTTACATAAACATAATAGATATTAAATGACCTACCCGGTCGAATTCGGTTCAAACCGATTGAGTTTAGGACACTAAACTAACATATACTTTGTAGGTTGAATCATTCGGTGTCTTCGGCTCACTCTCTTATTGTAGCTCTTCTTAGCTTCATTACAAACATTGAATGATTCTAGCTTAAAAATTAAAGCTCACGTCGTAATTCTACTTGAGTGATTAAGTCTCACACACTTGACACACTTCCATTCACATCACAATTACATTTCAATAAGTTTGTTCCAACATGATCATTGAGCTCAATGGTTAGACACAAATTAGAACCCTTGTATCCTTCACCTACATATCGTAGCCTTCACATGATCATACCAAGTTGTTGTAAGGTAAGTCGAGTCACACACTTGACCGTATCAAAATTATAAACAAAGCAGCTATCTAACTTGTTGCACAATAATGAGTTTAAGACTTAACTATCTAGATACTCTAGAAAGATTTCGCGTCGATGTCTCTTAGCAGATTCCCTATTTTACAGATTCTTATACCAATTTTTTTTATTTTACAGATTCTCTATCAAAGGTCCACTGCATCAGAATCTCTACTCTAATATATACAGCATTTAAATAACTATAAACTATAATTAAAAAAACACATATTAACACACACAATCTAAATATGTTTACATATTAACAATCTATACAAGCTAAAAAAATCTATACAGTAATACTATATTAGTATTTTTGTTTTATTGAACATTGCTAATTTGGGAGAAACATCACATTCATTTAATAATGAGACATAACTAAATTGTTAACTCGAGTTAAATTTTTAGGGTCGGTAAGCCGAGCATGGTCAAGTGAAGCACTGGATTCATTACTTTGATCATTTTCACTCCAGTAACATCTTAAAAAAAACATACATTTACCTCTAATATTCGGAACAAAACGAAAGAAGAGATGAGACATAAAAAAATAAGTACAACGTCGTATTAATAAAAGAATACAAAACAAAAAATCTAATAAAACTCAATAACTTATAAAATAAGTGGAACATAAGACATTTAGAAAGACAAAGAAAAAGAAAATAGTAACAAACTTCAAATAATATATAAATAAATAAAACAAAGAAGTACAAATTCATACATGCGTACATATGCTATTTTATGCTGGAGAAGTGGCGCAACTTCTACCGAATCTGAATTGCTATGTTCAGCATACAGATTCTAATGCATTCTTTTTTTTTTTTACAAATCTGATGAAATAAATATGTATAGTACAGATTTAACATCATTTACAGATTCTACTGCAAGTGCTCTTACAAGCTCCTAAGCAACAAGATCAAATACATCTGTAGATATAAAAAAATTATATGACATAATATATATGTCACATACTGCATTTGTCTCGAAATTAAATTCATTTTATTTTATTTCCTATACAAAATGATAGGAAATATATAAATAGATAAATAAAATCTCTTAGAAATTTATAGATTTATTTATTTATAATTAAATGGCTATGTAGATATATAAAATATATATGTGACACATTATATTTGTCACATACTACACATACCATTAAGTAATATTTTATATTATTCCCTACATTAAATATTGTGAAATAATATAAAATTCAATAAATCATAAAATCTCTTAAAAATCAATTTATTAGGAGAATTTAATGATTTATAATATATGTGAAACCTTCTGGAAATCAATCAAGAGTGTGAACGTATTAAATGCAAATTAATGCAAAGGCATCACCTAGCACTATAAATAGGAGAGCTTGGTCATTTGCAAAACACACTGAAGAGTTGGTGGAGATCCCAGAGCAAGAAGCTTCAAGGATTCATCAACAACACCGAAGCCTTGAAGATCTTCCAAGAAATCCTTCAAGCCTCGAAGATCTCCCAAGAATCCTCAAAGTTCTTCAAGAAATCCAAGAAGATCGATGAGTGTCTTCAATACTTGAAGATCAACACAAAGGCGAAGCTCTTCAACAAGGCGTCTTACACAAAGACGGAGTTCTTTGACGAGGCATCTTCAACCCTTGAAGATCAACCCAAAGTAAAGAAAAGCGAGAAGAACAAAAAGAATCATCAACACATTGAAGATCAACCCAAAGTCAAGAAAGGCGAGAAGATCGAAAAGCGTCAGCAACGCTGGAAGAAGTCATCTTCAAATTTTTTTTCAAGAAGATGAAGAACATCAAAGCTTCAAAGCACCATGAAAGATCGTCTTCAACATCGAAGATATTCCGCAAAGTTGAATTCCTTCAACTAGGATATTGAAGGTAAGACAAAGTATTCCTTCAAGTCTTCATCAAAGTCAAGATCTTCCGCCATATCCGGGAGAAAATAACCAAAAGTCAAGATCTTCCGTCATATCCGGGAGAAATCAACTAAAAGTCAAGTTCTTTCGCCATATCCGGGAGTTCAACACAACAACAACGACAATTGGTGAAGAACATGGGGAGAAAGCATCAAGCCCTCTGTCCAACCACCGCAGAGAAGATTCAAGGAGTAACATAGAAGCCTCCAAGTCATCTCCAACAACCGAAGATCATCCGCCAAATCCGGGGCTCTTCAACAAATAGAGAAGATTTATGAAGCAACAAAAAACCTTCAAGTTCGTCAACAAGAATCGAAGGTCTTCCGCCATATCCGGAGTTCTTCAATATTCGAGGATCGTCCGCCACACTCGGAGTTCTTCACCAACATTCGAGGATCATCCGCCATATCCGGAGTTCTTCAACAAAGAGAAGATCTAAGAAGCAATGAAGAAGTCTTCAAGTTATTTAACAACATTCGAGGATCATCAGCCACATCCGGAGTACTTCACCAACACTCGAAGCTAGTCCGCCATATTCGGAGTTCTTCAACAACCGTCGAAGGTATTCCGCCGAATTCAGAGTTCTTTAACAACAACCGAATGACTTCCGCTATATTCGGAGTTTTTCAACAAATCGAAGGTCTCCAAGAAACCTGGCATTATTCAACAACAAATAAAGGCCCTCTTCCCAACAAATAGGAGGAACACCGCCAAAGTCCGAGAACAAGTCACCGCAACCCTCGGAGAAATCAAAGGAGACGATCAAGGAAGCACAAAAGCATCCAAGCCATCTCCGACAAATGAAGATCGTCCGCCATATCCGAGTTCTTCCACAAATCCGACTTTCTCCCCAACAGTTGGAGAGTAACGACAAGTCCGAGAACAAGTCCCCGCGACCTCGGCAAAATCAAAGGAGAATCAAAGGCGTCCCGTAGACATAGGGATTTTGTTAGAGATTGTACCCACTCAAAATTTGAAATAAATAAAAAATTATATTTGTTCCAATTTTCTTGTCTTTCTTTTTTTAATTTAATTGCAAGACAACAAAATTTGCGTTACAAATTTTCGCACGCCAGTGGGACAAATATCTCCTTTCATCTCTCCTTGCAAAAAAAATAAATCTTGAGGAAATGGCACCAAAGACTTCCACCGCTTCAAAGAGACTACATCAAAGGCTACTTCAAAGATTTCCGCTCACAAGGTTCTTTGCTATGAAAGTTGTTGCTTCAAAGGGGGCCACTACGAAGTTGTTGCCGCTAAGGATGTTTCCTCATCTCAAGGTCAACCTTCTGGCCCTGTCACTCGGAGCATGTCAAAGGAGTCTGGCTTCACTTTTTTTTCCCTCACGAAAATGGCCGCAGATGTCATGATGGCAAATTCCACCACCCTGGAGGATCATATTTTCAAACTCACAAAGTCCATTGAAGCTCTCGGGCGCATGTTCGGACTCAAGGCGTGCCAATTCGCGGCTTCGCCAACAGCTTGATTCCGTTGGAGAAGCAAGTAAGGCAAAAGAATCATTGCATGATGATGAGCATGGACTTGACGTCACTTCCACAAATATCAAGGAGCCTTCAAGTCTCTCGCATGGCGAATAACATGAGGGTTGCCCCAAAAGACTCTTCCAAATATAAAAAGCTTCCAAGTATTTTACCTTGGCAAGTGATCTCAAGATTTCCGATGGAACCATTCTATCGTGATTGCGGGAATTCATCATGGGTACTATCAAGGACAAAGTCGGAAGGCCCGTGAATTCATGTCAAACGTATGCCAAACCATACACCTAAATGATTGATGATCTGAATATGCAGTCCGGTTATCGATCACTGAAGTTCCAGCAATTAGATGGAAAGGGCAATCCAAAGCAACGCATTGCCCATTTTGTTGAAACTTGCAACAACGCTTGGACGTATGGAAATCACTTGGTGAAGCAAATCGTGCATTCTCTAAACGGCAACGCCTTTGATTGGTACATCGATCTCGCCTGGCCCTCTCGGATAGTTGGGAGCAAGCTGGAGCAGATCTTTCTCATTCGCCTACGGCACCCATGGGGACGGACAGCATTGTTGAGCTGACCAACCCTTACCGGCGGAAAAAAGAAAATGTGGTTGACTACATCAACAGACGGAAGAGCGTGAGTTTCAACTGCAGGGAGCAAATTTCTAAGAAGTCTTCCATCAAGATGCGCATTCAAATTAGGCAATAGAGTCTTCAATACATTCTCAAGGTAATTCAACCAAGTTGAGCATCGCTGCAAATGGAGGTCAAGCTCTCTTTCAAGACCCTTAAAAAGGAAATGAAAAGGAAAAGACTGGAAAATTCGCCAAAGCAACTCCGGAAACAAAACATGAAGAGTCCATGGGTACAAATGTAGGGATCCCATGCTTCAAAAATGTCTGGAGGAACAAAGGCCAAATAGTCAAAAATGCGATAACCAACTCCAGAGGAAAATAAATAAAAGAGGTACCAATTTCTTGATTCCGACGTCCTGTCAAACTGTGATGAGTTTCTCAAATAAAACTCATTCATCTTCCCACAACCAAGTGCCTCAAATATGTTGCAAAAGTCCACGAAGGAAACTTTTGCAGACATCAGCTCTTGATAGGGTACACTATCGAGAATTGCTTTGTCTTTGAAAGCAAAGAAATTTTCTTATCCGATGAAGAAATATCGTGCTGAAGAAGGAAAATCAAGCACAAATCAAGACTCATTGGTGGATCCGTCACATGGTTATACTATGACCATTCGATTTGAAGCCTTTGATCCAATCTAGGTGCAAGTTGCCGTCATGTCACCACTTGTTCTTAAAGACTTGGGAATTTTTCAATAAAATCCCCAATTGTCAATACAAAGGAAAGGGAAGAAGTCCGTTGATACGGATGATAAATGATGTATTCATGTGGCTCAAAGAACGAAATAAAAGGTGCATCGGAGTTTCGAGTCTACCAAATCAAAATAAAGTCGCCCCAAGTCCACCAAAGCAAAATAAGTCAAAACACAAGGAAGCCCTGGACATGGAGACAAACCGAGAAGTGGATGATAAAATTAAAAGCTTCTTCATATGATCTCAAGCACAAGTGTCCATGAACCTCTATCACCTTAATGGAGTACATGCTGAAGGGAATCCTAAGGGATGAAAATGGAGCTTGGCGCCGCATACATACTGACGACGAAATTGTCACTTGCTATACCGTACCTGATAAAGAAATCTCTACCTCAAAAAAAATTTGTGCGTGGAGATGAAAATTCTTCGCAAGAGGAGGAGCCATAAATCAAAGACAAAATCACTTGCATATTGAAAGGGTTGAGAATCTTTATGGATGAACCCAACAACAATCGCTTGATGATTCAAGAATTCAACCAATGGGGGCAAAGAGCCATTAGAGTAATAAGACTTGACATCTTTATTGATGACATGTCATTCAGTGCACTCTTCCACGTGAATGATGCCAAATCATATCACAACGCTTACAGGAAAACCATGGATTCACAAAATTGGAGTTGTTCTTACACACTACGCCAATGCTTCAAGTGGTGAGGAAAGTAATTGCAGATGACATGAACTTCACTGGCTAAACCTCACCTGGATGATTCCAAGTTCTACTCAAGGCTGACACCTGCAAAGAAGTGAGCACTTCAAAAAGGGGGCGAGGAACTCTAGGAAGACGTGGTGCTATAAACACCAACAAAAAATGCACCATAAATAAATCAACAAAGAAATGAAAAGTTGCAAAGCCTTCTAGGTTCTCCAAAGCAAAGGAACCGCTCATCACAAAAGGAAAAAAAGGTCTGAGTGGACCTATTTTACCACTTCCTAAAATCGAAGTAGTAGAGATGGATGCTCTCCTATTGTGGTTAGATCGTATAAAGAAGATCCAACCATGGATCATGGAATGTTTTCCTCTATGCGAAAAGAAGGGTTGACCACATCACATACAAGATCCTCGTCAAAGCAAGATAAAGTCCCTAAACCTCCATGCAAAATATGGGGGCAACAAATCAAACATGAACATCGAAAACCCTTTATGGATCTCAAACATTGTTCCGGAAAGGAAAAAGAACAAAGTTGTGCTTGTGTCTACTTTCAAGACTTGATCACTCTTTGTCCAAAAGATGATTTCCTCGTCAATCAACGACCTCAAGGATGGATGCAACTACTGAGGCCATCGATGTTATCCATTATGGATAGAACTCGGCTATTATCAAAATCCGATTGCTTCGGAAGATGAAGAACTCATGACCTTATACGCATGCCTAAAGGAATCCACTAATACAAAGCGATGCCTTTTGGTTTGAAAAATGTTGGAGCCATGTACCAACATACCATGCAATAAAATGGGACATGTTGCCTCAAGATGCTGAGTGCCATGCCAATGAACTCGTGGTTAAAGAAAAAAAGACGATCACTTGGACGACTTGAAACATGTCTTTCAAAGACTTCGGAGAATTTAACTCAAATGAACCCTCTCAAATAGCATTTGAGGTAAGCTCAAGAAAAACCCTCGGTTTCATCATACGTTGTCGAGGAGTTGAGATAGTTCAATCCAAAGTTGATGTCGTCATAAAGATGCCCGGCCCGACCTTTCGCAACCTCCAGGAGTTGGAATCTTGGAAAGAAAGGCTCACCTACCGTGACAATTTTCATCAAATCTCGTTGGAAGATGTCAACACTTCAACCACTTGAACGGGACAAGTTATGCAAGAAAGTCTTTGAAAACTTCAAGGCTAACTTGGCAAAAACTCTAGTCTTGGTGGTAGCTACAAAAAGGAAGCATTTGCTTCTTTCCGTCACGACATAAGCCATGCCATACTCACTGTTCAATCATTTTGAGACGGTTTAGCAACTCGAGCAACAAACTCCCCACTAAGGATTGCCATCCAAGAAGCATCGCTAATGAGGACAATGTTGGTATTCTCTTGCAAGAGTCATATGCTCTAGATTAAAAGTGGCACCAAGCTCAGCAAAATCCGGATGCTTCCAAGCCTTCTTGTCCAATGCATTCAACAAGATGGAGTGCCCATGGCTATTCCAAATCGGGAATTCGGTGCTTGTCTTATGAAGACATGGCATAATGACGTAAAAAACCAAAACAAGTTCAAAAAAAAAAATTTGTCCCCCATGTTGTTCGGGAGTTCGGAAAAATAAAGCATACAAGTTGATAGATATGGTCAAATTCAACCAAATCAATAGCAAGTTACTCAAAAGGCTCTATGCTAAAAGAAAAATATGCTCCTAAGCACGAGCTAAAACTGCCTTATACGCATCAAATGTGTCAAAAGAGAAAATGCTCCAATGCACGAAAGCGTAAAGCTGCGTAACACTCATCCAATGAGTTTAAAAAGAACATGCTCCAGTGCACGAGCTTAAAGCTGCGCTTACACTCATCAAATGAGATAAAAGAAAAAAGCTCCTAAGCACGAGCTTAAACTGCGTTAATCTTGTAAAAATGATGAACTACGTTTGACTTGATTCCTAGAAAATTCTTTAGGGTACGTAGGCAGCTTGAGAAGTTACTCCAAGTTCAGTCATACCAAAAGAAATTTGGGTCTTACATACAAGAAGGGGTTCCTTATACAAAAAATAGAAAGAAAACTTAAAAGGTTGAATGCTTCCCTTCATATGAAGTTGTAGTAAGCCTCCCAGCAATGTCGTTCTGAAGTTGCCACGAGTGATTGATGCAGAGGAGGAACATGTGCCATCAGCTGCACACTTTAAGAGGCCCTTCACTCGAATGAACTTTGTTGGTATATTGATGGCTTCAATGTCATAAGCCTTACCTTTTCATCATGGCACGCACACTCTTCGTGCCTTTTCAAGTTGTTGGCATAAAAGATTCATCAAGAAATTGTGGCACCAGCGATGAAATTCATTTTCTACAACATTCGCATACAATGATGATTCTTCTTGGTCTTCTAAAGCACCAAAGGGGAAAGCATCATGGCCATTGGGGGAATCCTCGCTATACCCCGTACCATCAGCCAAATGAGGATCTCGGTAGACCAGCTGCAAAGACACGAAAGACACAAGGAAAATGAACTCAACTTCTGGACCGGTTCACCCTGTGAAGGTCTAGGCTCGCTGGAAAGCTGCAATGCTTCTGATCATGGGAAGATGGAGCATCAAATTCGATGGTGAGGCATATTCGAAGCTTGATCCCAATTTCCATAGCGGCATCAGCATGATGAAACACAACAAGATACCTCTCACCGTCTCATGTAGACTCTTTGAGTGATGCTATCTGGCTGTCTTATGTAAGGTGGAGCAACTAGTACCCCACTCGCGTTCTTGACTGGCTCTACACGTATGATGAAGTCCCGAAGTACCTCACTTATGTCATTGGCTTGTTGAGCATTTGGCTGTGCTACGCAGGGTGAAGTCACAAAGTACTTCACTCGCGTCCTACATGGGCTGAATATCCGGTTATGCTACGCAAGGTGGAGCAACTAACTACTCCTCTTGCGTCCTTGTCTGACCTTGATGCAAAGAACCGAAGAGTCGGAATCTGCAAAAAAGAAAAAAAAATAAAAATGAAAACAAAGACAAAAAAATTTAACTTTAAAGGACTACTGAGTTGATGAGAGATTTTCTCAACGCGTTTTGGGTCCTCGTCACTTTGTGGATGCTTTGAGGCAACGAGGTGGATAAATATTCCTCCTCAAATAAAATGTTAAATCTGAAGGAACTCGAGGCGACGAGGTGAATAAATATTCGACCTCAAAAAATGATCGTCTGAAGGAACTCCGGCAGCGACGAGGCGAATATGAAAATTCATCCTCCAAATGGCCTTCAATACTCCGATCTCTAAAAGTGGTGAGGTTGGCAACCTCAAGCGGCTTCGTGCAGTAAAGTGATGAGGTAAAGCGACCTCAAAGCGGCTTCCGGTCTCTGAAGTGATGAGGCAAGGCAACCTCAAACGGCTTCCGGTCTCTAAAGTGGCGAGGTAAAGGCAATCTCAAAACGGCTTCTAATCTCTGAAGTGGTGAGGTTGGCAACCTCAAAACTACACCCACCAATATGGACTCCGGTTACCCTGCAAAGCAAGGAAAAATAATTAAACAAAAAAAACAAGACCAAAAAAAATTGACTTTTAGTCAACTGCCGACGAGAAACACGAAAGTCAAGAAAAATGACAATCGACTTCCAATCAGCAGTAGACATGGCCAGTTAGCCAACTAAAGAGGATGAATGCCTAAGACTCTCAGTTTCCTTGACTTTTTTGGGTTGAAGAAGAATTGATGTGCTTGAAAGAGACGTGAAGGTTTCTTTATATAGGAGAAGATGGAAAGAATCAAGGCTCTTCTAAGCAATGTGGGACAAAAATTACTCAATTGTGATTGATTTATAAAAAAAAATTAAAAAAAAATTAAGGAAAGAAAAAGGGGGGCGTTGCCGACTTAAAAGAAAAGGGGTTGGTTTCCTTTTCTTTCTTTTACTTTGTCCACGTAAAATAAAAAATAAAAATAAAAAAAAGAAGAAAAAGAGAAAAGAGAATGCAAAAAAGGTTTGTTGCTCAAAAAATAAAAAATAAAAAAAGGAAAAAAAGTGGGGTTATAAAGTCGAGACTCGTCGTTACGGTAAAATTTTACCGGGCCAACAACAAGTCTCGAGGGGGCATTTGTAGATATAAAAAATTTATGTGACATAATATATATATATACATCTGCATTGTCTCAAATTAAATTTATTTTATTTTATTTCCTATACAAAATGATAGGAAATATATAAATAGATAAATAAAATCTCTTAGAAATTTAGAGATTTATTTATTTATAATTAAATGGCTATGTAGATATATAAAATATATATGTGACACATTATATTTGTCACATACTACACATACCATTAAGTAATATTTTATATTATTCCTTACATTAAATATTGGGAAATAATATAAAATTCAATAAATCATAAAATCTCTTAAAAATCAATTTATTAGGAGAATTTAATGATTTATAATATATGTGAAATCTTCTGGAAATCAATCAAAAGTGTGAACGCATTAAATGCAAATTAATGCAAAGGCATCACCTAACACTATAAATAGGAGAGCTTGGTCATTTGCAAAACACACTGAAGAGTTGGTGGAGATCCCAGAGCAAGAAGCTTCAAGGATTCATCAACAACACCGAAGCCTCGAAGATCTTCCAAGAAATCCTTCAAGCCTCGAAGATCTCCCAAGAATCCTCAAAGTTCTTCAAGAAATCCAAGAAGATCGATGAGTGTCTTCAATACTTGAAGATCAACACAAAGGCGAAGCTCTTCAACAAGGCATCTTCAACACTTGAAGACCAACACAAAGGCGAAGCTCTTCAACAAGGCATCTTACACAAAGACGGAGTTCTTTGACGAGGCATCCTCAACCCTTGAAGATCAACGCAAAGTCAAGAAAAGCTAGAAGATTGAAAAGAATCGTCAACACATTGAAGATCAACCCAAAGTCAAGAAAGGCGAGAAGATCGAAAAGCGTCAGCAACGCTGGAAGAAGTCATCTTCAATTTTTTTTTCAAGAAGATGAAGAACATCAAAGCTTCAAAGCACCATGAAAGATCGTCTTCAACATTGAAGATCTTCCGCAAAGTTGAAGTCCTTCAACTAGGAGATTGAAGGTAAGACAAAGTATTCCTTCAAGTCTTCATCAAAGTCAAGATCTTCCGCCATATCCGGGAGAAAATAACCAAAAGTCAAGATCTTCCGTCAGATCCGGGAGAAATCAACTAAAAGTCAAGTTCTTTCGCCATATCCGGGAGTTCAACACAACAACAACGACAATTGGTGAAGAAGATGAGGAGAAAGCATCAAGCCCTCTGTCCAACCACCACAGAGAAGATTCAAGGAGTAACATAGAAGCCTGCAAGTCATCTCCAACAACCGAAGATCATCCGCCAAATCCGGGGCTCTTCAACAAATAGAGAAGATTTATGAAGCAACAAAAAACCTTCAAGTTCGTCAACAAGAATCGAAGGTCTTCCGCCATATCCGGAGTTCTTCAATATTCGAGGATCGTCCACCACACTCGGAGTTCTTCACCAACATTCGAGGATCATCCGCCATATCCGGAGTTCTTCAACAAAGAGAAGATCTAAGAAGCAATGAAGAAGTCTTCAAGTTCTTCAACAACATTCGAGGATCATCCGCCTGTTGAAATAGTGTCCTAAACCCAATCGGGTTGGACCGGATCCGCCCGGGTCGGATCATTTCTACTATTTCTTTATGTTTATACATATATTAAATGGCTTTTCTGTTGTCATATATATGTTCTTTTAAAGAACCAATTATGAATTGTTATATGATAACGTCCTTAGTATTAAACTGTGATAGAGAAACCATGATAGGCGATTATGGTTGATGAGATCTCTAATCACTTTAATAAGTTTGATACTTAAATGTCTCTAGGTGATGTACTATTAAGCAGGGCATTGATAGTATAAGCAGACTAGCACGTATTAGATGTCTTACGTCTTTAAGTAGGCGAGGGATAGATCTCGTCTATCGAAGTGTAGAGACACTTGGGTATGCGTGGGCGTGTATTAGAGAATGCGTGACGTTAGATGACCCACTTACACGGATAAGTGTCACACTATGTGGCGGTTGTGTAATTATCCTTAAGACCGAGTCTTCATGGCATCACGGTGTGGATTGTCATGCTTTGACACTATTGAGGTTCCCCACAGCCACGGGGCGATCATGCGGTAGTGATTGGGTATGATCATTGAAGCATCGCGGAGTATACATGATTGGTCGTCCGGGAATCGCGTATCCTATGATTGGGATCGAATATCCGAAATGGCCTTCTTATAAGGAATGTCTTACTCGTGAATCTTTGCAAAGTGGAAGTAAATGAGTTACTTGAGAGAGCATGATATCCAGTTTATAAGATACGATCGTTGATGTTTTGACACTCGACTAACGACCGTATGGATATTATTACTGGCGATAGATTGTAAGTTACACGGTAGCTGTTTCACATGAAAGGTAGTAGTCATTGCATTTGACTCTTCCGATGATTAGAAGTCACGGTGTGTTGCTAGACGCTATCCCGTGATCGTTAGGCATGAAGGGCATTTTCGTAATTTGCACTTTGTGTCTACGGCCAACATATTCGGAAGCCTATCGGGTCACACACACTTATGAACATCTAGCGGATTAAAATGTGGTTATAGATGATAACCAAATAAGGAAAGTTTATCTCGAGACTATAAAAGTTATAGTGGTAAATTAATATTGTGGTATTTATTTATTATGAATAAATTAAATACAAGATGTTAATAATATTATATTAATTAAAGAATATTTCGGATGCCAATTTATTGGCATATGGGGCGCAATTTGTGTGTGTATAAGATACACTTGGATTGTGCAATTTAATTAATAGTATTACCTTATATTAATATTAGATATTAATATATATATATATATATATATATATATAAACAATACTTAAGTGTGCGTGTGTGTGCAATAGTGCAATGCATGCGCATGTATGTATAATATATATTAATAGATTTATGTGTGTTATATATATGTGATATATACACATGTGTAAATTGATTTATGGTAATAAGATAAATATTGTCAATATATGATCTTGACAATATCTTGGAAATATTCAAAATAAGATATTGACAATATCCTAGATTTATTTGATATAAGATATTATAATAAATGAGATAAATCAATCAATTATATTTTCCTTATTTTATTGGAAAAATGTTTTCTTCTCCTCCACAACTGTTTGGGGCGCCACTTCTACTATAAATAAGAGGTGGGTGTCAAGCTCTTTTGTACAACATAATTCCAAGAACTAATAGTTCTTGTGTAAAATAGAGAGCATCCTATAGAGAGTTGGAGAAGGGAGAAAAAGGCCGGTCTAGCAACCGGAGTTTTCCAATAGCAATCCATGATGGGATTCAGCGGTTTGTTCGTGTGGACTAGCGGTAGAGGCCAAACACTTGGGCGGCTCTATGCAGAACTACTCTCCTGAGGCGGTCAAAGCGTCGATCTTTTAGATCAACCAAGGTAACCACCGTCTACTATCTATTTGTTTATTGCTTAAGCGAAGTCGATCTTTGGTCGATAGGAAATAAATTTTGAATTCATTGCGTTCGCGTAGATTTCTAATGAGTGGTATCGGAGCGAGCTTCGAGCTTAAGCAATAAGCATGTTAATATCGTAGTTAATTTTATCGTTTAAATCACGTAATTAAAAGATGAAAGATTTTTATTTGCAAAATTGATACACGAAAAAAAAAAAAAAAAAAAAAAAAAAAAAAAAAAAAAGGCGGCATTGGTGCTCAGTGCTCGGCCGATCGGCGGCGTGCACCACCACGTGTGTGATCGCCGGGCTGGGCGATTGCTTTGGTGTGATACGGTGGTCCCCAATTTTGTTTTGTGCATTTGTGATTCAATATTGTTCATAATTGTGATTAATATCTCCTTTGTTTAGTTTGTGTCGTGCATTTAACCAAATGGTTCAAATAGTTTGGTAGTTGGGATGCTGTAATGGCGATAAAAAATAATAATGGTCTTTCCAAGCTTTGTTTGGAATAGGCTAAAAAACTCAAATATTTGATTTGGGAAAAGCGCGCAGGTCACTTCAAAATTTTGATTTTGGAAAGTAGTGTGGCTAAACCAAAATTATTTGGCTTTCCAAGTATTTGATTTGGAATAAAGCGCAAGCGCTTTTCAAATATTTGATTTGTAAAAAGCAGCGCAGCCACTCCAAAATTTTGATTTTGGAAAGTGGTCGACTTAAGCCAAATTTGGTTTAGGAAACCAAAACATCCTTTTAATTACGAATCAAAAAGGAAAGAAACAAAGAGAAATAATTTTAATTTTGATTTATTTTGGAATAGTTCTAATTTATTAAAATTAAAATTAAAATCGGTTTAAAATTAATCGTTAATTTTATTTGACTAAAATCATTTAATTAATTAAATGTTAATTAGTTAATTGATTGGATAAAATTATTTAATAGATTAAATGTTAATTGATTAATTAAGGCGCAAGTAGTTAAATTTTAATTTTATCTTTTTCATAAGATTTTATTGTATGGATTAGATATAGTAGATATAATATGATTATATGGACCCCGATTGATCATGGACTCGGACCGATAGGATAGATGTGAATGATTTAATTTTTACATTGGTTTAAAAATTGTCTAGGCCGTTATGAAGAAGCGTGACCTAGTTTGTTTTTCTGCATTTATCCCATTCCGTTGACTCCCCGTGTGCGGCGGGTGTATATATTTTATAAGATAGAATTAAATGTAACAAGAATGGAGCGAGAAGATGGAGACCAAAGAAAGAAGAATAAAGATCCCATTGGCGAATGGCGCATTAAAGATCCTATTGGCGGTTGCAACTACCTTAGATTGTGACCGCGGTTTCGTCGATTTGTATTGAAACCGCACCTAGGAAAAGTCCATGATCATACCGGTTACTTTACGCATTTATTTATTTTATGCTTGTATTTATTTTATATGATACGATAGATGCATGACTAGGCACGATCTAGATAAATGTGTAGGATGTATGTCTATTGAGATAGATATATTTGATGAGACCGGAATTAAAATTAATTAAGTGAATTAATTTACGAAAAATACTTCCATGACAAAAATCAAGTCGAAATATTGTCTCTCAATATTATAACGACGGTGAAGAGCCTGTGTTCGGATCCAACTGATCGACCACCGCCGGGAGTTGACCTACCTCGGGTATATCGTCGTTATTGAGATATGATCGTATGAGATCTCGTGAATATTGGGTTATGACTTGACTAGAGTCTTTCGGTGATTGGCCACCGTCAGGGCCGTCTGACTTTAGAGACAAGGGGTTGACTAACACATAATGATGTGTATCGCCAAAAAGTTGACTAGTCATCCACTGAGAATCACATAGAGATGTGAATGGTAAAGAGTTACCTACCTATCGAAATTATCTTGGTTGATCGACCACCGCCAGGAATCGAGGTAACTAGATGGGATCTCAGCCACTAAAGAATTTTGAAAAATTCTTGAAAGTCAATTGGAAGCAGTTGACTAGTGGGAGCAAAATCATAAACCAAAAGACCATTTTTGATTTTGCGTGTATAAACAACAACACTCTTTTATTTTCATTTTATGTTGTAGTTTTAGCAAACTTTATATTTATGTTTTTCTCGATTAGTAAAACCAAATTATGACTGTTACCTTTTGAGAAACGTTCTCAAGTATGGTTAAGTAATTTTAATCCTTTTAAAATAAGCAATGACACGAGAGATCCCGTTATAGTAGTTAGAGACAAAGGAGACTACATATTTGATGGAGTACTCAAGACTTTAATTATTATTAAAAGCGGAAGCTCATGGCATTGGATACGATCCAATATGATCACTCAGTCATATGATGACAATTAATTCGAACGTTGGATAAGAATGACCACTCTAATTTTGGAAAGATTGTTTTCAAAATTATAAGATTTAAGTATCGACTTAATTCTACCATTTCTTAAAGGTTAATTAAATAGTTAATGTTTTAAATACGATTTAAAAGGTTAAATGAACTATTTAACTTTAAATTTTCTTTATGAAAGGAAATCAAAGGCATAGCTCTTGTGATCTTTCTTAAGTCTTATGAAGACTACACTAAGAAACATTTACAAGTGCTTGAAGGATTAAAATGAAAGTTAGGGCATATGCTTAAATAGAGAACTTGTTGAAGTTTCTATTCTAGGCAAGTGAGTTGAGATAAATCTATCTAAGTTAAAGTCAACTCTTAGATATATGATATCTTACGAGTGTGATTAAGTTAGAAAGATTAAATCTGAGATATGGAAGGTTAAACAAATGTTGTAACACTTACCATATTGCGGATCTAATAAAGCGATAAAGGAACTAAATAAATGTTATTATGTTCGGTTCTTATGAAGAACATGCTTTGATTATTTGTTAGGATTTAGTAGACATATTCAATTGTAAAGAATAAATGTTATTCCGATAAAGTTGGAAGGTCTTTGAATCTAACATACTAGATTGATGTCACTATATAGTTGATATATGTGATGAGATCTCAACTAAATATTTGTATGGTTGTTATCCTTAATATTTGTGGTTGTTCTAGACATAGTCTCTCACGGAAGAGAAGCGTGTAATTAAGCGTCATTACGATGATGTTGAACCATATGATTATGAATCATGTGGGTTAAGCGTATCTTATCCAAAGAGGACTAAAATACCCTTTTATGAAAAGGTTATAAATTCTAGAAAAATTGTCTAAAGCCTAAACATACCGATGTTTGTTGGCTTATGACAATTAATGCCACAAATAATTGTTTGTTAATCTCTATGACTATTTTTAGAAATAGTCAAGTGTACTCGATGAAGTGCATAATTCGGAAAGCCGAAAAGTTCGAGAGCGATGCGAATATGAGATTGATGAGCTACTTAGGAATTAATCTTCAATTGGATTGAAGTAATTAATACTGAAGGGTGTTTGAAGTAAATGCGAAAGGGAATAAGATTCTTCCCTTGAAGGATACCATCTTTGGGATACGCAATTGGATTGTGTTCCCAAAATGGAAACAACGCTTTATATGATAAAGGTGTGACGCAAGCCATGCGAAGTATCCCTTACCCGTTTTGGGATAGTGCCCTTATACTTAACCGAGTTCCAAAGATAAAGGTTGAATAAATTCCATATTAGATATGGAAGAGGATAATGTCGAATCTATCTTAACCGATGATTTGAAGTTGTCATGGTGAGAGTCGAGAAAGGCTTGGGAGCCTAATACGACATATGCGACTTTGTGGAATGTCTTAGCTAGCACATTTGGACATTATTTACCCGTCCGTGGAGCAAAATGTTTGTCTCCAAACATGCTATCTTCTAGAGGAAGTGTTTCTTCCAAAAGAAGCAGTGGGAGTGAATCAGATCTCAAAAGAGTTTGAGAACCACAAAGATATATTCAACCAGAGAGGCGTGGAGCGGACGCCACATAGCGATGGGTGTGTAAACTTGCTCAGTGCACACAAAGTTCTGTAAGTCTGTGGATAACCTCAAGCACTGAAAAATTTGTTGGTATGTTCATCTTGAAGAATGAATATCTCACGACTTATGAAAGAATGTTTGAAAGGCAAGATTGAGAGATATGGCCAGGAGCCATAATATCGAATTAGATTCCATCAGTGACAACCAGGTTGTGAACCTAGTCATCTTACCTACGAGGAATGTCCTGTAAGGCGAGCCAGTTCTATTCGGACTATGCTTGTTATAACCGTATCATGGCTATATGATAGTGTTGAAGGCGTTAGGCGAGACATCTCGATGTTCATAGAGCGATAACATGATATGTAAGCCCACGAGATCCATTTATGGACTCAAGCAAGTTTCTCGAGACAATTTCTTTGTTTGATAATCAAAGGAGTTTGATTTAGTCAAAAGAAGGATATGCCCAATGTGCAAGATGGATAGTGGGAGTGTGTAACGATTTTTGAGTAAGGTATTATATATCTCTCTCGAAATTATCACCCCATGTCACGATCAATTAATGTTTGGTAGTTCAAGGTCTTTACGAAAGCACTTGAATTATGATTCTTATTTTAGAAATAAGAATCTATAGTGATGGATTTAACTGCTGTTAAATTATAGTTTACTTATATAGATGTGATGCTAAAAGAGTTTAGCATAGATCACGATGGGGATACTGCTAGCCAGTGTTCTCAAGATCTATCTATGTTAGGACGTTCGTCCTAAAGATAAGGTGAAAGATGATGCTTATGAAAAGTTTCCTTCGCTACTGCGACAGGAACCATCATAAAGGAAATACCGGATGTTCATAATTCATGAATAGTCATAAGCAAGTATGAAAGTAAATCTGGTAGATGTCGAGAATATCCTTAAACAAGTTAAGGAAGAATTCCCAGTTTATTGAAACTTGGAATTAAATAAACATAGATATACAGACGTATATCCTGAGTCTTATGAAGGCGAGTGGGAGCTACTGATGCTGGGTTTGCGATCACTTTGATTAAGTGATACGGTGAGTGGAAATGTTCTAGCCTATGGGTTTTCCTTTGTAAATTCTACAAGCGAGGCCAAAAACACAGTAGTGCCTTAGAGGCGCGGCGGGAGCGATACATGGATCTAGAAGGTTCATTCTGAACCTTATGCAGTTCTTCCACCTTTTCTATATAGGCGATATAGTAAGTGGATTCATTGCTTGAAGCAAGGACCAGGATCTCGTCGAGAGATTCATGTGTGTGTTGAGGCGGTTCCTTTGACTTGGTCATTTGGAACATGATATGAAGATAGTCCCGAGTCCCCATGGATAGCGATCTGTTTAAGGCTAGAAGTTGAGTTGCGAGTATTGCATAAGATTCTTGTGTTTCAACTTGGTCTTGTGTGTATGAGTGATTGGTTTTAGGCCAAGTGGGAGATTTTTGAAATAGTGTCCTAAACCCAATCGGGTTGGACCGGATCCGACAGTCGGATCATTTCTACTATTTCTTTATGTTTATACATATATTAAATGGCTTTTATGTTGTCATATATATGTTCTTTTAAAGAACCAATTATGAATTGTTATATGATAACATCCTTAGTATTAAACTGTGATAGAGAAACCATGATAGGCGATTATGGTTGATGAGATCTCTAATCACTTTAATAAGTTTGATACTTAAATGTCTCTAAGGCGATGTACTATTAAGCAGGGCATTGATAGTATAAGCAGAGACTAGCACGTATTAGATGTCTTACGTCTTTAGGCGGGGATAGATCTCGTCTATCGAAGTGTAGAGACACTTGGGTACTGTACGTGGACGTGTATTAGAGAATGCGTACGTTAGACTGACCCACTTACACGGATAAGTGTCACACTATGTGGCGGTTGTGTAATTATCCTTAAGACCGGAGTCTTCATGGCATCACGGTGTGGATTGTCATGCTTTGACACTATTGAGGTTTCCCCAGCCACGGGCGATCATGCGGTAGTGATTGGGTATGATCTTTGAAGCATCGCGGAGTATATACATGATTGGTCGTCCGGGAATCGCGTATCCTATGATTGGGATCGAATATCCGAAATGGCCTTCTTATAAGGAATGTCTTACTCTCGTGAATCTTTGCAAAGTGGAAGTAAACGCGAGTTACTCGAGAGAGCATGATATCAGATTATAAGATACGATCGTTGATGTTTTGACACTCGACTAACGACCGTATGGATATTATTACAATGATAGGATTGTAAGTTACACGTAATGGCTGTTTCACATGAAAGGTAGTAGTCATTGCATTTGACTCTTCCGATGATTGGGGTCACGGTGTGTTGCTAGACGCTATCCCGTGATCGTTAGGCATGAAGGGCATTTTCGTAATTTGCACTTTTTGTCCACGGCCAACATATTCGGAAGCCTATCGGGTCACACACACTTATGAACATCTAGCCGGATTAAAATGAGGTTATAGATGATAACCAAATAAGGAAAGTTTATCTCGAGACTATAAAGATTATAGTGGTAAATTAATATTGTGGTATTTATTTATTATGAATAAATTAAATACAAGATGTTAATAATATTATATTAATTAAAGAATATTCTGGATGCCAATTTATTGCGATATGGGGCGTAATTTGTGTGTGTATAAGATACACTTGGATTGTGCAATTTAATTAATAGTATTACCTTATATTAATATTAGATATTAATATATATATATATATATATATATATATATATATATATATATATATATATATAAACAATACTTAAGTGTGCGTATGTGTGCAATAGTGCAATGCATGCGCATGTATGTATAATACTAGTATCGTTACACCGTGCATAATGCACGGTGCATGCCCATTCCAGATTGGTATCTATCATGTTGGTGTGTCTTTATGTGCTATGTAGTGTGAATCAACAATTAAAAGTAACGATAAAAACACAACTAAAAAACATACACATATAAAATTATAAATAACATTTTTCAAGCACAATATAATTGTGACCGGAAACATACACAAACAAGGGAAAATTTGAAAGAATTACGAAGCGAATCGTAAAACACGAAATGATAAAGAAGCGAAAGCGTATATATAAAAATGATTTGAAAAGATTATGAAAGAGGAGCACAAAAACAAACTAAAAGCAAAATAAGAAACCCAATCTGGCGTTATAGTCAAACATATATAAAGTTAAATTCATATTGAGTCGGAGGACATCTTTCGGATCGGAGGACCTCGTTCGGGTCGGACGAAAAAAAATCGGAGGCGGTTTCGGAGGTCGTTCGGAGGCGGTTGAGGAGGTCGTTCGCACACACAAACATATCGTAGAGGATATATGGTATGATATATATATTTGATTTCTCGAAAAAAAAAAAAAAAAAAAAGAGGTAAAAAAAACCCTCCTCAGAAAATCCTATGTCTAGTGCTGCAAGTTGGGTTATCGCTCAATAAGCATATAGGGGGGTTCCAATTCATCGGGTTCATATTGAGTCGGAGGACGTCGTTCGGATCGGAGGACATCGTTCGGACACACGGAGGACGTCCTCGTTCGGATCGGAGGACGTCGTTGGGACACACGGAGGACGTCGATCGGATCGGAAGACGTCCTCGTTCGGACACACGGAGGACGGGCTCATTCGGATCGGAAGACGTTCGGACACACGGAGGACGTCCTCGTTCGGATCGGAGGACGGCCTCTTTCGGACACACGGAGAATGTCCTCGTTCGCATCGGAGGACATCGATCGTTCGGACCCACGGAGGACTTCCTCGTCTCGTTCGGATCGGAGGACATGGTTCAGACACACGAAGGACTTCCTCGTTCGGATCGGAGGACGTCGTTGGGACACACGGAAGACGTCGATCGGAGGACATCGTTCGGACACACGGAGCACGTTCGGACACACGGAGGATGTCCTCGTTCGGAGTCCGGAGGATGTCTTCGTTCGATCGGAGGACGGCCTCTTTCGGATATACGGAGAAGCGTCACCGTTCGCATCGGAGGACAACGATCGTTCGGACACACGGAGGGGCGTCCTCGTTCGGATCGTAAGTGGAGGGCGTGCTCGTTGGATCGGAAGACATCGTTGGACACACGGAGGGCGCCCTGGTTCGGATCGGAGGGCGTCTTTTTTTCGGATCGGTGGGCGCTGGACACGGAGAACGTCCTCGTTCGCATCGGAGGACATCGATCGTTCGGACAAGCGGAGGACGTCCACGTTCGGAGATCGGAGGACAGCGTTCGGATCGGAGGACAACCTCTTCCGGACACGGAGAAGCGTCCTTGTTCGTGATCGGAGGACATCGATCGTTCGGACTACGGAGGACATCCTCGTTCGGATCGCGGAGACCGCGAGGCGTCCTCGCTCGGATCGGTGGGCGCCGGTATCGTTCGGACACGGAGGGCGTCCTTGTTCAGATCGGAGGACATGGTTCGGACACACGGAGAAAGTCCTCGTTCGGATCGGAGGACATCGTTCGGACTCACTGATGACGTCCTCGTTCGGATCGGAGGACGTCATTGGGACACACGGAGGACGTCCTAGTTCGGGATCGGAGGACATCGCTCGGACACACGGAGGACGTCCTCGTTTGGAGATCGGAGGATGTCTTCGTTCGGATTGGAGGACGGCGTTCGGATCGGAAGACGGCCTCTTTCGGACACACGGAGAACGTCCTCGTTCGCATCGGAGGACAACGATCGTTCGGACACACGGAGGACGTCCTCGTTCGGATTGCAGGCGGAGGACGTCTTCGTTTGGATCGGAGGACGTTCTCGTTCGGATCGGAGGACATCTTCGTTCGGATCGGAAGACATCGTTGGACATACGGAGGTGGTTGATGATGCCGTCCGGACATGTTTTCAAGGCGAGCTGGGCATTGCGCTGGGCTTCTTTCGGGCACGTCCTTGGCCTTCTTTTCCGATTTATTGGGCTCATATTAAGTCGGAGGGAGGGTCGGAGGGAGGGTCGGAGGAGGTCGGTCAGAAACATATCGTAGACAAACATATGTTACCTTGTTCGGAAACATATCGTAGACACACAAATATATCATTCGGAAACATAAACATATCGTAGACAAACATATCGGAGGTCGTCCGGACACGCAAAAAATCGGAGGGTCGTTCGGAGGATGTCTTTCGGATATCATAGACACATATCGTTCGGAAAAATAAACAAATCGTTCGGAAACATATCGTACACACAAAAAATCGGAGGGTCGTTCGGAGAAAAAAAACTCTCCCCTCCTCAGAAATCCTATGTCTACTGCTTCCATTTGGGTTCTAGCTTAATAAGCCTATATGTGGGGGGACGTGGTTGATGAGGCCATCCGGACATGTTTTCAAGGCGAGCTCGGCATTGCGCTAGGCTTCTTTCGGACACACCGCGTACATCCTCATTCAGATAGAAGGACATCGTTCGAACACACGGAGGGTGTCTTTGTTCGGAGGATCTAATTCGGACACAGTAAAATATCGGAGGACGTTGTTCAGACACACAAACATATCGGAGAGGAAATAAGACAGAATGTATACATGTTGATCTATTTAAAAAAAAATGTGATTAAAAAAAAATCTAAGTTAAAAAAAACAGAAATGGCGGACCAATCAGGGGCCGCCACGTGGCAGCACCAAAAGCTCCACAAGAAGCGCCCCTTGCTCCTTTATTATATATACTAGTGTTTTCACACCGTGCAATGCACGGTTTATGCCCACTGCAGGCATGAGGTATAATACATAGGTGTGATGCGGTGCAAGTATAGCATAATAAATGAGATATTTTCAAAGTACATAGGGGACCTTGAGAAATGTAAATATTCGAAACTGAAAACAACCAATCCTTCAATACAAGGTCGTTAATGTTGTGCAATACCAAGACACTAATAATGGGTGGTGTTATATGAGAGATTGAACAAAAGATCACATGTTGTGGAAAGGCCATAGAAAAACTTGTTCCAAACATCACAGCCAGATTAGACATCATGATTAGGCGTCTTGACTTTCAAAATGATATGACTTTCTGAGAAAGTAAATTGCTAAAAGAATACCGGGAGCAAAGTGTATCTTCTTTTTTTACGCAATTGATTGTTTTCTACATTGAATTTTGCCACATCGACTTTTCCAATCCATGGTGGTCTAGCCATTGTGGATATTTTAATAAGACCACGAGTTTTATTCTCAAACTATGAAGATCATCAACGTAATAAAAAGCAGGTGGTGTGATTAGAAGAATAGTTTACCTTCTAATGCAACGAAAAGATCAAATAAGAAGCCTTCATAAATGCGTATAAAGAAGCAAAAATAATGGGCTAATATCAAATATATGTTTAATAATCACAAAATCACAAAACATAAGACAGAAGAATCAAAATGGAAAGCCTAATTAGTCGACCAAATCACTTTAAATCTTTCATTGATCTGGCCGTTGTACCTACGGGTCTTCTGATAGATACTGGTCCGGTAAATAGCTTGAATTAACATTTAAATGAAATTGATCACAAAATTAAAAGAATATATTTTTAAGAATATAGTACAGAAAAAGCAAAGCGGCGAGAGGACTGTTATTCATCATCGCCTGCAACACACCCAGGCAGACATTGACCATATTTCTAGCGGTGCCAAAAGCTCAACAGAAAGGAAAAGGAAATTATAAATAATAAGTCGGAACATAATCCCTTTTCCATTAAACAGGAAAATATGCAGCACAACTGAGCCTACATGGCGTAAAATAATTGTATGCGTAACATCATGACTTTCTCCTTGTCTTTGTATTAGATAGTAGAACAGCAAAACTCTGTGGATTAGGTCTTAAATATGAAGAATAATTGTCATGCATCAGGCTCAATTGTGCAGCATATTTGTATTTCGATACGAAGCAGCAAGTAAACTGGTTGCAAATCGAAAGTTACTCATTTGCCATGCAAGCTGCTATTTGACATCATTCTACAACAAATTGTATTAGTTTTTTTTGAATACATTATCATCATAGCCTTATTAGTGGTGTCTCTAAAAAATCCAATTAATTGGTAGTTCGATGTAGTACAAACAATGCTTCCACATTGTTAGTATGCCATGCTGTTACACTTCTACTATCTTGTTCTAAAAGTGAGGGACTTAACCTGTCATCTATGATAAACGCATTAGCAAGGGTGAAGGTTCGTGAAGCACAAATTTGGAAAGTAAATTTGAAATATACTTTCTGGAATGTGCTTCATGAAGCTTCGCCGTTGCCACCGCCTTTATCGAAAATGATAGGTCAAGGCCCTCCTTTCTTGTAATATCAACAAGGTTCACATAATACGAAAATGAAACATTACCATCAGATGCTAATAATGAACAGGTGACCAAAGAGGTATATATAAGAATGTACAGCATAACGGCCGAAAATCTTACATTTCAAACATCAAACCAAGTTCAGCAAACCATAAGATAAAAAAGACAAGAAACCACAAAATACATAGACAAAATGAAGCCAAACATTGTCTCGAAAGTTCTTTTGAAACAATAGACCATTAGAAACAATCAAAACCTCACATGCATCACTGAGGTAAAGAAGTGATTTTGAAAACAAAACATGAAACTTATTAGTTAAGTAAATGTAAATACTAAATACCAAGGATACAGACACACTTGTGGAAGTTTTTTTGCTGGATAAACAAACTGCAAAACCTCAGCTGAAAATCCTGAATAACAAATACGAGAATCACAAACAAGATTAATCAGATTTTACTTTAAAATGTAGAAATTAGAGTGAATAAAAATCTGGAGGGGAAAAAGGATACTTACCTTGCAGATAAACAATGTATATGGAAGATAATAAGAATATTTTAAGGATATGTGCAAGAGATTTGATAGACATGATTCATTCACTTGATACAACATTTCTAGAAACATCTGTATCGAATTTCTTTTTTCTTTTTCAGAGAAGGTGTAGCATTTAAGGGGAAAGAAACTTACTCTTCTGAGAAACTTACTCTTACAACATTTCTAGAAACTTACTCTTGTTCTTGAGAATTTATGCAATGGTTGCAACTGTGGCAATAGCTGCAACACATATACAGATTCATCCATGAAACAAACCAAGTTATTGATCAAGTATATATATATATATATATATATATATATATATATATGTGTGTGTGTGTGTGTGTGTGAAAGAAATCAGAGAAACACTGCATTTAACAGAATTATTACCCATTCCTAAAGCAGAAAGTTCAACTCTCATTGTGCTGTTGTATGTATCTCTGCCCAAAAAAACAAAAACAAAAAAGATGACTCATTTGAGTATATATAATAGATTACATAGTTTTTCCCATTGAACTTCCACTTTTAATGTGCAAAAAGTGCATAAATAGTTTTCTTTGACATTAAGGCTTGTTTGTTTGTTTTTTTGTTTTTGTTTTCTTCCTTAAAATCATTGGTATCTGGGATCAACTAATCCGACTAATCCGGAGTTCGGTCAAAATCGTGTTTTTTGAGTTTGACTCTTACTACTGATGATTTGAGTGCGAAAGCACTTTAACATAGCGCCTCAAAAAGGATGGCATATGTGACATCCTCGGCATTCTCAAATAGTTTGCAAGACGATAGAAAATGAATATATATATATATATATATATATATATATATATATATATATATATATATATATATATATATATATATATATATATACACACACTAATGAAGTGACTTTCATAAGGTTAACATAGAAGAAGAGAGGCTTCTTTGTATTGGAAACTTGAATTACATTGTTGTTCTTCTTCTTCTCTATTTGATCTGTTGCTCTGGTTGTTCAAACTCTGCAACTTCCATTGCCATATTTTTTTCTCAAAATGTATGTAAAATATAATTAATTATATCTTATAATAAAAAGGATATGTAGGTGTGGAACCTTCATCATTGCCGACCTCAACCGGAGATAATAGTTGGCGTTCTTTTCCCTTTCACCATAAAGCATTGGTCCTTTTGAGCCATGAACCTTGAATCAAACTTATACCACTGAAGACATTATTAGTTATTGTATAGTAAAACATTGAATTGCAACATTGTGATCAAGAAAGTAGTCATTAAAGAATGTCAGGGGGTTTTTTACATGTAGAATATCAAAGAATATTTGACAGTAGCGGAGTTATCGTGTTGTCTAAGTATTGTTCACAGGTTTAGCAACATTACAAAGGCTATGTATTAGGCACACCGGGGAAAAACATCGGAAAAACACATCAAACCTATATCTTCCAACCCATAGTCAAATTCTGATATTATATGAAAACAACTCAGCTTTACATGTCGGGAACACTTAATCAACTAATTAAAGAGGGCTGAGAATTACCTGAACCAGCAATTCAATTATACGATTAAACCGCACATCAATTGCAGCATGAATCTGGTCATTAACCGTGGTAAAGGTTCAACCTTTAGGCATCCGGACGGTCAACCCTAAATCAAAATAAGATTGGCATAAAATCAGAGTAGAGATCAATGTTCAATTAAGTAATAATTTCAGATATACAATATAATAAAGGAAAGCATTCACCTTTATTCACATAAGCTGCGTATCGGTTTGAATCAGAGTCCTAATAGCTCGTATCAGCATCCTATCAAGGAAAGGTGAAGCCTTTCATACCTAAATCTTCAATTGATACAATAAACAAGAAATCGGGGCAGATAATCTGATCAAAATCAAAATAATAAACGATAATACACAATACTAACCAGAAGAACATCATGTTTATTGCGAATCAAAAGAATCAAGCACTCGTGATAGACATGGAGAAACCGAGCATCCAGAAAATCGGTTTCCATTCAGAAAATCAGGTTCCATTCACCAAAAACCGAGCTTCTCCATCTGCAAAAGTTGGGATCAGACATGGAAGGGACATCACCGTCCAGAGGAGAAGGAAAAATGGGTATTCAACCCTTGAGAATTGGGAGAGTTGTTGAAAGGGTATGACCGATTATTGATGCCAGCTAAAACTGTGTAATAAAAGTCAAAAAGAAAATCACGTTGGCTACCCACGTGTTACCCTCTCCCTTGAGTATTGATGCTAGCTAAAGCTTTGAAATACTAATTATTTTAAAACTAATATATTTTTTATTAGATAGAAATAAAATTTAAAAAAAATCATGTATTTATTTTCAATTATTCATTTTAAACCTGTAATTTAAAAAAAAAAAATCCCCCTTCTTCCCCCTTTGTCTTAAAATATTATTCACTAACTAAAAAAACGAAGATGAGAATGAGACCGGAAACAGGAAACAAAATCGGGGAAAAAACCATATATCAAATAAAAAAGCCGACACACAAAATATATAGAAGTAAAAGAACGAAGACGAAAAAGAATAATAAGTACACACAAAAAAAATCGATGACTCCCCAAAAAACCGACATAGACACACAATATAAAATATATATACGCAAAAAAGGGGGGAAAAAACTTACACACAAACGTATCGTAGAGGAGATAGGATATGATATATATATATGCGATATAGGAAAGGGGGAAAAGGAATCGCTATTACAATATCGGGTTTTTTTTTTTGAGTGAAAGCCGAAGTTGTTTTTAGGTGAAAAAGAAGAATGGGGAAAAACCTACCTAGAAAAACGGAACAAAAAAAATCGTACGGAAACAATTTACAAAGGAAATGATGAAACGATGACAAAGCTATTATATAAAAAAAAACTGATGATAAAGGAAATGATGAAACGAAAAACACACACGCATGGAAAAACACACACAAAAAAAAAAAAAAAAAGAGAAAAAAAAAAAAAAAAAAAAAAAAAAAAAAATCCGCCACGTGTCGGCACAAGGGGACAAAAATCGATGACTCCTCAAAAACCGACATAGACACACAATATAAAATATATATACGCAAAAAGGGAAAAACTTACACACAAACGTATCGTAGAGGAGATAGGATATGATATATATATGCGATATAGAAAGGGGAAAAGGAATCGCTATTACATATCGGGGGTTTTTTTTTTTTGAGTGAAAGCGAAGTTGTTTTTAGGTGAAAAAGAAGAATGGGAAAAACCTACCTAGAAAAGCGGAACAAAAAAATCGCGACGGAAACAATTTACAAAAGAAATGATGAAACGATGACAAAGCTATTATATAAAAAAAAACTGATGATAAAGGAAATGATGAAATGAAAAACACACACGTGCGTAAAAAAACACACATGTGCTAATATAGGAAAGCAAAAAAAAAAAAGGAAGAAAAAAAAAAAAAAAAAAAAATAAAAAAAAAAAAAAAAAAAAAAAAATCCGCCACGTGTCGGCACAAGGGGACTTGCCCCTTGTCTTTGTATAAGTAAGTATGAAAGATATATTAATAGATTTATGTGTGTTATATATATGTGATATATGTCAATATTGATCTTGACAATATCTTGGAAATATTCAATATAAGATATTGACAATATCCTAGATTTATTTGATATAAGGTATTATAATAAATGAGATAAATCAATCAATTATATTTTCCTTATTTTATTGGAAAAATGTTTTTTCTCCTCCACAACTGTTTTGGGGCGCCACTTCTACTATAAATAAGAGGTGTGTGTCAAGTTCTTTTCTACAACATAATTCCAAGAACTAATAGTTCTTGTGAAAAATAGAGAGCATCCTATGAGAGTTGGAGAAGGGAAAAAAGGCCGGTCTAGCAACCGGAGTTTTCCAATAGCAATCCATGATGGGATTCAGTGGTCGTTCGTGTGGACTAGCGGTAGAGGCCGAACACTTGGGCGGCTCTATGCAGAACTACTCTCCTTAGACGGTCAAAGCGTCGATCTTTTAGATCAACCAAGGTAACCACCGTCTACTATCTATTTGTTTATTGCTTAAACGAAGTCGATTTTGGGTCGATAGGAAATAAAATTTTCAATTCCGCTGCGTTCCCGCGTAGATTTCCTGACACCGCCACATCCGGAGTACTTCACCAACACTCGAAGCTCGTCCGCCATATTCAGAGTTCTTCAACAACCGTCGAAGGTATTCCGCTGAATTCAGAGTTCTTTAACAACAACTGAATGACTTCCGCTATATTCGGAGTTTTTCAACAAATCGAAGGTCGCCAAGAAACCTGGCATTCTTCAACAACAAATAAAGGCCCTCTTCCCAACAAATAGGAGGAACACCTCCAAAGTCCGAGAACAAGTCACCGCAACCCTCGGAGAAATCAAAGGAGACGATCAAGGAAGCACAAAAGCATCCATGTCATCTCCGACAAATGAAGATCGTCCGCCATATCCGGAGTTCTTCCACAAATCTAGCATTCTCCCCAACAGATTGGAGGAGTACTGACATGTCCGAGAACAAGTCCCCGCGACCCTTGGCAAAATCAAAGGAGAATCAAAGGCGTCCCGTAGACATAGGGATTTTGTTAGAGATTGTACCCACTCAAATTTTGAAATAAATAAAAAATTATATTTGTTCCAATTTTCTTGTCTTTCTTTTTTTAATTTAATTGCAAGACAACAAAATTTGCGTTACAACATCAATGATCAATGAATTAAGCATCAAGTGTTATTTGAAAGTAAAAACCTTTGACGTGAATATAAAACATTTTCGCATTTAGCACGGCTGAATGAAACATTTTGCTCATGACGTGTTATTTTAGTCCGGCCTTATGACAATATTGCCCCGTCTACTGAGTATTTTGACGAGGATTGTAATAATTAAAAATAGGGGTATACAACAAAAACTATTTATACCCAAATATATATATTTTGAATTTCTGTCTGATTTAGTCGTCTTTCATGTTATTTTAATGCAGTTGAAGTTGTGTAGTTTTATTGGGCATTATGGCAGTTTTGAATCGTCCTTCTGTTTATTTAGAGTTGTAGTTACTTCAGTATCAGAAGATATGAATTCCTAAGAATTTGAACTACTGAGGCTGCGGCAGGTACCCCACGTTCGCGGCAAGGTTGATTTCTGGTTTATGCTTTTTGTTCTGCCCGTTCAGTTTTGAGCCTGGTCTGTTTTGTTAATTAATATATGTTTCGTTTTATGCTCGTTCTGATTAATGTGTCATTTTAAACTTTCACTCTTTTCTGTAATTCGACTATCTAGTGAGGCTGTATGCATTTGTTCACAATATGTGCATGTGTCGAGCGACCTTTAACCATTTTCTCCTTGACTATGGTTTAGGCCGTGACACGTTTCCTCGCCCAATAAAATAAAAAGAAAAGTCATCTTCCCCTTCCCAAAAAAAAAAAAAAAAAAATACAAATAAAAATTTAAGTTGGTTTGTTTAATATATTTCATTGTCAATACACTTTTGCCGACTACATGTTCCTATTGAGTTTCACCATACTCAGATTGGTGCATATTGAAAACTGATGAACATTTATAGGACTATAATTTTATTCAATTTCGAAATATATTGAAAGCTGGTGAATATTGAAAGCTTTTTAACTGAGTCAAAATTAATAAATGTTTACAGTTTAATTTATTGTAGCAGAAAAGTACATGATGAAGCCATAAAAACAATCTTTATAGTGAAATCCCTCAAAATAATAATAACAAATATAATTTGTGCTAGCTCCCATATATATATATATATATATATATATATATATATATATATATATATATTATGACTATATACACATGTATTGATTCTATAGTGTCCGATTTTGAGAATAAAATTTCCTAGTTTTGAAATGAAGCAATAGGGCTAAAAATGTCCCAAAAACACATAAAGATCCCCATATGAGAAATGAAGTTTGGTAGCATTTTGTGCCAATGCAGCTACCACTACTCTCATCTATGTTTTTCTTATAGATGTAAGCAGCTAAACCCCCAAACATAAATGATCCAAGTGGGATATTAGTCACCACAATATTGTGATTTACACCAAAACTTTTTGCTCCAAACAATTCTGTAGTTGTTGACACTGTAAGTGCAGTAATTGCTCCTGTACATATACCTATGGTAGCTGTACTTATATATAGAGCATGGTTGCTCCCGTGTTGAAGTAAGAAAAACGCTCCCGACATCGGTATCATCATTCCTGCAATCAAGCTGGTCTCGAAACTATGTAGTTGTACCTGAATATATAGAAAAAGGTCGAGTCATGGGGCGACAGTTTTAAAGCTTAAATGGTTGAGAGGGACGATCACTACATGTGTTCACTACATTTTTATACGTGTATTACTACGTATATTACATGTTTGTGTCATCTCAACCATTTTAGATTAAAGCATGTCCTTTACAACCTTTAACCTATAGAAAGAATTTAAACATAACTCTCCATCAACATTGTAATGCCCTCAGACGTCGGGCGTGGTAAAATTAAGCAAGTCATAAATGATCAGGTCATTGCTTGATTGTCGTCCTCGTTTGGTCTAAAAGAGATAACCCGAGTTGACAAGCACTTTTTCACTACACTTATATAAGGGTGAAGTAAAGCAGGCATTACTTTACATATGTGAGACTTTACAATTAGGCCTTTCGATCAGTTACGAGATACGGTTTTAGTAAGATGATATAATTGTATACCTGACGAAGTAGTAATCGAGCACAGAGGGAATGAGGCGACCGAAGAAACCGAAAGATGATGCAAGTGAGACGAATGCCGAAGCCTTAGAACTCCCTCGAGACTCCACGATTTGTCCCAAGTTATTCATGTATACGATACCGAGTGTCACCCCGAACAAATACACGAAATAGTATAACCAAAATTCACTTCTTGTCACCATCAGTTTTGGTCCTATTTCCTCCTTAACACAAATTTCATGAACCGGGCTCGAACCCGGTCCTGGTCCCGGTCCCTCTAGTTTCTCCTCGTGATCCTCTCCCGTTGTCTTCGTCAGTGGAATCTCGGGTATGCTTTCATCTGAGCTAACAATATCAAACACTTTTGTCTCTCTGAGCATACATTTCTTCTCCCGGTTTTCACGAATCTTTTCCACGAATGGAACTAGAAAAGGAAGAACCAGAAGAAATACAGACGTTATAATAACCACTACATACGGTTTCAATACGTTCGTAATGAAGCTTAAACTGCTAATCACCGCATAAATCCCCGTAACAATCGTGATTGTAAACATGAGAAAGAAACCAGTAGCAAGCTTCTTCGATTTTCCGATCACCACGTTTTTAACAACCGGTCCCGATGCTACACAAACCAGTAAAGGTATAGCCGCGTTTGAAAGAAGATACGCTTTCGCTCTTTCAGGTGCAGAATATTGATTCACAGCATTGACAATATCCGTAAAAATCTTAGCACTTAAACCTTGATAACTGGTTGATAATCCAACTGCAATTTGACGATCCAACGGGAAATTTTGTATCGCAATAACATACGAAACAGTATTAATCCAACAAATACTGTTTCCAGCTAAAAAAGTTAACAGGAAAACTTGCCAATAAGATAGAGAAGAAATCTGGTTTGCAACATAGAGATATTGTACACCATAACCTATGAAACCGAAGGTTGCTCCAATCAAAAGGACTAGCCAAAGCGGCAAATGGGCGGCCGCGAAGCCGGAAATCCATCCCAATAGCTTCCCGGTGTCGGAAGCTAGAGCGAGATTGTTGAGTTGTAACTGTGATAATTTTAGAAGATGCTTGAGATGAGATGAATAAGCTGGAAAATTCGAGTTTGTACCGCTCATGCTTTGTAGCCATATTGCACCGATTAAACTCAGCCATTCAGAACTCATAGATATATTTTAAGCTTCAAATCTTCTGAATTAATCCTCACTAGGAGGTATTAGGTAAGAATATCAGTTATAAAGAATGTTATAACTACTACAGCTAACTTCAAGAATTATTGAATTTATGGCTGAAATTTATTGATGGTTGAAAATGAAAACCAGAGATATAAATATTTATAGTACAATACTGGTGTGAAGAAAATAAAGATGTAAATTTAAGAGAAATTGAAGGCTAATTTGAAGAAAATAATATTGGTCTACCAATTGAATGCCACCTTCTTCTGAAAGCAATAATGGCTGTATATGTATATGTGTGGAAAGAGAGGAGGGAGGAGATATTGACCACTAAAAAGGAAGGAAAAAAGGTATTTTTTGTGTACAACGATGAGACTGTTTTTTGTGAATATAATGCTTACATTTTTCACGTACGTCAGTTTTCACAAAATTCCGTGGCCATCGTCTTTCCAAGGACAAGACGATTACATCAACGGTCAACATCGTCCTGGATAGCGTAAGATTCCATAATACTATCACTTTTAATTTGTCCGCATCGTGTCTTATTTTACGTTCTTATTGTAATAGGAATGATATCTTCAACATATATAATATAATTACATACGTAACTACATCTATAATATAATAATTTTTATAATTAATTGAAGTGTAATATCCCGGTATAAAGAATTATCCACTACTGCCAAGCCAGGAAGTTCCCCAACATGGAGAGGCATATGTAAGACGTATGCTCATCTTAGAGACGGCATAGAAGAAGGCCACGATGGATATAGGTGGAGACCAGACGAAAAGGGTAAATTTACCGTGGCTTCCGGAAATGCCCTGTTGACGCCGATTGCTGACTATAATGGCTTGGAAGATATCTGGAAAAAGATATAGGAGTTCAAAGGACCAACTACATGTAGCTTTCTTTTGTGGATTATTGCACATGAAGCGTTACATGTTGATATGATGTTGCATTCTAGACACATTGTAGAGGATCCCCAGAATGTCTGTGATGAGGGCAATGAAAGTATGAAACCACACTACATGCTTTAAGGATTGCACATGGGCTAAGGAAATCTGGCATCATTATGTGCCTGCAGAAGAAAAAGGTCAGTTCTTTGGGACCACAACTGTTGTGGATTGGTTGCGGCTGAATATGTCTTCCAATGGGAGCAAACAATTTGGGACAAATAAATGGAAGTACGTATGGAGAGAAGCGATCTATGGTATTTCGATGTGCAGGAATAGACTCAAACATGACCATGAAGAGGAGCGACCCCCTTCCTATGTTTTTATTTCGAATATAGTTGAGAGAGCGAAGAACCTTAGACTTGTTTGGTGTATAAAGTAGATCACGCTTTTTTTTTTTCGGATACACAATGTAATCTGTGGATTTTGCCGCTTTGAAGCACATTAATAAAGTGATCCTTCAAAAAAGGGTGTAACATCCAGGCTCATTGCATGAATTTAGAAAAGCGTAACGAAAAATTGTCATATTTTATAGCTATAAAACTTAGTCTTATATATTATAGGGAGAATAGGCTAAAATCCTTTTTAATACAAAATAAATAAATATGACACTATTTTAAAAAATTACAAAAAGGACAAAAAAAAACCAGAGAGACAAAAATACCCTTACCTATACAAATACACGCGTTGCAGTCGTTCCTCTCAGTTTCGTTACTTATTGTGTCCCTTCCTTCCTCTTTTTTACACTAGGTCAGTATTGGTTTTTTTTTTTTTCAACATCCGTAACTTCTGACTTAAAACTCCAATTATCAAAAAATTTCCACCAAAATTCATAATTTTTTTCTTTATTTTGAGATCTCATACAATACCATTCGACGTAAATTTTGAAAGTTTCGAAAAAATATTTGCATTAATCGAGGCATTTTTCTTATAAACGACCGTAACTTTTGATTTAGAACACCGATCATCAAAATTCTTTCACCAAAGTTCATATTTTTTTAATCTTCATTTTGATATCTCATACGATACCTTTCCGACGTAATTTTTGAAAGACGAAAAAATATTTGCATTAATCAGAACATTTTTTTTTATGAACGACCGTAGCTTTTGATTTAGAACACCGATCATCAAAATTCTTTCACCAAAGTTCATATTTTTTTCTCTTCATTTTGATATCTCATATGATACCCTTTCGACATAGTTTTGAAATCAGAATTGAATTAATCGTAACGTTTACACTAACACAGTAACAATAACAGACGTAGTTCAATGTTCAATAGCATCACGTCTTAAATATAATACTAGTAGTTTCCAGAACACAAAAATATGGTTATAATGAACATATAGTACTTGTCCCCATCTACTACAAAAAAACCACCAACACGTGGAAGAAGCATCAACAAGACAAAATGAAAGCTCCGAAAATAAACTAAAGCACCAAGAAAAAGTCTATTAGCTGCAACAACATCAAATACAACATTCCTCAAGCTCTTTGCACTCCCTCAAAACGGAAGCTCTGATGGGGAACACGATGCCCATTCTTATATATCAACTGGCTAGGAAGTCCATTGAACTTGTTGACCATCTTCATAAACTCAAACAATGAAGCTGCATTTTCTCCATTTACTTCAATTGCTTCCATATTGAACTTCATTTTGTATTAAAAATGAGAGAAGAAGCCTCTGATATTAGTAACATGAGATCGATAACACAAGAATATGATAGCACCCCAAAACTAGTGTATTAGAAAGGCCAAGTGAACAACACACTTAAGGCATTACTCCATTTAGGTAGATCATCCGAAGACCGAGTCAAGAACGGCCTCAAAATAGCTCAATATTTGGCTCATATAAGGCTCATTTAAGGCTCAATTCAATGGACTACTTCAAGACACACACATATGTCACAAATTCAGCCAAGTATCTCAATATATAGCATTAAAATCAGCCGTATAAACTCACAATTCAGCTGAGTCACAAAGCATCTTAGTTAATCAATTTTTAGCTCAGCTTGATTCGTTTATCAATCATAGAAGCGTGTTTAAATCATAACAAGAAATAAAAGATAGATTAAGAAAGAGTACTTAGCTTTAGAAGATGATTTCTTGTTCATTTAATAGCATTGACCTCATCCCATTTTCTTAATTCAGCTCGTTTAATCACATTCAGCTCCATTTCAATTCTAAGAGCTCTACTCAATTTCATATGTTTTCTGTTACATTTCTTTTCTTTGTCATATATATATATATAAGAGACTGTATACACAATAACGCAAAATCAAGCGAGTGAATGAAACATTGACCAAAAGAAAACACGTACATGTAGCATGATAAGCAAAATATAGAAATAGCATCAAGGGTTCAGCCATCAAACAAAATAAAGACCAATTAGTGACAGTCAGTAAGTGAGCAAAATACAATGTTGCAAGAAGACAATAACTTTTGAAGCCTCTATTGGTCAAGTTCAGGGTTTGAACTGAGTTATGGAAGATTTTTGTATGGAATCGCTCAAAGAATTAAATTTGACAAATCTCGTATTTTCTTCTCCGAGAATACTTCCAAACAGCTTATCACGTCCATCACCACCATAGTCCACTGAAATAATCGAAAAGAATGTCCACACTTCACAACTAAGGATCTACACAGAAATAATTGAATAGCCACACTTCAAAACTACGTATCTACACCGAAATAATCGAATAGAATGTTCATCTTAATATGATTTCATATCAATGTCAAAGTTCATCACTTTGATGCAAAAAATGAACGCATTTTCTACTTTTTGTGACAAGGAAAGGAGTCCAAACCTGCTTCACTGTATACAACTCCGACTCCGATTGCTGAATGTAATTCAAAACTTGTGGAGATAAATCCCCACGTGCCATGATTTCCACATCATCAACGCAACTATTAGGACTGCATTCGCCTATCAAAACTCCACTATCTTTATGATTCTCGGAAAGCCCGTATTCTGACCTACTTGTAATAGCTTAGGGCAAATCAAAGTTCATATTCAAGAATATCCTATATTCAGCATTCCAGTACCTGTATACAATTTTAATCAGCCAATCGTCCTACATATGATATATATATACCATTATTATCATTCACTTGAAATCATTGGAGCCAACAATTAATTTCCTCCAGAAATTAGAAAATGTAGCTGAAGGGTGAGGAGGCGGAGCTGGCGGCGGGTGATTCAGATGGAAGAGCAGCTGCTAGGGTTGGTACCAATGATAGCGACTTGAGGAACACTGAGAACGGACATGGCACCGACGAGTTTTTGGAGATGGCACCGACGAGTATTTGGAGGGATATGTTTTGTAAGAGAATATGAGTATATTCGTTCGGTGCAAATTATTTTGTCCTTATTGCAACTAAAAAAGAGTATGGATTAAAGCTTAATATATATGAGTAACATGGATTTATAACTAATTTTTCTTATATTATATATCAATACAGCTCAATACACATTAATATATAAAAATATAAGTGGATCAATTCTATAGATATATATATATTACGTAATAAAATATTACTATTGTAATTTATTTAGTGGGCTCACCATTTCGCTTAATAAGGTGCAGCCGCCCCTGGTAATATACAATATAAAAAATTTATTGGATGAATTAGAAAATCTATCTATCTATCTATCTATATTTTATTAATACGTTTTCAAAGGTGTCTAAAATCAATTACCCGATTACTTGTACCAAACCCGTTAATTACCCGCCCAAACCCGCTAACATGTACTAATGTGTTGGAAGAGATTGTCCACACTCTTAAATGTATAAGGAAATATAGTAGCACATTTACTACCACCAATTAGTTTTAGTACATTGGTAAGCTCTTGATTTTAACATGGTATCAGAGCCAGAGGTCATGTGATCGAACACTTGAGTAAATATGACATAAGTATAACTCTTTATCTATATGTCAATCTTGTTATGCAAACATGCTTCTTATGATGTTTTACTTAACCTTGTTTCAACTTTAATAGCGGTTTAACTTTATCACACAGAGTCTGTCTTTCCAAGTTGTAACACAAATATCATATACTCTTTCCAAAAATAAAAATCATATTATCGTTTTAAAATTGATATCAACCGACCCACACAACCTTGAAACAAAAATCAGATTTCTACGGTTATTGAGGAATAAAATATGATATAGTATTATGAATTTATTTCTTTAATCGTGTCTAATGACACCCACTGGTTCTACTAAAACTAAAGCATAGTTGCCTACTTGGATCGAGAATGTCATCTGCTATCAGTTATTCAAGAACGTAGCATTTTATAGAACTAATAGCACCTAAGTCAAACAATTGAGTAGACAATCTTTTGCTACTTACCAGGACAAGAGTAAATCATATTTATCATTTATCATTTATCTTATTGACAATCCTATATCTGATACTAGGGAATATACATTTCTCTTTATAGTGGAAACAATAAAAGTTCTAAGTGGCGCCATGCGATGTCTGTTGAAGTTAATGCGTTATTGCGGAATAATACTTGGTCACTTGTGCATCCGCCACCCCTTTGCAATGTCATTGGTTGCAAGTGGTTTTTTGAATCAAACATAATATGGATGGTTTCATTGAATGGTATAAAGATCGTATTGTTGTCAAAGGCTTTCATCAATATGAAGGTGTTGACTGTCACGAGAAGTTAGCCCTGTTGTTAAGCCCGTTGTTATACCAATATTCTCACTCCGGCGCTTCAAAATAACTGGCCTATTCAACAATTTGACATCCAAAATGCCTTTCTCCATGGGTTTCTTAATAAAGAGGTGTACATGTCTCAACCCCTAGCTATATAAATTTGGAACATCCCGCATATGTATGCAAATTAAATCGCAGCTTGTATGGACTTAAACAAGCTCCTCGTACATGGTTCTCTCTGTTCACACAACACCTTCTTACCATTGGTTTCACCGCCAACAAAGTTGACTCGTCCCTTTTTTTATGTGCGCGATGGCACTCATGTTTATCCTTATTTATGTTGACGATGTCATTGTTACATGCTCTAACTCGTGGGTGATTCAAGCTTTTATTGCTCAATTGCTTTTATTACTCAATTGTCCTGTAAAATATTTGGGCCCTCTTTTATTTACTTGGCATTGAAATTCTGTGTACTCCTACTGGCTTATATCTTTCTCAGTAGAGATACATCAGACATTTGTTGCATAAGGCTAGCATAGATGATTGTAATCCATGTGGCACCCCTATGGATATGTCTACCAGTTTATCTAAATTCAATGGTTCCCTATTTTTCTGATGCACAGCTATATCGTGCATGTTGGTGGTTTTCAATATCTCAATCACACCCGTCTAGACATTGGTTTTTATGTTCATAAGGTGAGCAAGTTTATGCATGCTCCCACCGCCATCCACTAATAAGCGGAAAAGACACCATTTAGTCATCAATTACTTCAAAACACCATCTCTCTCACACACATATATATACAACAGAAAAACCAGAAAATTAAAAGTACAAAAAATCCCAACCCCTCTCCATTTTTTGTGTTTGGTGTGTGTCTATTTTTTTTATCCCTCCTATTCTGTGAATGTCATGTTCCTATTTCATTTTGCCTCCTCTTATCATACCTTTCATGGTAGGGGATGATGATCTCTTGCATTTTCCATTAGGTGCTTTCATGTTCATATTTGAGCATTTATGTTTTTTTCTCTTCTGCGTTTTGTTCACGCCTTTTAAATCTCACAAAGAAAAACAAAACTCACGAGTTGTTCGCTTGACATGGTTTTTTATTATGTGGCTTCTATCGGCACCACGTTTTTACTTTTGGCACCATGCTCACTCCCGACACTCTTTAAATTACTTTTGGCACCACCAAACTATTTTTATTATTTTTTTACTTCAACACCACCAAAAAATAAAGAAATTACTTCTTATACCACAAACCTCAAAAAATGCAATTGAGTCCTTTGATAAATAAATTGAAACATTATAATCCACAATTATTAACCTACATCCATTACAATCCACAAACTTAATCTTCATCCAAATCATCATCAATATTCATTTCTTCATTCCAAAAAAAATTCATCTTCATCATCAAAATTCATCTTCATCTTCATCATCAAAATTCATTACTACAACCCAAATATTACAATATTCTTCATCTTTATCATCAATATTCATTTCATCATCAACATTAACCCAAATACTAGAACCTTCTTCATCACATCAAAATCATTAAAAAGTCATATCATTTTCAAGCTATATGAAAACACAAATGGAATCAAAATTGATAATATTGAGCATGTAATAAGATAACACTGAAACACCTTGCTCAATTGCTTGAAACACCATGAATAATGGAAAAAATCAAGTTTTTTTTAGAGTTTTCCGATCGGCTATTGGATTCCTTTGGCGTCCCAGCAAACGTCAGTATGAATGACGTTCATTTACAAGACGATCGTCGGTAGTGGTGACGTTTTGGACTCCATAACTGAATAATTTGAGTTTTTAAAATGCCAATAAGTCTGACGCCGGTCTTGCAAAATTAACGTCAAGTAAGGTGATGTTACGGACTTCAGAACTGATTATGCTTCTGTTTACAAAACGCCAGCCACTTGGACGTTGGTCTTGCAACAAAAATGTTAGGAATGATGATGTTTTTGTCAGTTGAACTGAATATGCTTCTGTATTCAAAAACGTCATCATACTCAACGTTGGTCTGGCAATATGAACGTCACATCGGATGATGTTTTAGACCTTAGTACTGAAGATACTTGTGTTAGTGTATTTTCATTATCCAAATGATGATGGTCGGCTCAGCCAAAGCCTGCGTCAGACAACTATTGGCTAAACACCAGTGGGGTAGGGAAAGTTTCCCGACCAGAGAGAGGAAGTCCGACCAAGGGCGACTATAGACCCTGAGGGCGAGCGACCTCCCTAACTCTGACCACCGCAGGATGGTCGGTCTGTAAAGTATGCGCAGAGCGCAACCACTCTAATCATGCACTTATGCGCACGTGTCCATTAAATGGGGAGAAACATGAAGAATGAATCTAGCCTTAGTAAGGCTCTGGTTCATAACTCAATATGAAAGAATCATTATCTCCTATTAATTAGGGGCTCATATCTAGGGCTGTAAACGAGCCGAATAACACCGAACCCTGGCAGGGTTCGGCTCGGCTCGAAAATTTTGTACCTCAAGGCTCGGCTCGGCTCGGGCGAACCTGATTTTTCAGGGTTCGGCTCGGGTTCAAGCTTAAAAAAAAAAAAATATTCGGCTCGGTTCGGTCCGAGCAGCGAGCAGTCAAGCAGTTCGATCCGACAAAAAAAAAAAAAAAAAAAAAAAAAAGCAGGTTCGATACAGTTCAATTAGGTTTTCCCTTTCAATTAGGTTTTCCCTTTCCCTTTCGGTATAAAGTATAAACCAAAAAAATTTAATTAATTTATTATTATAAAAATAATTAATAAATATAATATAATATAATAATAATTTAATATTTTAAACGAGCCGAACTCGTTTCGATCTGATTCGGCTCGTAGGATCGAATATCCGATTTTAAGGCTCGGTTACGGTTCGAAAATTCGAACCGGATCACTTAATTGAGCTTTTCGGACCGAATATACCGAACCCGTATCGAATACTTACGTTTATTTACAGCCCTACTCATATCAAACCCAATCCTAACTGAATCCTTGGAGGATACGGAAAAATTAGGGTTTAGACTCCCTATATAAACCTCTACAAGAACTACGACCGACTTGATTCCAATTAAGCAATTGGATACGTAGGCAGCTTGAGGGTAACTCAAGTTCAGTCCAAACATCATATAATAAACTATCCCCTCTTTTGGTGTCGGCCGGTGACCGGAGAACTACCACTAGAGCAATCATACCCGGAGATTACCTATTGGTGAAATCCAACTTTATCATTGGCGCTAGAAGGAGGGTGTTCTACTGGTAGTTTTAGGAGCAACGTGCAGTCACTATGCCACCGAAAAAACAGGGAAGAAAACGCAAGAAGCAGCCGCACAAGGTGGCGGATCAACCATGGCCGAAAAAGAGGCCGGAGGACCTCTAGTTGAAAAAGAAGGATAAACTACGGCACCACCCCCCCCCCCAGGTGGATCCCCTACCAGATCCCGCACAGCAGGCTTTGGTGGAGGCATTGTCAAACCTTCATCCTGCCACCTTCAAAACAATTCTGACAAACGCTTTTAAAGTCAGGGGGAAGAAATCATAGGAGAAACGCACACCAGGGAAAACCCACTTATGGATGAAAGGGAAAAGCCCCTTAATTTGTCACGAGAAGAGCATGCAGAGGCTCTGTCCACCAGATCCAATCTAGGCCGGAAAGAAATTAAAGAACAAGCCAGAGACGCGGCCCGTATGGAACTGGACGCTATTCTGGGTAAGACTCCTTTTTCTTTTGAATCTCCTTTTACCGAGCAGGTAGAAAGTTATCCCAGACCCCCAGGATTTAAGATGCCAAAGATGGATCCCTATGATGGGACAAAAGACCCCAACGATCATATGCACCAATACCTGACGCATATGGCCTTGTACAACGCGGCCGACCAGATGAAGTGCAAAGCATTTCCTGCGTTATTGACCGGTCGGGCTTGGGAGTGGTTCAGGAAACTACCACCCAAATCCATTAATGACTTCGCTACTTTAGCCAGAAAGTTTATGCATGCCTTCATCACGGCAAGTCCATTCCAGAGGAATGCCACTCACTTGCTTACGTTGAAACAGAAGCACGACGAAAGTGTGCTGCAATTCCTAAAAAGGTTCAATGAGGAATCAAGACAGGTACAAGGGGCTGATGAACATCTGATAGTTACATCCTTTATAGCAGGGCTACATGAGGGTCGACTATACGGAAAGCTCAACAGTAAACCCCCACTATCTATGGAAGATTGCGTAGAAACGGTCTTCAAACATTGTCAAGGGGAAGAAGCCAACCGACTCAAAAGAGAGCAAGAAAAGGCAAACCCTAGAAATGGAAAGACGGCACGACAACCAGAGAAAGAGCGAAGGCAAGTATGGGACCGGATGACCTCTCCCATTACCGACAGGCTCGGTAAAAAGGGGGGCTCTCCAAGACAGGGACTTGGTGCCGTTGAATCGGTCACGCGAGTAGGTGCTCGCCTTAATGGAAAGAAAAGGAATAGCACGAACGCCTCCACCTCTAAGGGGGCCGGTAGAAAAAAAGGATCAGACAAAGTTTTGCAAATATTACAAGGATGTGGGTCATGATTCAGAGAACTGTAGAGATTTGATTAGAGACATAGATGTTGCGGCTTTGGAAGGAAAAATTGATGAAGCAATTGATCGAACGTGGAACCCTAACCCAAGAGGTAGAAGAGAGTACAAAAGAAGAAATTACCATCAAGGAAATGATGGCAGATCAGACCCAAAACGAAGAAGAGACCCTTTTCCTGACCCCGAAGGGCACATTGATAATAGACCCATCAACACCATTAACACTATTGCGGGTGGTCCGGTAGAATCCAGACCACTATGGGAAAGCAGCAACGCCAAAGGCCCACCATCGGAGACAGGCAAGAAATAGAGATTATCAGGGGAGGTAGTTTACGGACCAGAGGATCCTCTCCCTCTGATTCCCAACAATGAAGAACTGGTGATTGAGTTGGTAGTTAATAAGCACACAGTGAAACGAGTGTGTGTAGACACAGGGAGCGCAGTAAACGTTTTGTACCTATTGGTATGCCAGGCCATGAAGATACGGGACACCGAGCTAACTCTAGTCTCAGCCCCCTTGTTTGGGTTCGCCGGACCGCCCATACATCCTGTTGGTATGATAAAGCTGCCAACAACTTTCGGACTCTTATGGTCGATTACGTAGTGGTACGATCGGCCTCGGCATATAACGTCATACTGGGACGACCCGCTCTGATAGATCTTCGAGCGGTAATCTCCTCTGCTCATATCAGCATGAAATTCCCTAATGTAGAAGGAACTGCGGAAATAAAGGGGATGTGGAGGCAGCAAGGAGCTGCTATACCGCCACCATAAATCAAAAAATGATGGTACAACAGGTCCTTATTGACGAACTCGTCCCAGAAGAAGAGGAAAGATGGTTAACCAATGATGAGGTAACACAAGAAGCCCTGTGGGAAGACCAGGAAGACAGGGTCGGCGTCGGAGCATGGATTCCAGAACCACATAGACAGAATCTGATGGATTTGTTGAAAGAATACAGAGATGTTTTCGCTCTGACCGCAGCTGATATGCCCGGTCTGTCACCCAGCCTGGCATTACATCGTCTAAACGTAGACCCAAGCAGAAAACCCGTCCGGCAGAAGAAGCGATGTTTCGCTCAGGAAAGAGTAGAGGCTATTCAAAAAGAGGTAACAAAGTTGCTGCACGCAGGTATAATTAAAGAGGTGGTATATCTTAAATGGTTGGCCAACCCTGTTCTAGTCAAGAAACCAGATGGATCTTGGCGCATTGTTAAGGGTGATTTTATACGTTTTATAAGGATATATTTTATGTCAATTTCCCCATATCTAGATGTTTTTCATAGAAATCGAGCTTTATATTGAAATATTGAGCAAGTGGTGTTTTCAATAGTTAAATTGCAAAGCGTAAGTGAATTATGTGCTTAAATTGTGATTTTATATTATTTTGGAATATCGTTACGCTTTGGTATGTTTTTCTACATTGTAGATACACATTGGTGATGGAAAAGATGATTTTTAAAGAGATAAATTCGAGTGGAAAGGAATCAATCGATTTATGGAAGAATAGAGAATATAAGAAAAGAAATCAAGTGTTAAACCGGTGGGTGGCGTCGATTCATCAAGCTGGCGCCCGATGGGGCGGGCGTTTGACATCTTTGGACGAAAGCGTCCATGAGGAGCTTTTACATTCAGGATGTTCAGATTTTTGGATGGTGGCGTCCAAAATTGCATAGGACGGGCGTCTGACGAAGACTCGGCCCGACTCGAAAGTTCAACGCGATCGGGCGGCGCCCAGTACCTTGGACGGGCGCCCACGGCCGACTTAACCACGGCCGACTTAGTATTCTATATATAGCCGCATCGCCCCAACCCTAATTACATCGATTTTCTATACACCAAAAACAACACACAGAGCCCCGCACTTCGAGGCTTTCAAGGCCGATCACCCGAGCCTTGTGCTCGGGTGATCCGGGTTAGATTAGGATGCTTTTCTTTTCGTTTGTTGATTCATGGAGATCATCCATTGTACCAAACTATGTGAGTTTAATCCTTTTAAATTTATTCAATCCTTGTTTTATTTTCATGAGCTTTAATTCGTTTTGTATTTTTCTATGCACTTTATGATGTCATGTGAATTAGATCGAGCGATTAGTTTGCTATTGATGTTACGAGAGTTGCGTGAACGCTAGATCACCATAGAAAGATAGGATCTTTAATCGTTAATTCGTGACAAATTAATTGGTTAATTATCTAGGTTGCTAGATTCTAAAATACGGGAGTTAACTTGAATCTACACCTTCATTTTGTATGGAAATTGGTCTCAACATTCGAGAGAGGAGAGATCGATAATTGAATTCACTAAGAGATTAGGAATTCATAGCTTGAGAAACGGATTCACTAAGGAATTAGGAGTTCGTATACACCAAAAACAACACAGCAGCCGCACTTCTGAGGCTTTCAAGGCCGATCACCCGAGCCTTGTGCTCGGGTGATCCGGGTTAGATTAGGATGCTTTTCTTTTCGTTTGTTGATTCATGGAGATCATCCATTGTACCAAACTATGTGAGTTTAATCCTTTTAAATTTATTCAATCCTTGTTTTATTTTCATGAGCTTTAATTCGTTTTGTATTTTTCTATGCACTTTATGATGTCATGTGAATTAGATCGAGCGATTAGTTTGCTATTGATGTTTTACAATACGAGAGTAGCGTGAACGCTAGATCACCATAGAAAGATAGGATTTTCTATACACCAGATTTTCTATACACCCTAATTACATCAGATTTTCTATACACCAAAAACAACACAGCAGCCGCACTTCTGAGGCTTTCAAGGCCGATCACCCGAGCCTTGTGCTCGGGTGATCCGGGTTAGATTAGGATGCTTTTCTTTTCGTTTGTTGATTCATGGAGATCATCCATTGTACCAAACTATGTGAGTTTAATCCTTTTAAATTTATTCAATCCTTGTTTTATTTTCATGAGCTTTAATTCGTTTTGTATTTTTCTATGCACTTTATGATGTCATGTGAATTAGATCGAGCGATTAGTTTGCTATTGATGTTTTACAATACGAGAGTTGCGTGAACGCTAGATCACCATAGAAAGATAGGATCTTTAATCGTTAATTCGTGACAAATTAATTGGTTAATTATCTAGGTTGCTAGATTCTAAAATACGGGAGTTAACTTGAATCTACACCTTCATTTTGTATGGAAATTGGTCTCAACATTCGAGAGAGGAGAGATCGATAATTGAATTCACTAAGAGATTAGGAATTCATAGCTTGAGAAACGGATTCACTAAGGAATTAGGAGTTCGTATCTCGTGTAAAGGTGAAACCACAATATCGAATTAGAATCGTGAGATGAACTTGGATTGAAATCACCTAGTTCGTGTAATGTTTAATCCCATGTATCTTTAGTTTAGGTCGTTTTTATTATTCTTAGCTTATGTTTATTCTTCTATGTGTTTTTATGTTTGTTCTTTCGTTTATTTGTTTTAAATGCGTAACAATTTAAGGAATTAATAAGGTTAGATTCAACATCCCAATTCCCTGTGGATCGACCCCTTACTTATCCCGCTTTACTAGCAATTACCCGGTATTCGGCCGGATAGGAGTTAGTTTTGCATATAGGTTAGGGTTTATAAATTGTTTTTGTTTAATGATGCAAAACCATCCGAACACGCATGTGTGTAGACTTTACAGATTTAAACAAGGCGTGCCCAAAGGATTGTTACCCACTTCCGAAGATCGATAGCTTGGTAGATTCCACGGTCGGATATGAAGTCTTCGCGTTTTTAGACGCATACAAGGGGTATCATCAGATAGCCATGGCTCTAGAGGACATGGAGAAGACATCTTTCATCACACAGAGAGGGACCTTCTGTTATCTTACTATGCCGTTCGGCCTCAAGAACGCTGGAGCCACGTATCAGAGAGCCGTCAATAAAATATTTGAGAAGCAAATATGGAAGAACATGGAGGTTTACGTGGATGACTTATTGATCAAATGCAGCTCTCGAGCAGTATGTGGCTGATGTCAGAGAAATTTTTGGAGTGCTAAGGCAAACACAAATGCGTCTTAATCCAAAAAAGTGTACGTTTGGGGTACGGTCAGGAAAATTCCTTGGGTACATGATATCCAAGGAAGGTATAAGAGCAAATCTAGACAAGGTAGAGGCCATACAGAGTATAGCCCCACCGAAGAACATTAAGGAAGTACAAAGATTGACAGAGCGTATGGCCGCCCTAAATAGATTCCTCTCGCGGTCGGCGCAAAGGGCTCTCCCTTTTTTTCAAAATTTTAAGGCAAGCAAACCCCTTTGACTGGAATGAAGAATGCCAGAAGGCATTTGAAGAATTGAAAAAATACCTCACAAACCTGCCCGTTCTTACCGCACCGCAGGAGGGAGAAACTCTGTACCTATACTTGTCAGCGTGCCAAGAAGGATTGAGTGCAGTCCTGGTGAGTGATCAGGATAACACTCAGAAACCAATCTTTTATGTTAGTAAGGCCCTTCGAGGGCCAGAGGTGAGGTATACAAGTGCAGAAAAGTTGTCGTTAATTTTAATCCATGCGTCAAGAAAATTGAAGCCATACTTTCAGGCCCATCCTATAGTGGTCATGACTGACCAACCGCTCCGACAGATTCTAGATAAACCAGAGACGTCGGGAAGATTAACGAAGTGGGTGGTCGAGCTGGCTGCCTATGACCTAGAATTCAGACCTGGAGTGTCAATTAAGGCTCAGGCCGTGGCTGATTTCATAGCTGAAGGAATAGCCATAACTCTCGAGTAGAAGCAGACTGACAAGTCCGTTGACCAGTGGACGTTATATGTGGATGGAGCGTCCAATAAAGAGGGAGCAGGAGCAGGCCTTTTGCTCTGTAGTCCGAAGGGAGAAGAGTTTCCTTATGCATTGCGTTTCAACTTTAAGGTAACCAATAATGAGGCTGAGTATGAAGCGCTCATTACGGGACTCAAACTTGCCGCAAAATTAGGGGTTAAAAGGTTGCACATATTTAGCGATTCCCAGCTAGTGGTAAACCATGTTAAGGGGGAATATGAGGCAAATGAAGAGACTATGAGGAAATATCTTTTCATGGCCCGAGCGCTGATTTCGCAATTTGAAGATGTCAAACTGGGTCAAATTCCTAGGTCTAAAAACGCTCGCGCGGATGCATTTTCTAAGTTGGCATCAAATTTTTTCTCAGACAAGAAGGTTTTGATTGAGCAAGTGGCAGAGCGAAGCTACGAACAAAAAGAAAATCAGCAGATCGATCAGCGAGCTACCTGGATGGATTCCATAGTGGCCTTCTTAAAAAACAACGTGGTTCCAGAAGACAGAGCCTCGGCAAGGAAGATAAGGCTTCAAGCGAGCAGGTATTCGCTGTTTAATGATATCTTATACCGCAAATCTTTTATAACTCTATGGCTACGTTGCGCCACCGAAGATGAGGGGAATTATCTCCTTCGAGAAATCCATCTGGGAATCTGTGGAAGTCATATGGGAGCTAGAGCTCTAGCTCGTAAGTGCAGGCTCTTCGGATACTATTGGCCGACCATAGGTGCAGATGCTCGCGAATTAGTGATGGCATGTAGAATATGCCAGGTGCATGACAACCTCAGACACCAACCATCACAACAGATGATCCCCTTGATATCCCCGTGGCCTTTTGACCAATGGGGAGTGGATCTGGTTGGCCCCTTGCCCAGAGCACCAGGTAACTTGAAGTTTCTGGTAGTAGCTATTGATTACTTCACTAGATGGGTAGAGGCAGAACCATTGGCAACGATAACAGGTAGAGCGATTCAAAAGTTCTTATGGAAGAATGTGGTATGTCGGTATGAAATCCCTAAGCATTTGATATCAGACAATAGTACTCAATTTGAGGATAGAGTTGTCCGAGAATGGTGCTCAGAACTTGAAATAGCTCAGCACTTCACATCTATAGGTTATCCACAAGCAAATGGGCAGGTTGAGCAGGCCAACAGACAAATCGAGACAGGATTAAAAAAGAGGTTAGAGGAAGAGGCGAGCCTTTGGGTGAACAATTGCCCAACGCCCCTGCGGGCGCATGAGAATGACGCCTAACTCGGCCATGGCGAAACCCGTTCCTCGCTATCATATGGATGTGAGGCAGTTATCCCGGCAGAGATTGGGCTACCTTCGCCCAGAGCGGAACTGTATAGCCAGATCGATCAAGAGACCAAGCTGAGACACCTTAAAGATGAATTAGAAGAAACTCAAGAAATAGCTCTGATAAGAATGGATAAGTACAAGCAACAGATCGCACAATATTACAACGCTAAGGTGAGAGATTTGTACTTTAAGGTAGGGATTTGGTCCTTCGCAAAAATGAAGTTAGCGTGACAGGACCTCAGGGGCAAGTCAAGCCAAATTGGGAAGGTCCGTATAAGATCATCAAGGTGCACGGTAAGGGTGCCTATCAGTTAGCAAACGCTCAGAGGAAGACCATTCCACGAAGTTGGAACTCAGCCAACTTAAGACGATTCTACGCCTAAGACAGGTTCAAGGTTGTTTGCTCTTTTATTTATTATCTATAGTATAAGACTGTAATAAGTTGCCTTTGCGACCATTTATTTCTTCAATAAAGTTTGCATTTATTTATCCTATAGCATTTATATGCATGACTTCTATATAAAATTGAAGCGCCAAAGCGATTAAGCTCGAAGGCGAGCGCCATTAAAATTGCTTGCTCAAAGCAGATAAAGCTCAGAGACTGCGCGCCGTTAAAAGTTAACTGCTCAAAGCAGATAAAGCTCAGAGACTGAGCGCCGTTAAAAATTAACTGCTCAAAGCATATTAAGCTCAGAGACTGAGCGCCATTAAAGATTAACTGTTCAAAGCAGATAGAGCTCAGAGACTGAGCGCCGTTAAAATTAAACTGCTCAAAGCAGATTAAGCTCAGAGACTAAGCGCTACGAAAAATAATAACTGCCCAGAGCAGATCACGTTCAAAGGTTGAGCGTCAAAAAAAAAACTGCCAAAGGCAGAACGAACTCAGAGACCGAGTCCTATAAAATGTAATAACCAAGATAATAAACAACGAAGAGCGGGTTAGACTCAGAATGTTGAACGCTACACAGGCTATGCTCAGATACTGAGCGTAGAGGGAATTTAAAGAAGAAAACAAGAAATAACTCAAGCATGCTATGTCAAAAGTAAACATACCATGCTTGAGGGGGCCGCACCAGAACAAGTAAGACAAATAAGTAAGACAGTCGTGTTTTATCCATGTCTATATCTATGGCTATACACTTTCCGGTGATTCGGAATACGATCATTGGAGAAGTTTCTTCCGGCATGATTAATTTGGGATGAAAAGTTAACTTTCCTTCTGCAAGACCTGAGTCAAACTTGGAAACTGATTCATTACCACAACGTTGGCATATCAAACTGCTTTGCGGATGGTGAAGTCTCTACTTTATTCTAGCGGTTATTGGTTGTGCCATCTAAGAAGCTGCAACCGGCTTATGGAAATGGAAATATGGCGCAGAGGCTTATGGAATTCTCCTATCATTATATTGATCTGGATATTTTATGGATCCATCTTATACAATATATGGATATCTATTATTGACCGATCGGAGTCAATAATTTATAATGGTGAAATATTCTATCCCTGAGGTTAAGTATGGAGGTAAAAGTTTATTTTATTCAATTTATGTATTATGATCAATATATCATTCGGTGATATTATTATATATTGTAATATAAATGCATCAAATTATATAAGTCCGTTCCCAGAAGTGAACGTGATTAAATTATATCTTTAAGATGTGTCGGTTAACACAAATCCATTCCCAGAAGTGAATGAGACGAAATGAAATATTCGAGGTGTATCGAATTACCCGAGTCCATTCCCAGAAATGGATAGGACCACTTAATGAAAGTATATAAGTTACACCAACTTTTATAGGTTCATTCCCAGAAGTGAATATGGCCTCATATATTTGAGATATATCAAACTACACGAGTTGGTTGTCAAAAGTGAACGTGGCTAATTATAATTATTAAAGAAACATCGAATTATATTGGCTCAATCCCGGAAGTGAATTTGAGTAAATATAATTTATGATGTATTAGGTTGTACATGTCCATCCTCAGGAGTGGATGTGACTAAACTCGAAATTTAAGATATGTCATATACGACATGTCCGTTCCTAGAAGTGAACATGGACAGTTAATTATTCTAGATGTGTTAAGATACACAAGTCAGTTTCTTGAAGTGAACGCGACAGAATCTAGATATTGTATACCGATATTTAAAGATGTATCGAATCACATCAGTCAGTCCCCAGTAGTGAACGTGACATAGATAAGGCTGTGATTTTAAAATCGTCATAATAAATATCACCAGAAGTGAGTTGATGACGCTAAGGGAAAACGATACATCAGTAGAACCCGGTATACTATGAGTTCGTTTTATAATTTATTATATATTAGATATATACATACATATTTATTTATGCATTTATTTATTTATGTATTTACTTTTGTATCGCTTAGATTGAGTCCTGAAGACTGAGTCTAACATAAAAGATCATTTTGTCTTGTACACAAATTTGATTAGAAGATTTGATCACCTGAAGATGATCATTCATTTAAGGCATATAGTGATGGACGTAAGCTCATCGAAGCACTTGTATGTTTATAAAAGTGAATCAAATTCACAGAAATAAATACGGACTCGAAGTCCATATGAATTGGAATGATGTTCCAACGAATGACCCGAAGTCTAAAGATGAGAAAATTCAGTAAGAACATCATGACACTTCTTTAATCCTTGTAAAAGGATTGTATTTATCTTTGCGATAATATGCTCCCGTAGTAGCAATATTGAAAGAAGTGGTTTATATTCAACAAGATGGTTATCATAGAATCATCATGAAACATGATCTATTTGGTTTAGACCACTCCCTGAAGTGAATGTCACTAGATTCGTGATATAAAAAGGATCAAAGAGTACTTTGATCAGTAGTATTAGTAGTATAAATTACTTATGTCTTTTATTTGTAATAGGATATAATTAATAGCATATGAGTAGTAATTTTACCTTTATTATTTAATTTAGTTCATAGTCGTGTCTGCATTCATAGACAAAACCATGGTTAATATATCCCTGATGGATATCACAAACGTTTGTCTCCTTGGAGGGGAAGAATTGTCCACCAGAAGTGGAACAAAACGATATTAAATTCCAGAAGAATAATGAAAATCGATTTTCACGATGTGGCATAGAAAGCCACTGGTCGCGTACTTGTTGTACGGCGAAATATCCGGATAAGAATAATGAAGCTTCAACATCGTAGTAAAAGTAATGTCATGACACAAATGCTATATGTTACGGTCATCCTGAAGATGATCTAGATATGATAAATTTTGTTTATCATTTTTCAAAGTCTCAAATGCAGTAGTTGTGCGGATATCTCCTGATGTGGATATTAAATTGAGACATCGGAAGAATTAAAAAGATATAAATCTCTTGAAGAGATAATATAGTTCTTCCTGATTGAGTCGATATCTCGTAATGTTTGTTGATACTCATATAAATGGATACACATTGACATGTAGAATCCCACATAGGGATATCACATCAAAATGCTGAATCCCACAAAGGGTTATTGTAAACCTACATAGATATGACTTATAATGAAATGTTTTCCCGAGATTAGGGGGAGGAAAGTAAACTTGAAGTTTATAAATCTCGTGGAAAAACATTGTATTAATGCACATTTTATCACCGGATGCATTTAATTACTCTTGAAGAGTGAGCAGCTGCAAATGCTTTGGTTAGATTAAATGTCGCAGAAAAGTTTGTCCTACAAGGATGATATTTGTCCAGAAGGAAAAGTCCCAGTAGGACATGAGATAGAAAAGTCCCAGTAGGACATGAAATGATACGTATCATATTAATGAATATAACGCTATAAGCGTTAAAGACCATTTGGCTCGATAATTAAAATTCCTCAAAAGAGGTATGACTATATTATTTATGAGAACTCTAGAAGAGTTAGACAGTTAGAAAATGCTCGAGCAGAAAATAATATAGTCTATGAAGCTCTGGAAGAGCAATGACGTACTCTAAATGAGTAACAAAATCATAAACCCTTGACGAGGTCAAGGATAGAAAATGTCAAACAAGTGTTGATAAATAATACGCGTGGAACAATTAATATGCATTAGTCATACATACATGAGGGGGAGAAATGAACCTGGAGTTCATTCCCTCGTGTTATATTCTTACAACCCCGAAGAAAATGTAATGATTCCCGAAGAATCTAAAATCGTATATTGTTATATTGTTAATTATGTTCAACGCTTGGAGCGTGAGAAACATATTAGTTCCAACATATATAAATCTCATAGTGTTGAGATAACGAGTTAATGTTATCATCATTTAAATAATGAGATACGGTAATGAATACAAACACTTGGTTTATGAATGAGGTTCATAAAAGAGATAAACATGTTTAGAAATGTTGAAACCGCCTGAAGCGAATATAGTGGCAAGCATGTTTCGAAATGTCGTAATCGCCTGAAGCGAATATAGTGCCTGAAGCACATAAGATGCTAGAAGTGTGCTAGAAACACAAAAGACGCTAGAAGCGTGCCTGAAGCTTATAAGACGCTGGAAGCATAAAATACCTGAAGCATACAAAGTGTATGAAATACGTAATATATATTTCATAAAGTACCCCATAAGGAAATAGATAGTTTTGATCTGAGAAAGTTTGGATTTGTAATGAAGCTCCAGTAGAGTTATAAAGATGATAAAGTATGAGTATTTGACTTATACTATTAAGATCTAATACTTGCACATGCAAGATGTCATTTGGCCCTGAAGACCGATGATTGTACTCTTTTTTCCTTTAACAGGTTTTTCCTACTGGGTTTTCTTAGTTAAAGGTTTTTAACGAGGCAATCAGTGCACAAGAGCGCATATGTCATGAATCTTTTTCCCTTGACTGGATTTTTTCCCACAGTGTTTTTCCAAGCAAGGTTTTTGGTACATGCCATATATGTTATACAACTCAGATCAAACGGAAAGCAAGTCGAGGACTTGTTGGTTACACAAATGATCGATGTTTATCGAACACCCCCCAAAGGCAAAGCCTCGAATTGGTTACTCTTTACCAGTGGTGGTACATCGATTACATGATGCTGAACATAGCAAGATCTGGTCGCGATATCTTCTAATCATGGCAAAATAAGTAGCTACTCATGAAGCAAATGATCTTCGAAAGAAAAGCCAAATTGATGTTCAGCGAATCAGATCAAGCGACAATCCAGAAGATTTATTCATTAAAAGTATTGACAACCGCTATGTTTGAGAGTTTGATCCAGAAGATCGGGATGCACCAACTTAAAGACCTGAAGAGATGTTCAAATCAGGGGGAGTAAAATACAAATGAAGGCTGTACTCATTTTCCTTCATTATGATTTTTTCCCACAGGATTTTTTCATAATGAAGGTTTTAACGAGGCAGATTCTTTGTGGATGGACATCCAAGGGGGAGTGTTATAAATATACTCGTATTATGTGGATGTCCATTAGATATAATATCTATCTCCCCCGTGTAGCATACTAGCCCGCAGCTAGTTTACTTAATAGCTAAGTGTCGACGCTAGCACGGTAAATATAGTGGATAAACATCAACGTAAATAGATGATGTAATCGACGGATGTTTCTACACCGTAAAACCACGTGTTATATGTCGTGTATTTATTAAATGGTACCGCATTAGGTATAGATCACAATAGATAAGGCTAGCCGCAATCTTTGAAGCGGCAATGTCTGTGTGTATATATATAGTTTCTACATCTGAAAGAAGATAGAGAAAAAAGATATACAAAAAACAAACTTCCACTATGGGTTATTCTGATGCAGGGAGGCTTCAATAGAGAGCTGCATACATGGCAACATCTGAACCACACAGTTTCATGCCACGTATGTAATTCCCTATTGAGGATAAAACTGCGTGGTTCGGATATTCCGCCAGCGTATGCAGCATTTCTCTATCGCCTCCTCCTGCGTCGTAATAACCCCTTTCACTATTTACCTTGTCTATACTCTGTTTGCTTTCTTCTTTGTTTTCTTAGCAATATTCTTGGTTTGAAATATATTTATTTTATAACAAATCCTTCTTTTTTTTCTATTCAATAACTCTCTCCTACCCTTCCAAAAAAAAAAAAAAAAAAAAAACCTCTCCTTAAAACGTTTTTTAACCGACCTGGCAAATATAGTCTCTTTTGGAAAAGAAATGGTAATATAATTCATTATGTTTTGTACTTAAAAAAAAAAATTGATCGCGATTTTCTCCCATTTTTCATTAATATATGCGCGATCTTAAGGTCATCAAAATCACTATTGGGGTTCACCTTCCAAATAGGGTTTAGTTTGATTAAAACACACTAAAACGCGAAGATTTGGCGTGAGAAAATGGTTAAAAGATTGTTTGCCGATTTTTTCTAGAAAAAATTAAATAAGTTATTTTTAACAGTCAAGAAGATGTGTAAATAAGCCGGCCAGAAGATAAAGGCGAAGCGGCTTATTTAGTCTTGTTGACAAAAAATAAACTTATTTAGTCTTTTTTTTTCAAGAAAATGGTCTAAACAATCTTTTGCACTCATTTTCTCACGCCAAATTTTCGTTGCTTGTTTTTTTAATCAAACTAAACCCTAATTGAAGGTGAACCCCAATAGTGATTGGAGACTTAAGAAGATCGCAGACATTAATGAAAAAAATTAGAAAATCGCGATCAAACTTTTTTTTTTTTAAGACAAACAAGAAATGATTATATCGAATTAATTCTTTTCCAAACAAGACTAAATAAGCTTTGCTACGCCTGAAGATAAATCCTCTTCTCTCTTTTTTTTTGTTTTTTAAAATAAAAAATGGCCCGTGTCCAATCCCTCTAAAAACATTGAAATTTCCGGCTTCTTGGCGATCCCAGCTGTTGTCTTATTTTTACCCCGGCCCCGGCGTGAGTATCTTTCTCTGCTTGAGCAACTTTCTCTTACCGTATCAAGAATCAATTTTCACAACAGATTATTCATTCTTTTCCTTTTTCAGTATCATCTGAGAAATTATGTCCTGTAACTGTAAATAATCATCAGAAAGTTGGTAGAAAAAGTGCTCAATTTTAGAATGGAAAGCCAGGCTGTTGTTGTAGATGATGATGAAGAAGAGGAACCGTCTGCTATTAACAGTTTTCAAATACCATTTGATCTCTTTGTGACAAAGAAGCATAAAAAGGGATTCAGCAGTCGAAGCTATATTAAATTCAAGGATTCTTATGGAAACTTAGTCTTCAAATCCGAACGTCCTGCGGACAACAAGGAGCTAAAGTCTATTGCCACTTCTCAATCTATGAAGATCATTCTGGATGCTTCTGGAGATGCTCTCTTTTCTATACACAAACTCAAAGTGAGGTTTTTTTTTTTTTGTTGTCTTTCTTTTCTCGATTTGTGCATAAAGAATCTTGACTGTGAGGTCATATGGATTATGTGCAACTTTTATATGCATGGTGATGGTGGTGAGTTGGGTATGAAGGTGTTTGATATTGGGCTTAGCTGGGGTTTGGCATATCTAACGATTGGATTGAGTAATTTTCAACACTATATTCTGCACCAGCGAGTAGCCAGGGACAGAAAAGAAATATAGGCATTGCCTGAAGTATTTACGTCTGGTTCCAAAAGGGGTTTAAGCTTTGGGAAAATTGAGTACATGTATTGGTCAAGAAATTTATGAATCTAGTGAAGTTGAGTGATTGTTAAAATTTCAGAGCTTGTGTTCTGTGTTCAGCACATATCTACTGTGATGATAATAATTAGAAAGTTTTTGTAAGCATGCAATTTGGATCATGTAGTTAATTGTTTGATTATTTCAATTATAGAGGGATATTAGGGAGATCATTGGCAATGGAACGGGGTAGGGATATTAGGGAGATCATTGGCAATGGAACGAACGGGGTAGGGATATTAGGGAGATCATTGGCAATGGAATGGGGTAGTTGAAGAATTATGGTCCCTAGGCCCTAGGTCCATTGGATCAGTTGAGAATGACCTACCACTTGAAGTTCTAGGTAATAAATCAGGAAAGGGTCTGCTAAAAAATGATGCTCGACATATATAATAGGCGAATCTTTTCTACTACTCGTCTTGCATTGCCTCCCACCTTCTTCAACAACACATTCTATCTTTAATATAAATTCTTGTGCTTAGTTGTCTGGTGCTTTGCTTTTTCTAACATAATCATATATATTTAGAGCAACATTATCAAGTATGTTTTCTTTTTTTTTTTTTTTTTTTTTTGAGTTGAGGGTAAATTATCCATGGAAGTTGGGTGGTGAAATGCAGTGTTCTAAAACTCGCTAGGCGATGACGGTGCGCTCCAGGGGCGCCTAGCGCCCAGGGCGCCCAGGCGGCGCCCAGGCGTTTTTTTTTTTTTTTTTTTAATTTGAAAAATTAATACTTATCTTATTTAAATTTTACATCCTATGATCATAAAACATAAAAATCAAGTAAAAACTTGTAAATTGTGTCAAAAGATCAATGAAACGTAGTATCCAAAACCCAAAGTACGAAATCAATGTCATGCTCAACACTCAACTCAACACTCAATAGTCAATACTCTCAAGTCTCAACTCTCAAGTTCAATCCTCAATCTCATCATCATTATTCCCCAAGTCTCCAACTCCAACAATATCATGCTTTGAGTAGGAGTGAGAGGGAAGAACAGAGAATGAGAGGGAGAAAGAACGACTAGAAAGGAGGCATGCTGCTTCGAGTTTTTTTTAGGTTAAGTGTATTTTTTAATTATGTCAAAAGTTATATATGTAATATGCCAAATATCTAAGAAAAAGAAAAAAAAAACGCAACCTAATCGATTTGAGAGCGCCCAGGTCGCCTAGGCGGCGCCCAGAAGCGCCCAGAAGCGCCCAGAAGACCCAGCCGCCTAGAACATGTCGCCTAGAGCCAAGTCGGGACGCTGGAGGTGCGCCTAGCGCCCAGGCGGCGCCTAGGCGGCGCCTAGATGCGATTTTTAGAACACTGGTGAAATGTTATAAAGAATAGGCCTTTTTGGTCCTAAAAGTAGAAAGACGGAGTGGGTCATGCCTATCGGCATGTGGGGAGAGATTTCATAACTTTAGGAATTACATTTGCTTTGAATGCTTCACTGGAATCAATCCTTTTGATCTAGATCATGCAGAGCATGATGGTCACAATGTAAATCAAAATATTCACTACTTGGCTGTAAATATGTTGCTAGAGCATTATGTAGTGTACGTATAATGCCTGGATAGCTTTCATTGTCCAGCTATGGGAGGAATGCAATAAGTCCTATTTTAAATGGCATATGTAAGCAGGGCAAACAACATCCTTAGATTTCCACATTCTGAATTATGATGTAATTAGTGTTAAGCACATCTGTAAATAGAGTTGAACATTTGTGAATTTCTTGTGTGGAGTTGGGCATATCCTTCTGCTCTTTGCACTGTTCGCCATAGATAACAGTGATGTTTTCTTCTTTTTTTTCCAGGATGGCTTGTTTAATGGCTTTAGGGTAAATGATGGAAGAGAGGAATTGCTCTTGAGAGCAGAAAAGACACTTGACCAGTTCACTAGAGTTGAGTTTGATGTGTCCCTTTGTGGTGAAAATATCCAAGACTCCGAAACTAATTTAAAGATGATAGGGTGCCCTTTCAAAAGATCATGCACTATCTATGAAGGCAATGCAATATTGGCCGAGGTATGGCTACATTGGTTTTTTTTTTTTTTTTTTTTTTTTTTTTTTTTTTTTTTTTTTGTGACGGGTATGTCTATTGTGAAAAACTGCGTTTCTATGAAGTGACAGTGGTACAAATCAACCTTAAACAATATAATGTGTGCATGTATGTAATACAATACTGTCAATACATGATTACTATATTTTTATACAACAGAACTTATTTCTGAACACTTTCAGTGGGCTTTTAAGTTCTAAGGTCTTTGATGGAATTCTGTCAATTATATGAGTAGTAGTAAGCTTCACCCCAATAATTTTTAGGTGCATAATTTTTAAATAATAAGGCCCTAGTAACATTTAACAGGTGCCCATTTTTTTCCGTTTAGCAACCCCATTTTTTGTAGGGTATTGGCACATGAAGATTCATGAACAACACCTTTCCCTCTCAAAGAAAGGAGTTAAAAAAGAAATCCTCAGCATTATCAGACCTTTTAATTTTTACTTCGATTTGTGTTTTTATCATACTGTAAAAGATAGGGAACACATTTGACAAGTCTGGCTTATTTTAACAAATATATCCAAGTACTTCTAATACAATCATCTATGAAATATACCAATCGCTTAACACATGATATATTTGGAACAGTACAGGGCCTCCATATATATATATATATATATATCACCTAGGATACGATAAAAATGTGTATCAGATCTATTAGACTGATCTAAAAGATGCTCTTTTGTGTTTTGCAAGTACACATTCATGGCATTTCATAGAAATAGGCCCAATATTCTTACACAAATTTGGGAACATCCGTTTCAGAACTAGAAAATATATGGATGCTCTAGTCTTCTATGAAACAACCAAAAAAAAATTTGGGAAATCACAGAAAAATATGATCCAAAACGGTTACTCCTAGTATTATTTTTCTCTTGTTCTTCTAAGCAACATAATCCATTTTTAACTCTAGCAAGTCCAGTCATCATTTTCTTTTCCTGCTCATGTATAATGCATGAAAAAGAGGAGAACATTCATTATAGTTAAGGTCAGTGGTTAGTTTTTTAATAGAAATCAGATTCGCAGATAGTTTGGGAACAAGGACATCTTTTAAGACAAGATTTTTCTCTAATTTAATGTACCTGCTCATATACCTGAGAAGGCCAATGAGCATTTAGGAGATTCCTCAAGAGTTTCCACCAGCTTTTTAAGCTTCTCAATTTGTATCATGTCCAAGCCTGATACTTGATTCTGTTCAGGTCCATTTTCTGGATAAGTGTTTGCAACATGGGCTGTACTTTTCCTTTGTTTTTCCCATGAAGCTTCCAACAATGATCGATCTATAGTGTGATGATTCTTTTTGCAATAGGTGCAAAAGAGGGAATCTTTGTTAGTTCCTTTGGCATTACCCTTTTGACTAGAATTTTCATTCGGGGTGGAAGATCCCTTGTCATGATTCCTTTTATTTCCCTCATCTTTGTTTTCCAATTCTTTGAAGGCTTAGCCAATAAAGCAGAATCTTCATCCTGTTGAAACATCTAACATGACTCCTCTGTGACCTTCCTCAGTTCTAATGATAGAGATGGTTTCATTCAAGGATGGTAATTCATCATTTCCCAGAATCTGAACCCTTCACCGCATCATAGTCAAGGTCAGTCTAACCAAGAATGAATAAATTATATCCTTCTCCATTACCCTCTTATTAGTTGCTGCATCTTCACTGTTCTTCAGTTGAATGCATTGAATGATCTCATTCCTGCGACAAGCCTTGAAGAAATCCTGAATATTCAGTGAATGATCTTGACCCTTGTTAGGAAATGAGATATTGGTTTTAATCTCGTAAATCTGTGCAACATTATTGAGTTTCGAGTATGTTTGCTTCACAGAATCCTAGATTTCCTTGGCAAACCCAAGGAACATGCATGTGCCACTAATTTCAGGGGACATCGAGTTTCATAGCCATGGCATGCGTATTTTAGCAATTGAAAACGATACAACAACATTGTGTTCTTAAAAAACAAATATAAATCCATTAATCAATGGTCTGCAAGTGTGTCACATTGTGGTGTATCTTTCATTTTCTGTTTTATATTGGTGGGCTTTAACTGTACTCAGTAGTAAACTTACCCTCTTTAGATCAGTGACTTGAGTTTCACAAAGAGAAGAACCAAGGGATGCTGTTGTTTTTGCTGTAGTTATTTTCTTGCCAATTAGTGTATAGATTTGATATCGAAATTGTTGAATGTTGATATCGGGATTGAACTGGTTTTTGTATTGTATATGAATGTGATGCAGAGCAGCCTCATGTACCAGTTAGGGATCAAGAAGGCCTTTGTTCCGAGGAGTAGATTTCGAGTGACATTGTTTCCAGGTTGTAGTGACCATGTTTTGGTTGTAGCCTTGGTTGTTATATTTTTTTATGGCACAAATTTGTGGGTATAGGAAATTGTTTTTGATTCAATCAATTTCTTGCATCTCTTGTAATAATTTCGCGATTTATGTGTATTTGCGGCGACATATTTTACTTATGGGCCTGTTTATATGAGTTTAATGCAACATGTCATGTTTTGATTAGACGCAAAAGTGAATTTCCTCGTTGACGACACTCCACGATAAAATTTCTTAAAAGAAAAGAGTTAAAATTGGCGCAAGTTAAAAACAGATGCTCGATAATCTGAAGATCTTCACCACGAACCTTACATTGGTCTTGGTTTTCAATAGTTGCCCATGTGTTCGGCCTCAAACTGTAATCCACATGAACGACTGTCTGGAATCCACCATCACTCAAAAAGTTCGGATGCTAAACTGCGGTTTCTCTCTAAACCATAGGCGCCACCTCTCTCAGAGAAAACTATTTTTCTCTTGCAATCATGTAATGGGACAAGAACAATTCTTCTCTCTGTTTTTTTTATAATGGAGATAGGCGCCACTGACAACTCCAGAAGGATAACATGTGAACCAAATCTACGTGATCGTGATATTGCTCAACGTTACGGTTGTAGGTTCTTGCCGGATATGCTCGGGAGTAGCCATAGCTAACAGACGTTGTGCCTAATACCGAATGTGCATGATGGACTTCCTTTAGGAGCATGCAACCATTGTTGAGAATGGGACAATCAAGATGGTCATTCTTTTTCCAATCTTTGTCACTCCATTGTATTTAACTTGTGTATATTATATAAATGTGCTGACTCGTTTCGTGTCTAAAATTATAACAGATCATTCATATTCCATACTTCACCATGCTTTTTTTTTTTTTTTTTTTTTTTTTTTTTTTTTTTTTCTTCACTTCTGTGACTGCGAGAGCCACGCCATTGATCAGCATAGTGTATGATCCAACACGAACTTAGATGATTAACACGTGAAGAAATATACGACATAGTCCCTGTAACACTGAAATCCAGATTGTGTGGTCTGTGTTCATTATGAGAAAATTGTGGTTGTGATCATCAATATCCTTGGAAGTTTCGAATCCAACAGTGACCAGCCATTTTCACGTGTATACTCTACAACTAATCGACGTCATTGCTCGTGCTACTCCTCTGTTTATCGACCTTGAGAACGAGGCAACGGATTCTGATCTGGCAAACTATAGATCAATTCGCAGAGCATTAAAACTCTTTGACGAAGAAAGAAGAGGGTAAAACAGTATCTCTTATTAGATTTTAGGCACACAACAAAGGAGATAATAAGTTCGAAAAGAAACTTGATGATGGAAAGCTGTCATTCAGAAAGTAGGCAGCATTTTACCAAGTAGCAGAAACGACGTCCTCACAGGATGATATTTCTGATTTATAGGCTTTGGAGTACAATGCACAACAGATATTAACCCAATCAGAGCTAATAAAATAAGGGATGCCGGATACTAATGATCTGTATGTCAAAGTCAATAGGTGTTTTGACGTTAGTAAGAAGTGATGAGAATCGTACTCTGGTTCTCACCAGCAAGTGTAATGGCATGTACCACTAGGCCGAATCTGAGATTCCCAAAGACTTCTTCACTTGAGTTCATCTGCTCGCGAGAGAAACTTTGCATTCACAAAATACACCATGAAACATCAGAGAGAGACAAGCAGAACTCAGTCAAATCCATTTGTCAACTTTAAAATTTTTACATGGGTAATGAAAAACCACCCATTTTAGGGTAAAAGGAAGCAACAAACACTACGGAGATTTCAAGGATCATATATATATATATATATATATATATATATATATATATATATATATATATATATATATATATATTCAGAGAATGGAGACTCTGGTAAGGAGAGTTTGGGAGCAACGAGCTCTGTAAAAAGAATCTTTTGAATGCACTACACTGAAAATCAGTGTCAATTTAACGCCAAGCAGTACACAAATGTAGAATCAAATTACACATCAAAAGTATAATAACTGCTATAATATCAAAGATCCCTCATAAAAGATCGAATTGAAGAATTTTCATTCGGCAAACATAGAAAAGAAAGATACATGAACAAAATTGAACCAACCTAACATTCAAGGCAAAGGCAAAGGCTTCTCTCACCCCTTCACAAAGTCACTGAAAATTGAACACAGAATACCCCATCCTGATCTACAAATGGAGCTTCAGATCCTGTAGAGATTTAACTTTTGTTTCACAAATGCTATGAAACTCAGAAAGTACAGTTACCTGCCCCGCGATTAATTTCCTTACTACATCAGAAGCATTCCAAGATAACAGTGTTTCCGTGATCCTGACCCCTAGGTCCAGTTTATTTGCAGATGAGACGAATTTTTCAAGCATTAAGAAAATCTTTCCAGGTCCTTCACTTGGCGAATCTCGAGGGAGCAAGGAGAATACTGTATTAAACTTAGTATCACTAGGCTCCTCCAGTTGTCCATTTATCCATTTTGTGACAACCCCTATCGTTTCACATAGGCTTTGGATAGAATCTAGTATCTCGTGATATTGGAGAGCCGTCTGCTCTGCTGGCCCACCTTTCTTCTTTTTCTTCCCGGAAGGAAGTATTGATCTGACACAAGACTGTATTATCAAACAATGCCAAGATAAGGGTTCTGTGACCATTTGTACCAGAATGGGAAGAACATTGCCAGGTGATAATAATAGAGATCCTGAAGATCCAATTTTCTCAAGTATGTACTTCTTTAGCAAAGTGTTCACAGCATCCCAACAACTACTATGACTTGATGTTTTCTCTTCATCTGAGACCTTTATCTCATGAGAAGTAAGATTCCACGCATTCAAAAACACACTGAAGTTTAGCCAATCAATCAGATCCGAGCTTAATGCCTGCCAAACAAATTATAATAATTTGAAAATGTCTTTAGACATGTCAACATGCTACTTCCTGAACAACCAGCGCATTTCTCACCTAATAAAAGAAATTGCCACCCCCACCCCGCCCCCCTCCAACACAACTCCCCAGTCTAAAAAAATGTTTTTTTATTCATTTTCTTTTTGACATGTCTGAGGGAGGAGGGCAAGGAAAAACAAGGTTATCATTTGATTGTTGATATAATATTGCAAAGGCTAAAGATTTAGATGATTCCGTTCTTCATGCATCTTTAGACATACAGCAAGGAGAAACCAAGTGTGTGTGTGTGTGTGTGTGTGTGTGTGGGGGGAGTGCAAGTTGTGGTACCATCTTGAATTATGTAAACATTAACCACAAAATCACTTAATTTTCTCAATTAGTGTTCCACAGAATTCATTCACAAAGCATGAAACCTAGTTGGCAAGTTCCTCATTTTCTACCCTTCAGAAAAGTTCCACATATCCAATTCCAAATTTTCCATGCTTCACAATTACATTCCTACGGCCCACTGAGACAAAGAACAAATGATAATATGAATCGAACTACATCTTCCTTTAGCAATCAGCTACTCTTTGAAGGCATTAAAACCAACTATGAAACAATATGGCAAGTTAACCAGGACAACATACCGCCGAGGATTTATGGCAACTCGAAACCTCCAACACAAGTTTTATTGCATCCTCAAAAAGAAAGCCCAACATATTAGCATAGCGCTCGAGAAGAAATTTAAGCTCAATGGATAACTTTGGGTCAAAAGCTGAACCATTAGCCTCAGCATGTTCCTTAACTGATGATGAAGCACAATGGATAGACAGATAAATCAGCCGTGGAAGTAGAGCTCTCTTCTCAATAGACCTTAGAGCATTTGTTTCAGCTGGTTTAGCCTGAACACAAGCAGACAGAATTTAACTTTTTTTTTAATCCAGAAGTGGAATTTTCCAAAAGAAATGACTAAGATTATAGCACACTAGAAACGAGTAGTAGATTCTAAAGCTATATCATTTTTGTTTAAATTATGACAAATCAGCAAGTAAGGAGCAAACAGTACATTTCAAATCATGACGTATCGGGCTCAGGCTTGCCTCTGCATGTATTTGTAAATTAGGAAATTTCATTAATACTCAAAAACTGTACAAGCCAAGCTTAAGGATACAATAAACCAAAATTTTATACAAAATCCCCTTAGCAACCAAAAATACATAGATCTAGACAAAAGCTTGCTCTGCACTGTGAATTTAACCACACAAAAAAGGATACTGATGAGCACCTAAACAGAGTACGAATGGACCATATAATAAGAGAGAAAAGCAATCTGAACACACTTTGTTACAACAAATAATATTCTCAAACAAAGGAAATAAGTACCAGGAGGTTAGCCTAAGAAAACATAGTCATTAGCTATCTAATAAAACAAAACATAATCACCCATCAAATAAAACATTGGACATAACATCATTCCAATACAATTTTTTAAGGGTTTCTGTTGAGAAAATATATTTTCCTTAATTACCATAATCTGTCATTATTAGGGGGATTTCCTCAATTACCATAATTACGTTGATCTGTTATTATTAGGGAGATTTGGGAGTTAGTGAAATATCTCCTAGTTTTACTATTATTCTGTTTTAATGTAGCCATATTATAAGGCATTTATTTTTTAGATTTAGACACATGCTGAATAATCAGTAGGACGGTTTCCTGTTTGTATAAATTGTCAGTCCTGGATATGAATAAAATAACAGAAGCCTAACTTAAAAGGGTTTCTTCTTTTAACATGGTATCAGAGATTCTTTACACAAAAAATTCTTAGCCAAAATTAATTCCGATGAGTTATCGGACAGCACTCACCGGAGAAAGGACTCCCACCTCTGGGGACATCCCTTCCGACAGTGCATCATCTGGAACGGAGACTCAGAATGCAAATCTCCTAACCAGTGATGACAATTCCAGAAATTCTGGACCAATCTTACTCCCTGCCAGGAAGTTAGATGGCAAGAATTATCTTGAATGGGCACAAACCATCACCCTGACCATCGATGGGAAAGGGAAATTGGGATTATTGACTGGAGAAGAGGCTGCCCCACCAGAAAATGATCCCAAACTCAGAACGTGGAAATCTGAAGATTCAATGGTGAGGGCCTGGCTCCTTAACTCTATGGAGCCAAACATTGCTAGACCCCACATGTTCTTGAAATCAGCAAAAGAAATCTGGGAAGCAGTAAAGGAGATGTACTCAGATTTGGAAAACTCATCCCAAATATATGAGATCAAGACCAAACTGTGGAGCCTAAAACAGGGAGATAGAAATGTCACTGCCTACTATAATGACATTGTGTCCCTGTGGCAAGAACTGGATCTGTCTCATGAGGACAAATGGGAGTGCACGGCTGACAGTGTGAAGTTCCACAAGAGGGAAGAAAATGAGAGAGTATACTCTTTTTTGGCAGGACTCAATCCAGATCTTGATGAGGTCAGGGGTAGGATTCTGGGAAGGAATCCTCTACCATCCTTGAGAGAGACCTTCTCTGAAGTAAGGAGAGAAGAATCAAGGAGGAAAGTGATGCATAGGACAGGGGGAGCTGAAGTGGACGGGTCTGCAATGGTGGCTAGTAGATCTGACTCAATGAAGAGGGTGGACAAGCAGAAACTAAAGTGTGAACATTGCAAGAAAACTGGACACACAAAAGACATATGTTGGGGCATACATGGGAAGCCAGCTTGGAGAAACAAAGGTACAAACTCTGATCAAGGGAAGGCCAACCAGGTGTCATTTGATTCTGGACCTCAGTCTACAACAGGAATGCTTCCATTCACTCAGGCTCAACTAGAGCAATTGAGTAAGATCCTTAATTCACAAATCTCAATGTCAGCCAAACCAAACTGCTCCCTTGCTGAGTCAGGTAACCATTTTTCCTTATCTTTGTTAGGAGTCAGTCATAAAACCGAGTGGATAGTTGACTCTGGGGCAACTGACCACATGACTGGATCTTCTGAACTTTTTTTAAACTATTACCCTTGTCCAGGAAACCAAAAAATCAGATTGGCAGATGGTTCCTTTACCACTATTGCCGGGAAGGGATCCATCTATGTATCAAAAAATATCACCTTAAAAAATGTACTTCATGTCCCTAAACTGACATGTAATTTACTGTCAGTAGGAAAGTTAACTTCTGATCAGAACTGTGATACTGTTTTTTCTAAGGATGGTTGTCTGTTTCAGGACAAGGACTTGGGGAGGATGATTGGCAAGTGTAAGATCATTGGAGGACTCTATGTGCTGGAATCTGGAATGGAATCACATAAGGAGAGTCTTTTGAGAGGCAGCTACCACACAACTGCCCAGTCAATCCAGAATAAAGTCCTAGTTCTACATAGGAGATTAGGACATCCTAGTTTTTATTATATGAAAAAACTCTTTCCTGAATATTTTGTTGGCAATAAAGATTTAAATTTTCATTGTGAAGTGTGTATTCTTGCTAAGCAAACCAGGCAACCATATCCTGCCCAACCCTATGTTCCCTCAAAGCCATTCACTATGATTCATAGTGATGTATGGTCCATCTAGGGTAAGCACTTTTAATGGTAAAAATGGTTCATCACACTTATAGATGATCACACACGCTTAACTTGGGTTTATTTGATGAAAGAAAAGTCGAAGTGGAAATAATTTTTAAGCAGATTTTATGAGATGGTGAATACTCGATTCCATACACAAATTCAGATTTTGAGAAGTGATAATGGAGCAGAGTACTTCAACCAAGACTTAGATGGATATCTAGTTGAAAAGGTATAATCCACCAAAGCTCTGTGTCAAAACTCCACAACAAAATGGAGTTGCGAGAGAGAAAAAAACAGACACTTACCTGGAGGTGGCGAGAGCATTGTTGTTTACCTCAAAATGTCCAAAAACATTCTCAGGGAGAGAGTGTTTCGACCGCCACATACCTTATCAACAGACTTCCATCTAGAACCTTAGATTTTCAAACACCATGAGCATGTTTCAAAGTATGTTTCGTAAAGCAGACTAATAGGCAAACTTCCTTTGAAAACTTTTGGGTGCATAAAGTGTATGTTCACACTTATAACTGTGGGAAATTAGATCCTAGGTCAAAAGGTGTTGTTTTTAGGATACTCCCCACACAAAAGTGGCTACAAATGTTTTGACACAAATACTAAGAAATGTATAGTTACCATGGATGTCACCTTTGTTGAAGAAAACATGTTTTTGACAAGGCTCAAATTGAGGGGGAGACTAGGGTTACAAGTGTGTACGAAAATGTTTTTGAAGATTCCTATGATTTTCAGAGTTTTAGAACCAGGAATACAGGGCTGGACTCTCATTCTGGACAACAAATGGACAATTGTGAGGAAGATTGCCATGAAAAGGAGATCAGAAATTCTGATTCTCCAGAGCCTCTCAAAGAAAGATCTTTCCAAGGTAAAACCTATGTGAGGAAGTATCCAAAGAAGGCAGGTGAGTCACACAAAGAGTCTACACAGCTATCATCTCTCGATCCAGTCATTGAAACAGACAACCAACTAGAAGAATCGAACACACAGATCTTTCGATCGTAAAGTAACAGAATCACCTTCAATAACATCTGAAACAAACCCTGACTCTCCCAGAACTAAAGCTGAAAAACTTCTTCTTGATGTTCCCATAGCAATTAGAAAACCAGTCAGAAGTTGTACACAACACCCTATAGCCAGATATTTATCTTATGCCAGTCTGTCACCATCGTTCAAAGCCTTTACCACCAGCCTGTCATCCACCACCATACCTAAGGATGTTCATGAAGCTCTTATGGTACCCGAGTGGGAAGAGCGGTTCTTGAAGAGATGAGGGCATCGAAAAGAATGGGACCTGGGAAGCTGTACTATTGCCAGAAGGGAGAAAGACAGTGGGGTGCAAATGGGTATTTGTGGTAAAATACAACACTGATGGCAGCATTGAAAGGCACAAGGCCAGGTTGGTAGCCAAGGGCTACTCACAAACTCATGGAATTGACTACTCAGAGACCTTCTCACCTGTGGCTAAGCTCAACACAATCAGAATTCTACTATCTGTGGCTGTTAACCTAGATTGGCCTCTCATGCAGCTGGATGTAAAGAATGCATTCCTTCATGGAGAGTTGAAGGAAGAAGTGTATATGGATCCTCCTCCAGGCTTTAGTGAAGACTTTGGCAACAGAGTATGCAGACTCACCAAGTCCTTGTATGGACTCAAACAAAGTCCAAGGGCATGGTTTGACAGGTTCATGAAATTCATGAAGAAGATAGGGTTTGTACAGGGCAGATCAGACCATACCTTGTTTATAAAAAGGTCAGAAAAGGGCAAGTTGACTGCTCTGATTGTATATGTTGATGATATAATTCTAACAGGGAATGATGAGGAAGAAATAACACGGGGTAAAAGGAGACTTGCGAGAGTTTGAAATTAAGGATCTGGGACCCCTTGAGACACTTTCTCGGGGATGGAGGTAGCAAGGTCTTCCAAGGGTCTAAATCTTAACACGGAGGAACTACACCCTAGACTTGCTAAAAAGCAGGCTTGGAAGGTGCAAGACCCGGCAAGCATACATGGAGTGCAACTGAAGTTGGGAAGTGCAAAAGGTGGTCCAGTGGATATGGGGAGCTATCAAAGATTAGTTGAAACTAATATACAGCACATACAAGACCGAGATGTATCCTATGCAGTGAGTACATTAAGTCGGTTTATGCACTCACCAAATGAAGCTCACATGGAGGCGACAAGAGGGTTGTTGAGATATCTAAAAACTACACCAGGAAAGGGTTGTACTTCAAGAGTGTGTGACAGCAGGAGTGTTCTTTGTATATCTTGATGCAGATTGGGGAACTTGCACCAAGGAGAGAGATCCATAACGAGGATATTGCACCTATGTATGGGAAACCTAGTCACTTGGAGGAGCAAGAAGCAAGCTGTTGTAGCAAGCACTTCTTGAAGCGTAAGTCAGGCCATGGCATTAGGGATGTGTGAAGGCACTGTGGATCAAGCAAGTAATGGAGGATATTGGGGAGAGAAATATCGGTCCTATGAAACTATACTGTGACAACAAGTCAGCAATTGACATTGCAAATGATCCTGTACAGCATGATAGGACCAAACATGTGGAAATAGACAGACATTTTATTAAGGAGAAACTGGAGAATGGACTGTTCTGTGTGCCCTTTCTACCATCCACACAGCAAATTGCAGATGGCTTAACTAAAGCTTTGGGAAAGAAACAGTTTGAGTGCTTTGTGGGCAAGTTGGGTCTGATAGACATCTTTGCCCCAACTTGAGGGGGAGTGTTGAGAAAATATATTTTCCTTAATTACCATAATCTGTCATTATTAGGGGGATTTCCTCAATTACCATAATTACGTTGATCTGTTATTATTAGGGAGATTTGGGAGTTAGTGAAATATCTCCTAGTTTTACTATTATTCTGTTTTAATGTAGCCATATTATAAGGCATTTATTTTTTAGATTTAGACACATGCTGAATAATCAGTAGGTCGGTTTCCTGTTTGTATAAATTGTCAGTCCTGGATATGAATAAAATAACAGAAGCCTAACTTAAAAGGGTTTCTTCTTTTAACAGTTTCCAATACAAATTTAGATGCTAAGCTTTGACCATGTAGCTGAGCTCATATAGTAGAATATGAAAAAACATGAATCAGTAAAGTTCAGACTGAAATGTCATACCAGCATCTCTTTAGGACAATAGGATATCCCTTCAAACGGTCCTGTAGACACAAACAACTTACAACAATTCATTGAACCATATTCAATCATACCAATGCTACCAAAAAAAAAATTTGATGCCATGTACATACCTAAGAGATAATTCTTGTCCACTGTCGGTGTCCACCAAGGACGTAGTTGCAAATCCTCGTTGAAGGTCAATGATTTATTTTTTATCTCAATAGAGAGCTCTGTGAAGGGACTTCCACATTTCAAGCTTTCCAATATACCCTACAAGATTGCAGGTATAGATGGAAAAAATATAAACAAGACGGGTAGAGCCAGGAAAAAGGAATGGGCTGTGAGAGCCAGAGCAAGATAACAGTCAATGATACCTCCTCCTCCTGAATACTAGTAGCATTCTGTTTCAACTTCAGAACAGATGCTTCAACTTTTGCAACCAAATACTGGCTCGACCGCTGTAAACGTTCCTTAAATTGCACAAATTCAATTACCTGAACAAAACCAGTAAATTTACACTGCATAAGCTAGTCCGAAGCATAAACCTGAAGATCACTAAAACATTGCCCAAAGAACAAAATCATTTTTGAGGCCCCACTAATATAACCTTTAGCAAAGAAGAGATTAAAACAAGAAAAAACAACAAAAAAGGAAGAAATAAATGTAGTCAATTACAGAAGAAATTGCATTTGTAGATAGGAAACAAGAGATATGGAAATGATCATGAAAAGACAAGAACTTGCAAATGTAGCTTTCTAAAGCATAAAATGCAATGTCAACAATAAAAATGCCAGTCACAACAATCTTAACTGTCACTTCGTTAAACCTTATCCTGATAAACATTAAAATGGACAAAAATTTCATAGGATAGTGAAGTTAATATATTCTTTAAAAACGAATTCCTTCAAGATCGTACTGCTGATAATTAATCTGGAAAAGAACAAATGAGGGGCACAACAAGAAAAAAAAGGGAGAAAGTTCTTTTCGTGGCCAAATGAGATCAAATCAAGAAAGACATCTGAGCATATATCATCATCTCTAAAATGTTGGTCCAAGCAATGACAAGAGAAACTGCGAGTACATTTAATGTAACAACCAGGCTCCCGGGGCCAAATCGCTACTTGAATCACAAATAATCCAGTTAATATTTAGGTCTTTTGCCCTCGTTCCTCAACTTTATATATGGGATTTTTTTTTTCCAATATATAACACTTCAATCTCCACCTTAAAGGAACTAGCATCAGGATCTTACCAAAAGATTCTAAAGGTAGCACACCGTGTTGCACTTTGCCCCATCAATAGGTCCAAGAAGTGGCTCCCACGGTGCATCATTTAGTTTCTATTGGTAGTCAGCTCTAATACAACCGGTAACGATCTGTCATCGGGACAAATCGCTACTTGAGTAACAAAGAATCCAATAATTACCTAGGCCTTTTATCCTCATATGAGCTAAAATGGTATACCCAAGTTACATAACTCTCTGTGCCTCAACCTTATATATAGGCTTCTTTTCTCGCACTTATCCCAAGTGAGACACTTCAGCACGAGACAAACAAATCGAGTAAATAAACAGTCGAGCATGTGCATTAATTTGAAGAGATAAAATACCAAAAAATGGGGCATTTCCTAAATACCTTGGAATAGTTTCTGTGGCGATAAGCAAGAAACGTCAGATCTGCAGATTCTCTAAAATGATCGTCCATAAAATTCAAATAATTCCTTAAAATTTCATTTAGATCTGGCCACATGGGAGACGACAACATATGTGGCAATATGTGGTGTGATAGAGTTTCCATCAAAATATTCTTCACGTCCAACGATTTATACCTATAAAAAATAATCCAAATTGTCATGAAGCCCATAAATTATTACAATTACCAATGTCAACAAAAGGGGAGTCATGACAAACAAACTTCTGAAAGAAGGATAGATCTATAAGAAAGCCGGAGGTGCTCCTGACAACTCATGTTTGAGCATGAATTAATAAAGAAAATTTTGCATAAAATGTAATAAATGTTATTTGTTTAAGATGGTATATCAGACTCTTATAGAAGTAAGGCTGTGTACAATTGCCCGAAACAGTCCGGCTCTTCCCCGTACATAGTATAGGTCGTTGCTTCCATAGACAAGGAGGCATGTCCTAACAAACTTCAATGCATAAAAGTAGCTACTGATGCTGAAAGATTGATATTACCGTTCATGGGCAACAGGAAGACAGCCCCAGAATGAATACAAGTGCACCAACAAAATCTTGTACTGGTATATGAATCTGCAAAATATATCATAAATGTAGCATAAATTTAACATTATTGGGCATGACAGATGCCTTTGTAACTAAAAGAAAATCCATCAGCCACAAGTAACATATAGAATTTAAACCTACAAACCAGGTTTAAAAAAGCATCCCATGGAAAGAGACCAGACATATACCATGTAGTAAACCCCAAACAAACTAAAACACAGAAAAGGAAAGCATTATTTTCTTGTCCCTATGCGATATAAAAACCCAACATGTCAAATTTTATGACAAATACGGAAAATAGGGAAAAAATGTACAAACAAAAAAATAATGTCAGAAGGCCAGCGAAATCTGTGATCATGTTTAAAGAGATAACACAGTTTATATATTCTGCAAAGCTGAAGAAAGCATGCTGGCATCCAGAAACACCACCAACTCCGAATAAGCATGCATGCATTAGCTATATAATAGAAATCCTGACAGTTTTGCAGAACCATATGATAAGCACATGTTTTCATGCAACTGCAAATCGGTCATTGTTTATATTCAAAGAACACTATATATATATGCACAAGGCAGAATTCAACAGAACCATCTCCTTTCCTAGGCCTAACCTCCGGCCTTGGTTTTGGAAATGCAATGGATTCTCTTTCCTAGCAAACACCCTCTCTATTTGCCTTATAACTAGCTATTACAGGTCGCTACTTTCTAGCGTTAGCTTTGCTACCCCTACCGAGAAGCTAATCAGCTATCAAAACTGAGTGCAGAAGCAAGAAAATACTTATTTCTGACCTGCGCACAGTCAATCCAAACTCCAGAATCACAATTGATTCCAGCAAATAGCCAATATTCCTCGTTCTCCAAAAGAGCTACACAAAACACACACAAAAACATACATCACTTCTCCATGAAACAGAAGCAGACTAGAAATGCAAAATGGAAAAAACTGAAACAAGAAAACTGTAAAAACGCTTCAATGAACATAGGTATGCACAACCTCATTCAAGAAAAAGTATACCTTTGCTAGAGGAATATCTCACTGATGATTACAAAATATATTCCAATTTCTTAGTTGATTCAAAAACAATTACCTAACTCGGAAAAGGAAGAGAGGTATAGAAAAGGAAGAATATTTTATTCAATGATTGATTGATTGATTGTTGTTACAGAATCCTTTATTTATACCAAGGAAAGGAAGACTCCTTTCTATATCAACTTCCTATAATTATGGCTTCCTATTAATTGCTCCTTTCACACTCTAAAGAAGTAGCCGCCACAGCCAACCCTAGATGAATTACAAAAATTGAAATGACAATCCTGCCCTTATTATTACAATAATAAACAAATACTGAAATATATAAAACAGCATGAATCTATACACTCCCCCTCAAGTTAAGCATGGAGATTCAACATGTTTAACTTGCTTGTAAACCCATCAAATCCAGGCTTTAGCAAATCTTTGGTCAACCCATCTGCAACCTGCTGAGCTGAGGGCAAGAATGACATGCATATCACTCCATCATCCAACTTTTCCCTAATGAAGTGCCTGTCAATTTCTATATGCTTGGTCCTGTCATGTTGCACAGGATTATTAGCAATATCAATAGCAGCTTTATTGTCACAGTACAACTTCATAGGTAGTGTCATAGGCATTGACAAGTCCTCTAGAACTCTTTTTATCCATAGTTCTTCACAAACTCCAAGTGCCATGGCTCTGTACTCTGACTCAGCAGTACTTCTAGATACCACCCCTTGTTTTTTGCTTCTCCAAGTTACTAGATTGCCCCAGACAAAGCTACAGTACCCAGTTGTGGATCTTCTTTCAGCATACCCTGCCCAATCAGCATCTGTGTAAACTTCAATGCTCCTACTAGTTTCTTTTCTGAACCACAAACCTTCACCAACAGTCCCCTTTAAGTATCTCAATATTCTAAACACAGCCTCCATATGAGGTTCACAAGGAGCATGCATGAATTGGCTCACAACACCCACTGCATAGGATATGTCAGGTCTTGTATGGGCCAAGTATATCAGTCTTCCTACAAGTCACTGATATTTTCCCTTGTCCACTGGGACTTGATCTTTCTTTTCCCAGAGTTTGATGTTGGCTTCCATGGGAGTCTTTGGTGGGGTTTGCGATCACTCATCCCTGTCTCTTCGAGGAGGTCTAGCACATATTTTCTCTGACACACTACCAATCCTTTGTCTGATCTTGCAACCTCCATTCCTAGAAAGTATCTTAGACTCCCAAGGTCAATTATCTCAAACTCTCTTGCCAAGCTCTTCTTAGTCAAATTGATCTCAGTCATGTCATCCCCAGTGAGGATGATATCATCTACATATACTACCAGTACTGTAATCTTGCCAGTTTCTGATCTTTTGGTGAATAGAGTGTGATCTGATTGTCCTTGCTTGAAGCCCTCCTTTTTAAGGAATTTCATGAATCTCTCAAACCAAGCCCTTGGACTTTGCTTCAGCCCATATAGAGCCTTTTTCAGCTTGCACACTTTACCATTATCTCTGCCAGAAAACCCTGGAGGCATATCCATGTAAAATTCTTCCTTTAAATTTCCATGTAGGAAAGCATTTTTTACATCCAGCTGTTCCAAGGGCCAATCTAAGTTCACAGCTATGGACAAAATTATCCTCACAGTATTGAGCTTAGCCACTAGTGAAAAAGTTTCTGAATAATCTATCCCATAAGTTTGGGTATACCTCTTGGCCACCAACCTTGCTTTGTACCTCTGTATGGATCCATCGAGTTGTATTTCTGATAAAAATCCACTACACCCCACTTGTGGTCTTCAGGTAGGTAGGCTAGCAACTTCCCAGGTGCCATTCTTTTCAAGTGCACTGATTTCTTCATACACAGCAGCCTTCCATTTTGGATGGGACAAGGCTTCATGGATGGTTTTAGGAATTTGGATATTAGATAGGCAAGTAGTAAAGGCTTGATATTGTGGGGACAGTTTGTCATAGGTGACATATCTGCTAAGAGGATAGAGGGGGTGCTTGGTGCATTCTCTCGGAGGTTTTCTAATGGCAATTGGGACATCAAGAAGTTGGTCAGATTGGTTTGAGTGTTCTGGTGATTTAGACACAGTTGGTGAATCAGAGTGACTGTGATTGTCAGACTTAGAATCAGATGACAAAGAATCTGTTGTATTACCTGTCTCGGTGTTCTTCTCTGGGATCCAATTTCCCTTGATGATGATTATGTGTGAAAGCAGTGCATCCAAAAACTTTAAGAGACACATCTTGGATTATTCTAGTGTTGGGATAAAAAAACTTTTAGCTGACTGAAAGGAGTCTGATAATTTAAGATCCTAGAGGGGAGCCTGTTAATCAGGTATATGGCAGTTAGGACAGTCTCCCCCAGAGATATTTAGGGCTATTAGAGGTTATCATGAGGCCACTAACTATCTCTAAAATGTACTATTTTTCTCTCGCCACCCCATTTTGTTGGTGTGTGTCGAGCGAGGAGCTTTGGTGGACAATTCCATGTTCAAGGAAGTAAGATCCAAGGATAGCATTAAAGTATTCTCGTGCCATTATCACTTCAAAAACTTCAATTTTGGAGTGAAGCGTGTCAAAACCATTTCATAAAAATCACGAGAAAACTTGTTTAGCTTCAACTTTGTTTTTAATAGAGTAAACCCAAGAGACTACAGTGTGGTCATCAATGAAAGTGATGAACCATCTTTTCCTGTGGTGTACTCTTCCTTGCAGAGGCCCCAAATGTCACTTTATGAATCATAGTGAATGGCTTTGTTGGCTTGTAAGGTTGAGGTGGAAAAGATGATCTTGTATGTTTAGATAATTCACTGATTTCACACTTAAATAAAGATGGATCTAAACTGATAAATAGATTTGGAAACAGTTTCTTTAAATAGTAAAAACTAGGGTGGCCAAGCCTAAGATGCCACAACATGATATTATTCTTATCAATATAGGTAGACTGAAGACAGATATTTCCAGAATTCTTCTTATTCCAAGATTCTCCTTCCTCAAAGAGATATAGGCCTCCCACCATCCTAGCAATGCCAATCACCATCCCTTGTGAATACCTCGAATTTCACAACCATTATGAGAAAAACACAACATTACATTTAGTATACGAGGTGAGTTCTTGGTGATAATAGATTGCATGATATAGATGGTACATGTAGGACATTATTGAGGGTTAAAGTAGGGAAGACAGTGATGGATCCTTTTCCAGCTATAGCAGAAAAAGCGCCATCTGCTATCTTAACTTTTTGGTTTCCAGCACATGATTTATATGTAGAGAAAAGATGTGAATAACTTGTCATATGGTCGGTTGCTCTTGAGTCAATGACCCAAAAAAGAGGACTCAGTGGACTCAAGAAAAGATAGGAAAGGTAGTTACCTTTCTCCACTAAAGAGTAGGAAGAATCACCTTTGTTTAGCATGGTTTGGGCTGAATCAATTTAGTCAAGCCCTGATCCAGCTTGTTCTTGGGAAAAGCAATTTCTTTGTGTAGTAGAGCGGTGCCTTGGTCAGATGAAACCTGATTAGCTTGCCTTGCCTCTGAGTTTCCTGATCCACTGCCCCTTGGTTTCCAGTTTTCTGGTTTGCCATGTATCACCCAACAATTATCCCTGGTGTGACCTTGCTTTTTGCAATGGTCACACCATGTTTTCTGTCTCCTCCCCTTTTGATCATTTTCTTTAGCCACCAAGGCGAACTTTCGCCTTGTTGAATTTCGGATGAAGGCCCCCTGTGCATCACTCTCTTACGGATTCTTCCTCCTAACTTCTTGACCAAAAACCTCACTGAGTGAAGGTAGGGGAGATTTTCCTAGTATCCGTCCCCTAACTTCATCTAATTCCAGATCCAGCCCTGCCTGGAAGGTATAAACCCTCTCATTTTCTTCTCTTTTCTGTGCTTTTACTCCATCTCCAAAACATTCCCATGAATGTGTCATAGGGCCAGATCCAATTCTGCCACAATCCTACAATTACGTGTAATATAGGGTGACTTTCTACTTTCTTGTTTTGGCCCAAATCTTGGTCTTAAGTTCATAAATTTGGGATGTATTCTCCAGATCAGAATACATGTCTTTAACCATTTTCCAGATGTCCTTTGCTGTGGGCAAGAACATGTGTGGTTTTGCTACAAATTTCTCCATGGAGTTGATCAACCATGCTCTCACCATTGAGTCCTCAGATCTCCGTATTTGCGGATTTGGGATCTCCTTCAGCCGGTTTGACGCATTCTCCAGTCAAATATCCTAATTTTCCTCTACCATCAATGGCCAACTGTATGGTTTGTGACCATTCTAGGTAGTTTTTTCCATTGAGTCTTTGTGTTGTTAGCACAACAGAGGATGAGGAGTTCTTTGGATTCATTTCAGTTGATTGGTCATCCCTTGATACGGATGATCCGGTGGTAGTATTAGATGAAGCAGCCGATGATGTGCTTCAGTCATGGCTGCGCGCAGATACATTTGTGTTGATCATATGACCCGCTCTGCTATTTTGATCATATGACCCGCTCTGCTACCATGTAACAGCAATCAATCAATCATATACTAAGGAAAGGAAGACTCCTTTCTATATCAACTTCCTATAATTATGGCTTCCTATTAATTGCTCCTTTCACACTCTAAAGAAGTAGCCGCCACAGCCAACCCTAGATGAATTACAAAAATTGAAATGACAATCCTGCCCTTATTATTACAATAATAAACAAATACTGAAATATATAAAACAGCATGAATCTCTACAAGAGGAAAAGAGGAAAGGAGGTTAAGGGGGTGAGGATACTTGTCATGATGCACGGTACTCATGTTTGTTAGCCTGTCCTACATCTGCTACGTATCTGACATGGATACACACAGCGATACTTAAGATACACCTCTGGGGAAAATTTACAATTTGTTTAAAGTTGCATACGTGATTTGAATATGCACATCCATAATTCGACTATGTAAAATGAAGAACCTTGTTGGAAATTGAAGACAAATCGCCAGGAATTAATTATAAGCTACCCAAAATGAAGGAAATATCAAAAATAAAGGAAAACACGAAAAATTGCTTTAAGATATGATTTTTAATATTTATGAATTCATCTTCATAGTTTTATTATGTACAGTTAGGTCACAATACTTTTAGTATTTATGACCCATCCCCATTTGTACCCGTATCCTACATTTTTATAAAACCTCGTACTCGCGTATCCCGTATCCTATATGTACCCGTGCAACTACTTGTTCACGTGTGTCGATCGGTTTGGGGTACAGTAGGTTCACCAAGATGATCACTATCCCAATTCAAAGCTGTGAGGCATACACTGGTGTTGACATGTTGTGTTATAACTTAAGTGCCAGTCAGCTTCATCACTGGTCAATAGCTCAATTGCTCAAATTCACTGTTCTAGAATCATTTATTTACTTTGATGAGTTCTCTTTCCTGCTTTCCACTTTCCATTATAGATGCTAGAACCTAGACTACATGAAAAGATGCCATACACACTTAGACCACAGAAATATATATAAAATAGAAAATTATACCGTAGAAGTCTAGATTTGCACAAGGATTAACTAAAGTTGCCATCTAGCTACTCCAGGTTAAAGGCAGAAATACTACTCAAAACTTTGCAAAACGCATACATGCAACATAGTGCCTGCTATCTCACATCTGTCTAACTATAGTGTCGAGATACAATATCAGAATCGTCACCTTGCACATAAGATAGAAAGATCTATGAAACCAATATTAGCTAGTACTCGAGAACTATACCAAACATAACAAAATCTACTGGGCTTTTAATAAATTAAACAACTTCGATGAATTATGATAAGATTTCTTAAAAACCGGCAATACAATACCTGAACCAACACATTACAAATCATAGACAGAAGATCTTCACCATGCATATTCTCTTGTATGTCCAAGTCCTTCGAGAGTGGAAGGCTCTTGAAATACGTACCAGCCATTTGGACTGCTAAGGCTTCAAGCTCTGAATGGTATATATATGATAAATATACAAGTCAAAAGCACAAAGAATAGAGTATGTGTATGAGTCATGTTTTGTTAAAGATGGGACAAAGTTCCCAAATAAATTCCAACAGAAGCGCTAAAGCGCAATCATTACTTTTCATGAAAGAGTGTCTTTTCCTCTTTTTGGAGGGAGGGGGTGAAGGGGTGAAGGGGTAAGGGAGGAAGGTAGTTTAATTCTGCAAAACTCAAATTACCACATAAATCAATGCCTGCCACATAAGGAAAAACATAAAACTGAACATCAATGCTGAAAGAACGTACACATATTTTTTTAACAAGTTAAGTCTTATTCAGGACATTAATGCCCTACATCATATTTTGTAATGAAAAATGTTCCATTACATAATCTTTTATGAGGTGCTGATACTTGCTTAGATTGCATTGTTTTCTCAACATTCTTATTCTTTATAAGCATGTGGCTTACAATACCCTTAATATTTTCCGTTTGTAGAAATGTAAGAAACTTTGATTTGCCAAGCGAGAACTGGAGGACGCATAGACACCGTGCGCATGAGATCACCTCAAAAATCAATAAATACAAAGAAACAAAATACATACCGCCAAAAGAAAGAGTAAAAACATTGCCAACCAAATTACGAATTCTGTACAGCGTCATGGATAGTCCAAGAGCCTTTGTAGGTGAACTTGTGGTATATTCACATTCTGTTGATATCTTCTCCATAAGCTCGATTTTAGCTTGATTGTCCAAAACTTCCAGAAAAGTCTCAACGTCGGAAGCGAAGCAGTCCAAGTGGCCAAACCTGATTTAAGGTATATTAATAAGTTTGAACAGTAGTATGACATTTTCCTCCAATTACAAGTCGATTAACTATCAAAGTGTCAAAAGATCAAAGTGCAGGCATGAAAGACCACTAAAAAGATGGGAACATAAACTGCGGCGAAAAAATGTTACAGCTGTCAGCAACTAAGATTTTACCATCTCTTAACATACTAATTACACTGCATTTATCTTCGAATTAGTTGAGTTACATGGAGAAGACTGTAGAGATAGAGCATCACTATCTAGACAATGGACATTTTAAGCACCTCAGCCCTTGCACTTTGTTGTTTAGCAGGAAATGGTCAGGACTGCATAGAAGAACAGCAAAACAAGGGAGAGGCAGAATCATAGCTATCAAAGGGAAATAGTAAAAGTTTAAAAGCCCACCAAATTAAAAACTCCTGCATCGAATTGAGGGGTTAATCTTTAGAGGTCTCTGTATTCTGTAGGGGAGGGGAGGAGGGGGCAACGAGAGGGGACAGAAAGCGAAGGTAATCATCTTAGGCAAGTTTCATCATTATTTTGCTTTGGTGATACCTCATACAAAAACAATTTTCTGAGCAGTGAGCACATAATAACAAAATAACTGCAAAGTATTTATTTCATAACACAAGAATATTGATATAGAGAAGAATATGCAGTAGCCTGATGGTTCATAGGGAGAGAGCACAATAGAGAAAGAAAAGATGTTTAGCTACAGATTTGTTGCAGACTAGGGGTCAAAAGAAAATTACTTAATTTAAATGCGAATACAAGAATACATGGATGAGAATAAGAATAATGGGTCGACAACCAAGAGAATAAAATGAGGGTTTTGGGAAGGAGAACAATTAGAAACAGACTAGAGAGGGAAGTCTCATGCCGGTGAATGGTTAGTAACCCTTCAGCTGGTACCATTTTTGGGAGAGATCAGAATAGAGAAAGAAAGTTGTTCAGCTAGTGATTTGCGGCAGACTAGGTGGCAAAACAAGAATACTTCCTTGGTTATATGGAAGAGCGAAAACAAGAATACATAGACGAGGATAAGAATACTGGGTGAATGACCAAGAGAATGAAAAGAGAATTTTGGGAAGGAGAATAATTAGAAGCACACAAGGAGGGAGGTTTCATGTCCAGTGAACCATTATTAACCCTTCACACGATACCATGTTTTGGTGTAAGAGTTTACAGGCTACGATTACAATCTTAATCCGAGAAGAGAGAGACCCAAAGTTGGTCAGAGTCATGAAATTAGGCATTATTTTTAGACAAGCTTCCTCAAATGATACAACGCATAATAACTCCTAGTAGATATGCCTCCTTGTTAGAGCAAGGGGAAAGGCTCAATCTTTTTGTCTTTTGGTTTACCGCTTCAGTGCTTCATGGCACATTCTGCAGTATAGCCTCACCTAGGTCTACAAGAAGCAATAATCATAGTGCACTTCAGAAGCACCTCAACCAAGCACAACCATGGGTAAAATTCATAAATATCACCAAAAGACCTCAATTGTTGTCAACGGAAGTTACAGAACTATAACACACCTGGAAAAATAATGTGCCAACCCCTCCACTAACGTGCTGACATCCACCTTATTGTGTGCAAGCTTCCTCCTCACTATTTCAAGTTTTGCCAGGTATGGACATCTTACAGCGGTATTATTGTCTTCTTCTAGCAGCTTTTGCAGAAAAGTTTCTGCTCTAGATATACTGAGTATGAAACTGCAGATACAAGGATAAATCAAATTGCTTCAACAATGTTAACCAAAATCCAGTAAAACAGCATAAAACAAAAACACTTAGAAGTTTTGTAAAGACAACAAAAGAAACATTGACCGGCAACAAGAGAGATAAGCACAAACCACTTCATCTGGTAAATGCAAGATCTTGAAGGCAACAGACTTCAGAATACATGTTGGATTACCATCAGTAACCATACTCAAACTACTTTCATCGTCTAACAGACAGCCTAGGTAATGCAGATAATATTCCCAATCGTCAGGGCTGCAAAACGAAAGCAACACAACATGTCAGAAAATGGAAGAAAAGAGGCAAGGGAAAATGGAAGGCAGAATAAGGGAGCAGAAAGGCAGGTCCAATAAATCCACTTTCACAAGATAAATCTTTACAGATGCCAAACATGTGAAGTAATCATAAGCAAGAACAATGGATGTCCAAACAAAGGGAATTTTTTTCTCTTTTACTCTAAAAGGACAAATTGCTCTCACATAAAAAACGGATGCCCATCTGTATACAACGAAACTACTCAGTGAACTTGCTCCGTGCACAGCACTGTTGCAACCATACCTTCATGCCATAGAGGAGGTATAATCCAGAATGCTTAACATAAAATTCAAAAATAAAGACAAACTAAAGCGTCTCCCCTGCCAAACCAACCCACCCCGGGCCAAATACAGAGGAAAACAACAAAGAGGGGGGAAAAACAAAAAACTGACCATGGAAACACCATTATAGGACCAACAAAAATTGAGGCACAAGTAGCACAAAACAGCATGATGATAAAAGTAATATTTCAACTAAAACCATACCATAACTCCAAAACTTTTTGGAATACATCAGCAGCAGCAGCATAATCACCTGTCCTAGCAAGAAGCTTCCCCTGTCAACTTGAAGTTAAAGAATACATGTTTATAAAATAAAATGATATTGAAAATCTTAACTGAACTCTAAAAGAAAATTAAATGAAAAATTAGTCACTGAAAACGAACATAGCAGATAACATCCTTTACATTTGACCCTTGTGAAGCATAATGGAACTGTGGAATAGTCGTTATATTTTTGTTATGTTTGTGTGTGTTTCTGTTGTGTTTAGCTGTAAATATAATACAGCCGCCAGTAGACTTATTAAAGGTTTTAGGGTTTAAGGTGGCGTGATGAGTTTTAAATAGGGATGAACTCTAGTGTTTCGATTTTTCTGGACTCCAACCTAAATAGTGCTCTTGTAATCTTTTCCTATTTAAGAGACTCGTGTCTCTCATAATAAAAAATAAAAAAAAACTTTCTTTCATTCTATATTCTATTCTAAAATTCAACATGGTATCATAGCCATGGTTCTCTAAACCCTAAAAAATTTCAATCGTGAATTACAAAGCTGTCATGACCGGGGAAAGGAGTACTGCTTCCTCCAATCCCATGAATACCAGTTCGTCTTCAGCCCCAGGGAATTCTGGAGCTATGGAAGGAATCCTTGGTGGCGAAGAAACCACATCTCAATCGGGGTCAGTTATTCTCCGAGTATCAAGAAAGTTGAACAGCAAGCACTATCACGAGTGTGCCCAGGCCATCAAACTTGCGATGGATGGTAAGGGAAATTGGGATATCTGATTGGAGAGGCTGTTAAACCTGTTGTTAGCGATCCAAAGTTTCGATCTTGGCAGTCTGAAAATTCCTTGACGATGGCCTGGCGCATTAATTTAATGGATCCAGCCATTGCCAGGCCCTATATCTTTCTTCCCACAGAAAGACTTCGGGGACGCCGTAAAAGATGTACTCTGATGTGGAAAACTCCTCCCAAATATACGAACTGAAGACCAAACATTGGAATCTGAAACAGGAAACAAGAGATGTGAATACTTACTGGCAGGAATTGGATCTGTCACGATGATGTTTCAGACTGTTCTAATGACTGTGTGAGGTTTAAAAGCAGAGAGGCAAACAAACTTGTGCAGTCCTGCCAGCTGGACTTAATCCTGAATTGGATGAAGGGGGAGAATACTAGGAAGGAGACCTCTCCCTTCTCTTAGTTAAGTCTTTTCTGAAGTCCGAAGGGAGGAGATTAGGAGAAGAGTCATGCACAAAGGAGGAGAACCAAAGGTGGATAATTCTGCCTTGGCATTAGGATGTATGGAGGCTGGAAAGAAGGGCACCAAGACAAAACCATAATGTGAGCATTGCAAGAAAATAGGTCATACTCGTGATACTTGCTGGGAGATCCATGGAAAGCCTACATGTAGAGCAAAAGCTTCAGGGAATTCTGGAGAGGCCATAGCGGCAATTCAATAGAACAAACATTTAAAGTTTATTATGAAATGATTAAGGCTTAGTTCCAAGTCCAAATACAGATTGTGAGAAGTGACAATGGAACTGAGTACTTAAATCAGTTCTTGGTGAAAAAAATTCCTTAAAAGAGGGTCATTCATCAAAGTTCATGTGTTCAGACCCCTCAGCAAAATGGAATAGTTGAACAGAAAATAGGCATATGCTTAATGTTGTTTGAACCTTGATGATTGCCCCTAAATGTCCTAAATATCTTAAAGCTGTGTTAACAGCAACGAACTTAATTAATCGGATGCCGTCTAGAATACTTGGATTTAAAACTCTTTCAATAAGCTTCTGGAAAGTTATCCTAGTTCCAGAATAGTTAATAGTCTTCCTGTTAAAGTGATTGGGTGTGTGGCCTTTATAAAGATTTATAATGGAGGAAAGTTAGAACTTAGATCACAAAATGAGTATTCCTTCGTTACTCTTCAACACCAAAAGATGCGCATGTTATGACCCTGTGAGTGAAAAAATTTTGTAAACACAGGTCACTTTTTTAGCAGACCATGTATTTTGATTTTTGACCAACATCAGTTTCAGAGGATAATAGAACAGAAACTGATGTAGTCGAGTACAATAAATCTTAGGATTTTCTGGACTATTTGAATGCTGGTCCTAATAATGAGTCTGAACAAACTGATTTAATGACTAAATACCATGAACAAACTGATTTAAACTCTAGAGAACCTGTGATTCAGAGCCAGAAATCAGTCATTCGGATCAGGTTGGTAATGAGGAAGATAGAGTAAGGGTGGCAATTCCCAAGCTCTCACTAGGACGTTTTAAGGGTAAGACCTTTCAGAGAAAAGGTTCGAAGGCAAGAACAGAGCTTGAAAATCTTCCAAATTTACAAGATCCACCACAAGCTCAAGAAAAATGAGACTTGGGAGGGGGTGGTATTGCCAGAAGGGAGGAAAACAGTGAGTTGTAAGTGGGTGTTTACTACCAAATTTAATTACGGCGGTGGCATTCAAAGACGTAAAGCTAGGTTGGGTGCGAGAGGATCTTCTCAAACTTACGGACTGCATTATGCAGAAACTTTTTCTCTTGTAGCAAAGCTTAATACAATAAGATTGATTCTCTCCGTGGCAGTGAATTTGGAGTGGCCTTTAAATCAACCGGATGTGAAAATTGTGTTTATACATAGGGATCTCGAAAAGGAGGTCTATATGAATGCTCCTCTGGGGTTCGAAGAACAATATAAAGGGAAGGTTTGCAGGTTGAGGAAATCTCTCTATGGACTCGAACAGAGTCCGGCGTGGTCAGAATGTTTTATGAAATTCTTGAAGAAAATTGGTTTTTCACAAGGCCAAGCCGATCATACTCTATTTATTTGAGTTTCTGAAGTTGGTAAACTATCACCTTATAGTATATGTGGATATAATCTTGATAGGGAATGATGAGGATAAAGCAGCTACTGTGAAACAAAGTTTATCTAAGGAGTTTGAGATCAAGGATCTTGGACCCTTGAGGTATTTTTGGACATGGAAGTGGCAAGGTGGAAAATGCCATTATGGTCTCTCAGAGGAAGTATGTATTGGACTTGCTGGAAGGAGCTGGGATGAGTGGTTGCAGGCCAGTTGCAACTCCTATGGAGTTCAACCTGAAATTAGGTGATGTCAGAGATGAAGCTCCAGTAAATAAAGAACAATATCAGAGGCTGGTGGGGAGGTTGATTTACCTCTCTCGCACCAGGCCGATCCAGTTCAACATGACCGAACAAAGCATGTAGAGATTGAAAGACATCTAATCAAGGGCGGGCTAGAGAGTGGGCTAGTCTGCATTCCTTTCCTACCTTCCTCAAAGCATATTGCAGATTGTTTGACAAAGACTTGGGAAGGGTAGAGTTTGAGTCCTTTGTGAGCAAGTTGGGCATGATGAATATCTAATGATCAAGGACGGAAGATTTAAAGGTTGAGTGTGCGATGCCTATGAGACAGTTTTGTGAGAACTAGGCTGCTATTGATTTATCTAATGATCCAGTTCAACATGATCGAACAAAGCATGTTGAGATTGAAAGACATTTAGTGGGCTAGTCTGCATTCCTTTCCTACCTTCCTCAAAACATATTGCAGATTGTTTGACCAAAGACTTGGGAAGTGTAGAGTTTGAGTCCTTTGTGAGCAAGTTGGGCCTGATGAATATCTATGCTCCAAACTTGAGGGGGAGTGTCGAAACGTTGTTATATTTTTGTTATGTTTGCGTGTATTTCTGTTATGGTTAGCTGTAAATGAATAATACAGCCTCATTAGAATTATTAAGTAATTTAGGGTTTAAGGTGGCGTAATGTGTTTTAAGTAGGGTTGGACTATAATGTTTCTATTTTTCTGGACTCCAACCTAAACAGGGCTCTTGTAATCTTTTCCTATTTAAGAAACCCGTGTCTCACAGAATACTAAGAAAGAAATTTTCTTTCATCATATATTCTATTCTAAAATTCAACAGGAACTTTAGAAGGTTGTATGTGATATTGACAATGCGGCAGGAAGGAAGATGAAAAATAGTCGGGCCTTTGATACTGGAATGGAAGGGATAAAGCAAGAGAAACAACATATACAAGTTGTCCTTAAAAGGCATGTAAAATGGGGACTAAGATGTAATTTATACAATAATAATAATAATAATAATAATAATAATAATAATAATAATAATAATAATAATAATAATAATAATAATAATCACAACAACAACAAACATGACTAAAAATTGAAAAATAAATAGATGGGATTGGAAAGCCAGATATGAGCTGTGAGAAGACAAATTCCCACTGAGCATTGTCAAGACTCACAGAAAAGGCATGTCAGCATCCACATACATGCAAAAGAACACAAACCTTATGTTTGTTCTAGAAGCAAAACTGCTATTCAGTGGAAGCAAAAAGTCAAGTATACAATGCATGTAGACAAACATTAAGAACACTAGTAATAGTTGTCAAAGTAATATAAGATAATGTGGTAAGCATAGAGATACAGGTGGAGAAAATTTCAGGCAATACCTGCAAGCGTAGTCTGTCAACTTCAATCATTATGAGAGATCCTAAATTGCCAGATAGTACTTCTAAAGCATCCCCAAACTTAGACTGCTGTTCCAACAGTGAAATGTACACAATAAGAGCTGCAGTAAATAACGGGCCCTTCAGTAATAAAGAAAATGTGTCGAAGGGAAAAATAAAAAATTCGACATATTTGGTTGAATAAGGATAGTTGGATAGGCCAACCTTCTGGTTCATGCAAACTGTGAGAAGCAATGTGCTTCTTCAGCAAACCTTCGGCTAAAGCTAGCAATTTCTCTCCCCCATTGCCGCAAAAAACCTTTCAGATTGAAGCAAAGGAAATCATACAAGTCATAACAAATATATATATCATTGTGATTTATTGACATAAAGATACAAGTAAGAAAAAATACATGAGCACTTAATACAGGAAATAGTTCAAAAGCATAGGAAGATAAACAAAAAGCCTGTGTTCGCATAGAGAAAAATTCAGATTGTAAAAAAAAGCCTGTCCCCTATGGAGGAAAACTCAGATTGTAGAGAAATACTGAGTAGTCATTACTTTTAATTATTCATGGAACAGATAAAGGGAGAATGTGATTTCACTTTTCGAGGATTTAAGGCCATCGTACAAGTGGGACTTCTTAAGATAGACTTGACAGAAAGGGCTTTGTAAATGCAGTCAGAGTTTAATAAGATTTCAACTACAAATATTTTCAAGAACTTTGACTTATATTAAAATATAATAATTTGGTAAGTGCATTCTTCTTCTCCTTTTTCTAAAAGTCCAATTTCGGTAAGTGCATTTTATTTCAAAGACCAGACACTCATGCAAAGCTAAATCAACTAAAGAATAAGCACTTCTTCACAACACCCTTCCAATCTTTACAACCGTAATTACAATACACACACACACACACACACACACACAAATACATGTATACATATATGTATGTATATATGTATATATACATGTATACATATACATGTACACATATATGTGTGTGTGTGTATATATATATCTATATATATTAATAATAATAATAATAATAATAATAATCCATGGAAGTGACGTTCATGCTAACTAAATCAAGCAAAGAATAAGCACCTTATTCACAACACCCTTTCAATCTTGGCACCCGTAACTACACACAAAAAATCTCCCGTGTTTTTACATAAAGCAACTCCAGAAGCTAAACGTAACAGTCATGTAAACTCGTAAGCTTTATATCCTACACAGAATTTCCAAAAAAGCCCCGAGTTTCAAGCTTTTGGTAATTACAAAGACCAGACACTCATGCAAAGCTAAATCAACTAAAGAATAAGCACTTCTTCACAACACCCTTCCAATCTTTACAACCATAATAACAATACACACACACACACACAAAAATACATGTATACATATATGTATGCATATATGTATATATACTTGTATACATATACATGTGTGTGCGTGTATATATATATCTATATATATTAGTAATAATAATCCATGGAAGTGACGTTCATGCTAACTAAATCAAGCAAAGAATAAGCACTTATTCACAACACCCTTTCAATCTTGGCACCCGTAACTACACAAAAAATCTCCCGTGTTTTTACATAAAGCAACTCCAGAAGCTAAACGTAACAGTCATGTAAACTCGTAAGCTTTATATCCTACACAGAAATTTTCCAAAGAAGCCCTGAGTTTCAAGCTTTTGGTAAGAACAAGCCAGAAAAGTTGCAATCAAGGAATCACTTTCTTTTGATGAACTATTTCATGTAGTAAACACCAAAACATGAAATCTGGAAAAAGTTAACAATGACAAAACTCGATATAAAATATTGTAAAACCTGCAACTGGATACTGCAAACAGCCCAAAGCAGGAACCGCTCTTCAGCAGCAACCTTGTACATCCTAATAGCTACCTGACGAATAGGAAAGCATTGAAAGACAATTTTAGATGGACTACCCAAAAGTAGCATAAAGGCAAAGAAGATCAGTAATATAGAGAACCTGATCCTATAAAATATCAACCTGTTGTTGTTTGACGAAAGAGTATTCTCGGACATAGCAATTGAAAAGACCCATCATTAGTTCCATATTGTTGGGAAATTTCCCACAAACATATTCATAACAACTAGTTGCCATATCCACTGCCATCACAGGGAAACAACATTAAAAACCAAATCAGCAACTCAAAAATTTATATATACTGTGCATACTCAAAGAGAAGGCACATGTACTGACAATGATCAAGCCGCTGGAGTACGATTTGCAAAGTACTAAGAGTAAGATCATCAATCATAACTGCATCATTAGAATACAATAAATCTTTGGCGTTCACACAAAGAGATAATGCTTCATCTGCTTTACCCATCCTCTCAATATTAAAGCCTTTAGCACCTGCATAAAAAGCAACCAACTTCAGCTTACATTCTACGCGACAAATTCTTATTACGAATTTCAAATAAGCCATACAAGCATAAAAACAAAACAAGTAGCTCATGCATAGAAACAAACGAATCAGTAAAATTAACCAAGTCGATCAAATTGTTGAATTCAAATAATGGTGGATTCCATTAAATTCACATGAAAAGTGCGCTTTCACTTATCTAAGTAACTTATTTGAAGTATCAAAGAAAAACAGATCACAAATTGTGGTCTAAAATATAGAATACATGCATTCAGTAACAAATGCTGAACGAGCATAATCGACTAATGCAATCTGTCAAAATGAAATCCACCAAATTCGGTGAAAAAAGTCCGATCATCACTTCTAGCACTGTCATTTGCACAATTACAATACGGAAAGAGGAATTGAGAAGCTTACGAGAGCGTAAGGAGACTTAGGAAACTTGGAGAGAAGAGTGGTACAGTGCTTAAGCGCAGTTTTGTACTGGCGAGAGTCAATGGCATCCCATATAGGTCGAACACGACGCTCTGGTATACCACCTGCTAAACCGAATTTTGACGCCATTCCGAATAACACCGAGCAAAAGAGAAACTATATATCTCGCCGTCCTCTGTGCAGTTGAATATATAGTCAACGAACACAGGATAGTTAAAAATGTGAAATTAAGAAGTCAATTTGGTGGAGGTGACGGTGGCGATGGCGGTTGCAGTGATGGCGGAAGGCGGCGACGGGGATACGGCGAGAGGCTGCGCGGCGGAGGAAAACCTAAAGTGAGCAAACTTAACTTCAGACACGCAGTGTAAAGTACAAACCAGAAATGGAAACAAGAAAATTCGTTGATGATGTGCCCAATTGGCTGCTGTGTGTCAGCGGATCTGTGGGCTTTAGTTGATTTGAAGAAAAAAAATATAATAAAAAATATGGAAAATTAGGGATAGAGGACACAATCGAAATATTTTTAAGAATGAGACATTTACATATTTTTATAGGGAGAAGACAATTGCATAATTTTATAGCGAGAAGAACAAACAGTGAATCCGAAAATCGGTGAATCTTTCCAGGTGAATCAGAAATCGGTGAATTTCGACAATGAATTTCGACAATGAATCCAGAAAATTAGTGAATTTACGCGATGAATTTTGAAAATTAGTGAATTTCGACGATGAATTTAGTCGATGAATTTAAGCAAGTTAATTTCGTTCATGAAGTGAATTTCGACAGTGAATAAATAGTTTTGTCGCTTTATCGCAAAGTTTCAAAAACTGTCCCTTCTACTCAATTGATGAAATATTTTTGTCCTTCTCCCTCATTCCCCCTAAAAAATAAAAGAGTACTCCTTCCCTTCTTTGCATATTTCCATACAAGGGCTATGAATCATCAACTGTCTCCTTAGAACTCAAGTTTAGTGAGGTACGAGCCTATAGAACAGATCTTGTTCAAGTAAGGTCGTACTCCATTCCTTCTAAATTATCTAAATCAGTTATCAAAATCATGCATATTAAAAAAAAAGTGACTTAATATATTTTTATTTTTTTTAAAAAATAAAATGACTTTTCTCCAAACAAAAAAAAAATGAAACGACTAAAAAGTCATTGGATATAATTAATGTGACATTTTTTTATCTATCTTATTGCGATAAATAACGATAAAGCAAGGAAAATACTATAAATATTGTATTGAAAATATAATTGCCTCAAATAAAATGAAATAAATAATTTTTGACAATTGCTTCAGATAAATTGGAACGGAAGGAGTATATGTAATGAGTAATGGATGGATTTCTATTGTTATCGATTTTGTGTAAACTATAAATCCAATCAATTATTATTATTACTAGCATAAAACCCGTGAAATGAAGCAATTCTACCTAAAATAAAAATAAAGATACAGTGTTCTATAAAAAAATGAGATATTACCACAATAACTCGGTTTTGATTTTTCCCAAAAAAAAAAATAGCCTAGGAAATTTTATAATGGTCAATGAACTCCAATTTCATAAGAATCTATCGCAACAACGATCGTATGCATGTGTCAATTTCTCTTCGATTAAAATCAAGATTGAGATTAACAGTCAATAAAGCATTGAGTTTTGTAGGCATTGACTATCCTAAAATTTGCCATCACCAAAACTCATGCATAATGTATAGGTTGCTAAGTTTTAAAGAACCAAAAGTTGCACAATTGGATATTCATCGAATTTTAAAAACACATAATGTATGTCGCATACACATTATTATAGTTAAAACATATATAATGGTATTGTCTTAACCTTCAATCCATAGACGTTGCTGGTGCAATGGAAACCACATTGCGCTATACCTCATCCTCAAGAACATAATTAATCTAATCCACGTCATTAAGCCATATTCTACTAATTAAAGGGCGTGATGTTGACAAACATAATTAACCTAATCCACGTCATTAAGCCATGTTCTTCATCTTGAAATGAAATGACATTTTAGCTTTGTTCACTACTGCATAAATTCTAAGCAAGAAATTAATGATTCCAAATATAGATATACCAAAAACATAGGTGGAATAGATTATTTGAAAAGTTGGTGATCTATATCCCGGGGCATATACACGTATTATGGCTGAACTGAACTTCGTTTTACAATTCGACCTCCAGCGTGCAAAGCTAATCGGTGGATGGTTAGAAGAGAAAGTGAAACTGACAAAAAATGAGTGATGAGTGATATAGAGGAGAAATAAATTACCTTCGTAAAGAAAGGCTTTTTATGCAATTCGTTTCTTACACACTACTACTACAAAATTTGACATGAGTCACACTTAAGATATTTAAACAATCGCGTTTTATTAAAACCGAGACAAGCGAAAATATATATATCACACTTACAACTTTCTATCACACTTATTGAAAAAGCGAGATAAGTTATATTAATCAATCTCATTTTAAAGTGTGACTTAATTGATATGGTTTTTCATCACGATTATTGAAAAACCGAGATAAATTACATCAATCAATCTCATTATTAAGCGTGAGTGAATTGATATGATATTTCTCATCACGGTTTCTAAAAAACGAGATAAATTATATATATCAATCTCACATCTAAAAGCAATGTGAGAAATGATATGATATTTTTATCACAGTTATTGAAAAAACGAGATAAATTATACCAAACTTTCACACTTTTAATCTGTGACTAAATTGGTATGATATTTTTGTCACGGTTATTGAAAGCGAGATAAATTATATCAATTAATCTCATTTTTAAAGCGTGATTGAATTCTTGATATTTTTGTCACAATTATAGAAAAAAGTGAGACAAATTATATCCACTAATAAGAAAAGAGATATAGATCACACTTATCTAAAGATAAGGATCACACTTTTAAAAGAACCGAGACAAGTAAAATGTATATATATCACACTTAAATTTTTATCACGGTTATTAGGTGTGAAAAAAAGAATGATCACACTTTTTAGGTGTCATTGAAATAATAATAGATCTAGAAGCTTTTAAGTGTGATAACAACTACTAAAATAGATCACGATTTTTAAATGTGTTGAAATTATAATCGATCTCGGTTTTTAAGTGTGATAACAACTATAATAGATCACGATTTTTAAGTGTTGTAACAACTAAAATAAATCACAGTTTTTAAATGTGTTGAATTATAATAGATCTCGGTTTTTAAGTGTGATAACGACTAAAATAGATCATAGTTTTATTATCACGGTTTTAAGAAAAGCGAGACAAGAACATCAATCAATCACGGTTTTAAGCGTGATTAAAATAATATGATATTTTATAATCATATCTTAGATTAGTGTGGTCGAAAATGATAATATAATAGGCATCACCAGTGGTAATTAGTGTGGTTCTTAATCCGGAGTATCCGGGTTCGAAAGTCATTGGCAACAAAAGATATGTGTGCGTTTATTTCGTTTTGAAAAAAAGAATGATCACACTTTTTAGGTGTGATTGAAATTATAATATACCTCGGTTTTTAAGTGTGATAACAACTACTAAAATAGATCATGATTTTTAAATGTGTTGAAATTCTAATAGATCTCGGTTTTAAGTGTGATAACAACTATAATAGATCGAGTTTTTAAGTGTGATAACTACTAAAATAGATCATGATTTTTAAATGTGTTGAAATTATAGTAGATCTCGGTTTTTAAGTGTGATAACAACTAAAATATATCACAATTTTATTATCATGGTTTTTCGGAAAAATGAGACAAAAAAATCAATCAATCACAGATTTTTATTTGTGATTAAAATAATATGATATTTTATAATGAGATTTTAGTTTAGTGTGGTGAAAATTAGAAGAAAGAAAACATCGGTCTAGTGGTAATAAGTGTGGCTCGTTAATCCGGAGATATCACAGGTTGAGTCCCAACAAAGACAAAAAAATGTGTGTGCTTATATATTGTTTTTGAAAAAAAGAACACTTTTATTGGTGTGATTTAAATTATAATAGATCACGGTTTTTAAGTGTGATAACAACTAAAATAGATCACAGTTTTTAAATGTGTTTTAATTGTAATAGATCTCGATTTTTAAGTGTGATAACAACTATAATAGATCACGGTTTTTAACTATGATAACAACTATAATAGTTCACAGTTTTTAAATGTGATGAAATTATAATAGATTACGGTTTTTAAGTGTGATACCAACTATAATAGATCGAGGTTTTAAGTGTGATAATTTTTATAATAGATCGCGGTTTGTAATCGTGATTGTGTTAAAAATCTTTATGTCACACCTCAATATGCCACACTTTTGAAGCCGTGACTAATGTAAATATATCACACTTAAAAACCGTGATCTTTATGCTTTTTTGTAGTAGTGAGCTTTCGTAAGTTTTTTTTTAATAAAATATCTGGTTTCGACAAAAAAAAACACATCCACCAGCATATGAATGCTATTAAGCAGGCTGCAAAACGTCCTCGTCGTTGCTATATAATTTTCACCAAGCTTCATTACCTGCAAATGTATGTAATCTATATTCTCATAAGAGAACAAATGATGGTAATGTATTAGATAATCATGTATGTAGCGATCAAACTTTACATATTATAAACCCCAATTCAGTATATAAAACAATCATCCAATAACAAAAGAAAATGTACAACTTTTTTTATTAAACTCAGCTGATATTCGATTTTTGTCTCAATTTCACATTCTCTCTTTTATGATTATAGCACATGTGTAAATATAGTGTGAACACATCCATTGTATTTATTGTATTGATTTGTATTTATTATTACCGTAAATATCTCCCCTATCATAGGCTCTAGAATCGTCTAATTGTAATTATATATATTGTAATCTACCTTACGGTGAAGTGTGAATAAGAATTATTCTTCCCAACTAATTCTATTATGGTATCAAACCCCGTTAATACTCCACTTGCATAATTTTTCTCCCTTCCATCTCTCGTCCTCTGCCTGCCTTCGTCCTCTTCACCTTTCTCAGAGTCATGGCCGACTTCCTTCAACCACCGCTACTTCCGTAGTCGCCTTCAACTCTGCAACTCAATCTCCCGTTAAACTCACCTTCTCCAATTACATTGTTTGGAAACTTCACATCGAATCTCTTTTAGAAGGATATGATATCCTTGGCTACATCACCGGAACCACGCACCCACCACCGGCCACTCTCACCGTTGCTGACGGATCTACCAAGTCCAACCCTGCTCGTTCTCTATGGAAGCGCCAGGACAGACTTATTTTCAACCTGATTCTCTCATCACTTTCTCCCACTGCTGCACCGCTCATCTCCAAAGCTGACACATCTTCTGAAGCATGGTCAATCCTCTATGATGCTTTTGCAAAGCCAAGCAGAGGCCGCATCAAACAGGTAAAGCAGTCATTGAAATCTCTTCGTTGCGGTTCTCAATCGGTCTCCGATTATCTTTATGCCGTTAAAAACAAAGCCGAGGAGTTGTCTCTTCTCGGAGCACCGATAGACAATGAAGATCTGATCGACATTATTTTCGATAACATTGGCCCCGAATTCGCTGAATTGGCCAGCGCTATTCAAGCACGTGATTCAACAAATTCTTTTGAAGAGTTGCATGAAAAATTAATCAACTTTCAGATTCGACTCGCTCCACCATCACCAGTCACTTTCGGACCGGCCACCGCTCATGCCGATTTTCGACCATCTCAAGGACTGCTGGTGGTCCACACCAACAGTCTTCGAGAGCAACAACACAAGCCCCTTTCTCAGCACCCCGGGCTGGCCATTCTCCTTCCGGTAACTCACAGCCACATCAAGCACCTCCGTCCGGCACCTCCACCCGTCCCCACAAACCGTACATGGGGAAGTGTCAATTATGTTCACAGCAAGGACACTCGGCTAAGTTTTGTGATGTGTACCAAATTCAGCCCCTTCCCACTGATGCTAGGAATATGCGACCTCAAGCCCACATGACATCAGTCACAGCCGTGGAACCCACCTCCCCATGGCTTTTGGATAGTGGTGCCACTCACCATGTCACGGCCGATCTGGAAAATTTATCTCTTCATACACCTTATTTAGGCACATATGATATTATGGTCGGCGATGGTTCCGCTCTCGACATCACATATACTGGTTCTACCTTTCTTCTCTTATCTTTATCTAAATCTGTTCATTTACGTGATGTCTTGTGTGTCCCCAAAATGTCTCGTAACTTAGTTTCCATTTCCCAATTATGACGCACAAATAATATCTCTATGGAATTCTTACCCCATGAATTTCTTGTGAAGGATCTCCAGACGCACAACACCCTGCTATGTGGTCCAGTTAAAAATGGACTATATGAATAGCCTACTCAACCCATCCTTGCCTTTTCCACAAATAAAGCTTCTTCCGACGTGTGGTATCATTGTTTGGGACACCCTGCTGAGCCCATTTTAAATAAAGTTTTACGTACTCATAATTTAGATTTCCATTATTCTACTATTACGCATTGTCTTCTTGTCTTGAAAATAAAAGTCACAAACTAGCTTTTGGTGCTTCTACTTTACACTCATCCCATCCCCTTGAAATTATTTTTTTCCGATGTTTCTGTTAGGAAATCTACGCGGGAACGCAGCGGAATTTAAAATTTTATTTCCTTTTAACCAGGATTGACTTCGTTTAAGCAATAAACAAATAAGCTAGTAGACGGCTGTTACTTTGGTTGATCTAAAAGATCGACGCTTTGACCGTCTAAGGAGAGTAGTTCTGCATAGAGCCGCCCAAGTGTTCGGCCTCTACCGCTAGTCCACACGAACAGCCCGCCGGAATCCCATCATGGATTGCTATTGGAAAACTCCGGTTGCTAGATCGGTCATTTTCCCCTCTCTCCAACTCTCTATAGAAAGTTCTCTATTTTATACAAGAACTATTAGTTCTTGGAATTGTGATGTGCAAAAGAGCTTGACACCCACCTCCTATTTATAGTGGTTGGGGCGCCCCTACTAGGTGTGGAGAAGAAGAAAACATTTTTCCAATAAAATAAGAAATATCTCCTAGATTGATTTATCTCATTTATTACAATATCTCATATTAAATAAAATCTAAATATTGTCAATATCTTATATTGATTATATTTATCTTATTACCATAAATCAATTTACACATGTGTGCAAATCTATAGTCATTAATATCCAATATTAATATATGGTAATCTTATTAATTAAATTACACAATTCAAATGTATCTTATACACATTGAAAGCGGCGCCCATTTGACCAACAAATTGGCTTCCGGAATATTTTTTTAATTTATAATATAATACTATGATTAATTAATTTGCAAAATACAAGTGTATCAATATACATATATATTTTCGACATATGTTTCCAAATACATATATTTAATTAATCACCATAATTAATATCTTGTATTATATTTATTCATAATAAATAAATACCACCATATTAATTTACCACTATAACCTTTATAGTCTCGAGATAAACTTTCCTTATTTGGTTATCATCTATAACCACATTTTAATCCGGCTAGATGTTTTTATGTGTGTGACCCGATAGGCTTCCGAATATGTTGGCCGTAGACACAAAGTGCAAATTACGAAAATGCCCTTCATGCCTAACGACCACGGGATAGCGTCTAGCAACACACCGTGACCCCCAATCATCGGAAGAGTCAAATGCAATGACTACTACCTTTCATGTGAAACAGTTACCGTGTAACTTACAATCCCATCGCTGTAATAATATCTATACGGTCGTTAGTCGAGTGTCAAAACATCAACGACCTTATCTTATAATCTGGATATCATGCTCTTTCGAAGTAACTCGTTTACTCCCACTTTGCAAAGATTACGAGATTAAGACATTCCTTATAAGAAGGCCATTTAGGATATTCGATCCCAATCATAGGATACGCGATTCCCGGACGACCAATCATGTATATTCCGCATGCTTCAATATCATACACAATCACTACCGCATGATCGCCCCATGGTTAGGGGAAACCTCAATAGTGCCAAAGCATGACAATCCACACCGTGATGCCATGAAGACTCCGGTCTTAAGGACAATTACACAACCGTCACATAGTGTGACACTTGTCCATGTAAGTGGGTCAGTCTAACATACGCATTCTCTAATACACGTCCACGTACAGTCCAAGTGTCTCTACACTTCGATAGACGAGATCTATCCCTGCCCTTAAAGACAGAAGACATCTAATACGTGCTAGTCTGTTTATACTATCAATGTCCTGTTTAATAGTACATCAGCCTAGAGACATTTAAGTATCAAACTTATTAAAGTGATTAGAGATCTCATCAACCATAATCGCCTATCATGGTTTCTCCATCACAGTTTAATACTAAGAACGTTATCATATAACAATTCATAATTGGTTCTTTAAAAAAACAAGAATATGACAACAGAAAAAGCCATTTTATATATGTACAAACATAAAGAAATAGTAGAAATGATCCGACCCGGTCGGATCCGGTCCAACCCGATTGGGTTTAGGACACTATTCCAACAGTTTGGACATCTCATGCGTTATCTCTTGATGGATTTAAGTACTATGTGTTATTTGTTGATCATTTCACTCGATATATGTGGTTGTATCCTTTAGCACGTAAATCTGATGTTGCCTCTGTTAGATGTAGTGCCCGAAAGACAATTTATGTAATTGTTTTATATTAATAAATGATGATTTTATTATTCATCTTATTTGCTTTGTGCTTATATAGTATACATTCTTTGCAAACCCTAAGTATATCAGTATGTAACCACTTAGCTCGGTGTATGGAATGCGTGAGGATTGAGTTAGTGGTGATATACTTAAAGCTGTTAGTCCGTGGTGAACTTAATCGAGTTTAGGGTCTCTTGATTAAAAGCGCCAATAATGCGCATGAGAACACCTTAGGGTGTGATAGTCTTATCCGGACTATCGGTAGAGGTACCTACGTGGGGCATTTATATATGATGGCATTCATATAGATTTGGACCGATTTAATTTGAATTTCCGATATAATTCCGTAATCGAGGAATCTTATTAAATCATTAGATGATCATATATGGATCAACCTTAATCCTCGAGGTGGTCACGAGGAGTCTTGCTTGTCTCGGGGTAGTGTTTGATGTGTTAATTACGGTTCACTTGAATATGTGTTCCAAGCCACTTCTCATTGGCACTATCTCTCGCGATGAGTGAGTAGTTTTGATTTTCACTGGACATGGAATCTATTCCTTCTCAAGGAAGTAGAGACGATCCCTTATTTGTTAGCCTTAAGAAAGTGATCGATCGGCCGAGTTCACATTTGACTAATTAGCTACTAGTCAGATATGTGCACTAATTGATCATTAGGGGGTTAATGGTAAATAAGGATAAGATATTCTGAGTCTGGTTCACGGAGACTTCCTACTCAGAATGGACAGTCTATGGAGGGTTAATCCGTATGTAGTGATTATATCGATGGACACTTATTCGCTCACATGGGTTGAGTATAAGTATACATCTATAATCGGTAGAGTTCGATTCCGGGTTTATGGTGGCGTAATCCGGAATTAATAATTAATGTGCTTATTCATTCGATGAATAATTAATTATTGGAGCCTCTCTTGGTTATAGGTCCATGGTCCCCGATGTGGCTTCTGTAATTCGGACAAATAATCTTGATATTTGGGCCTCAGAAATAATTAATTGGCTGGGCTAATTAATTGATATGCATGGATATTATTTAGTTGGACTAAATAATATTATACACATAAAAGACATTTTATGTGGGCTTTTATACCCTAAAAGTGGCGCCTCTAGGTATTTATTTATCACAAGAATTATTTTTGTGATGTGGAAAATAAAAGATATTCTTGTTATATGATTGGTTGGATGATTTGTTATTTGATTTCATATTGGTCAATACATGTCACAATTAATCATTAAGGAAAATATCTTTTTATTTGGATTAAATAATAGTATGGCAAATGAATGTAGATATATAAAACTATTTCCCTCCCCCACACTTAAATTACAACATGTCCTCAAGTTGTGCAGAATTAAAGAAAAGATAAAAGAACTTAGCTGATTTGGTAATGATATGAAGATAGGCTGAAGAAGAATAGATAATCGATCCGCGTTTCCGAGGCACGAGATGTCATAGGTATTCCTCTCCAGATTCACTTCCAAGGCCCGCTTAACAAGAACAGCTAAAAAAAATACCTGCACCACTTGAAAAACATGGCAGTATCTCGGGGAACATAGGGGGGGAGGGGGGTATAACACGGCAAAATTAATCATAAACAAGATAGAAGCACAAGATATAATTGCTCAGATGGAACAATCACCACACAGGGAAAACACAGGACACCTAAGCGTCAATTATAAAGCCACAGAAGCTTTACAATACAAATATGGACCACATGTGCATACAGAAATAATGATAGAGGACACTACAAAGTAGCAGGGCTAGGTGCACTCAAAAGAAAAATAAAAATAAATAAGAAAAACAGAATAAAATACAATGCAACTAAATGATATGCAATTATACTAAAAAGGCAAAACGAAAATAAAGAAAATAAACTAGTCCAACTAATTCCATAGACATCACCCTAATCTACAATTCGGACTAAGCGATGGAACATGTCAACCATAGAAGGAAGGTCAAATATATAAACGTCTACTAAATAACGTCACAGAAGCGCAACAAAATTCGATTATGCAAAGCCACAGAAGCTTGCCACGTAAAATGTAGACGTGCCTTTAAAAACTCTAACACCCTTGATAGACGACAAAAGGAACAGCATAAATCCTATTAGAATCACGTCTAACTAGGTGAGTTACTCAACATGGACTGCAATAGATGGAAAGAAAACCATAACGGTGAAAGAACAGGACATCTACGCACATACAAAGGCCACAGAGGCTCACAATAAAACATCCATGTCAATTAATGAAGCATGTAAAAAAAAGAGTCTACAGGGAAAAAGGATTATACATGTAAAACACATGGAAAAGAAGTCATAGAGATTTTTTCAGATTAAGCTCATATAAAGATGGAACATATACATGGAACATTACAAAACAGTTAGGCTAGGTGCAACTACATGAAAATATATTACAATGCAATCTACATGATATGCAATTAAATGATATGCATCTAAATGATATGCAAAAATAAAAGAAAGAAAACTAGCCCACTCATTTGCAACACGACATGTATATAATAAAGCGTCTACCAAATAATGACGAGTTCACGATAAGCGACGTGACTATTCATTACATGCGATGTGCAGGCGCGCCTTAAGACTCATCAAAGGTGATAGCATTATGGAAAACCAACGATTAGCTATACTAAGCGAGATATAACTCATAAGCCAAAGATAGTAGCAGCGAAAAACCGGCGGTAGCTACCCATATGAGTTACAAAAGAACAAGAAAACACATAAGTCTCAAAGCTCACATGATTCATCATAACGATATGTAGCATACGAAACCGACATTAGCTACTAAATAACAATAAAACGATTATAGCATACGAGAACCGACATTAACTATAACATGCATAGATGAATCATGTAAATAAAAATTAATCAATTATTTAACATGGATCGGTAGATGGAAAAATGTAAAAATGCAAGTTCAGAACATCTACGTAAAAATAACTAGCCACGAAGCTCATATGGAAGTATCCACGTCAAATAAAGCATTAAAAATCAAGTTAAGAAAAATTTGAACTAAGCATCTCACAATCACGACTTACCTAACACTCAACTAATAAAACAACTAAGTGTGTGTGAATGAATTTCATGACACCTCTTATAAGTGCATCCCAAGAATCGAGAGGTAAATGGGTGTGTAAGATAAAAAGCCATGCCACAACGATAGAACGTCGAAACACAAGCAGTCACTCTAACATGGACCATGATAGATGGAAAAGGCCACAGAGGCTTAAAGTAAAGCATCCTAGTCGGGGGTGAAAGAATGCAAATTCTTATTACTATATTCATCACAAACCCTTAACATTTAAAAAAAACTAGGTGGTTGGGACGGCCGTTCATTGTGTATGGACGGCGCCGTGCAGTGGATTTATGGCCCGGATGGTCGCGACGTCCAGGTTACGTAAAAGCATATCGAGAATAAGTGGGGTTGGATGGACGGGCGTTCACTTCTACGGGACGCACGTCCGGAGGCCACACAGTGGACGGGCGTTCGAGGAAAAGTAGACTCTCGTCCGGCACTTAGAGTAATGCGCACCAAACGAAACTCGACCTATATCATAAACCTTAGATACACTTCATACATCATAAACCCTAGAAGCTTTAAGAAACCCTAGTTGTTATTAGGAAAATAAAACCTAACCCTAGAAGAAAAAGAAACCTAATAAACCCTAATGAACAAACCCTAGTAAAAAAAACTACCTAAAAAAAACCCGTCATCTAATTCACGTTTCACAAATCGAGTTAAAAAAAACTTTTTGCACATTCTTAACCCAACGGTCATCGAAACACGGCAAAAATAAAAAATAAAAAAAAAACTCTCAATTTATTTAACGCTACTTTTATTGAAAGAAAAGAAATCGTAACAAAATAGAAAACAAGAAAACGATAAAAGGGAGAAAAAACGTGTTGAAAACTTCTGAGCCCAAAATGGAAGGGAAAACTGTGGATTTTGACCTCAAAAACGGTGTCGAACGGCCTAAGGCCGTTCACCATGTCGTCGGCGTCGGAACGATCTTTCCGAATTGGGGTCCGGCGTTCCAAACGGACACTCAAGCCGAAAGTTACGGCCAAAATACTAACGAGTGCTAAAACGATCCCTTTTGTCCAAAAGTTCGATCGTTAAAAACGTGGAGTCAGATAATTCAACCTCAGATGTCCCCGAATCAATGTAGAAACTAGAAAGGATAGAAACAAAGACCTATCTACGAAAAATTCGTAACAAAAACAGAAAAATCAATAGAAACTAGACAACCGTACCGATTCCCCGGCAACGGCGCCAAAATCTTGTCACGGATTTTATCTAAGAAAACAAACAAGTAATAAAATTTATAAATCCGGTATTCCCCAAGTGCAGGGATCGTAGCATAGCGATTAATACCGTAGTCGATCACAGGGAATCGAGGTTGTTTAATCTAGTTCTTATTAATTCTTCTGAAATTGTCACTACTATTTATTACTAAACCTAAACTAAAACGAAAAATAAACTGGACAGAGGATTGTCAGTCCAAAGCCAGGAAAGATCGTTGCGAACAAAATAAATAAATAAATAAAGCTACAACCAAGAAAAGACGATAAAACTAACGAACATGATAATGACTGAAGCAAATCAACATCGAACAAACCATGATCCACCATCCCGCAACCCTTAATTTCCTGCTGGATTATCTTATGAAGATTTAATCAAAGATGTGATTCACCTCTCAAAAGTATGAATTCTACTCGTAGAGATAATTCGCCTATCAATCTTTTATCTCTCGATCTTAAAGATTAATGTTTTCAACCCAAGGTGCAAGATTTATTAGATCTAACAATCTAGATATTCTAACCTATCAACTCTCGTATTTTTAGGTTAAAAAGATATATTCTTTCCTATGGTGATCTAGCGTTTACACCGACTCTCGTCATACGGTAAACATCAATAACAACAATCTCTCAATATACGTTGCATAAACAAATAATCAAAGGAAAGAAACAAGCTTTAATTAAAACACTCACAAAATCATCCAAAGAAAGAATAAAAGCGCTCTTGGAAAATCTCCCATGGTTGCTCCAAGTTCACTGACCAGGATAGCACCATGGAGTCGAACAAGAACGAAAAACGAAAACAAAACCTAATTAATCCGCAACTGGCCTCACTAAAAAGGGGGGCCGCTAGGTTTTTCTCACAATGATTGTGTATCAATAGGTCTCGATAATGTGTGATTAGGGTTGAAATCCGGGTGGTATTTATAGAAAAGTAAAGCATTTCGCCGCTATGTCGGCTTAAGGGCGCCCGTCCGACTTCTTGGGACGCCCGTCCGACTTGTTGGGCGCCCGTCCAAGTGCGTGTTTTGAGGCGCGCCAGACGCCCGCCCACTCGGCGCCCAAACTCTCGAATCAATTTCCTTCTCGACGCCTGACCACCACTTTTGACGCCTTGATTCGGCTGGACGCTAGTTCGAGATTCTTGACGTATTAGTTCGATCCTTTTCTTCCAAATTCATCTTGATCTTCATTCCAACTTCATCTCTATCTCTTTCCTTCCATGCAAATCCGATTGTTAACCTCTTTTAATCATCTTCTTGGTGAAATTGTGTATCTATAATACATCAAACACATTGCAAAATGTAGTATCTTCCAAATCAATATAAAACCATCAATTTTACACATAAATCATACAATTTTGCAACTAACCCATTAAAAACATCACTTGCTCAATACTTCAATATAAAGCTCGATTTCTATGAAAAACATCCACATATGGGGGAAATTGACATAAAATATATCATTATAAAACGTATAAAATCACCCTTAACACTCCTCGCCGGAATCCTCCTTGGATTGTTATCAGAAAAATCCAGCTGCTAGACCGGCCTTTTTCTCTCTCCAACTCTCTACTAGAAGCTCTCTATTTTTCTAAAAAACAATTAGCTCTTGGAATTGTGATGTACCAAAGAGCTAGCCAACCACTTTCTTATATAGGGTGAGTGGCGCCCATGATGCCCCTAATCTGATTAGGAGAAGCTTCCTAGAAGATAGATGTAAGATAAAAACATTTTCTCAATAAAATATGGAAAATCACTTTGATTGATTTATCTCTTTTATTATAATATCTTATATTAAATAAAAAACTAAATATTGTCAATATATTATATTGAATATATTTATCTTATTACTATAAATCTATTTTTCCAATATTAATATTATGGTAATCTTATTAATTGAATTGCACAATCCAAATATATCTTATACATTAATTATCTGCGCTCCTTTTACCAATAATTGGCATCCGGAATATTCTTTAATTAGTATGTATTATATTTATTCATAATAAATAAATACCACTATATTAATTTACCACTATAATATTTATGGTTTGAGATAAAACTTTCCTTATTTGGTCATCAATTATAACCGCATTTAATCCGACTTGATGTCCTTATGTGTGTGACCCGATAGGCTTCTGAATATGTTGGCCGTAGACACAAAGTGCAAATTACGAAAATGCCCTTCATACCTACCGATCACGGGATAGTGTCTAGTAACACACCGTGACCCCAAACATCAGAAGAGTCAAATGCAATGACTATTACCTTTCATGTGAAACAGTTACAGTGTAAATTACAATCCTATCGCTGTAATAATATCCATACAATCGTATCTCGAGTGTCAGTACATTAACGATCGTATCTTATAATCTGGATATCATGCTCTCTCGGAATAACACATTTACTCCCATTTTGCAAAGATTCTCGAGAGCTAGACATTCCTTATAAGAAGGCCATTTCGGATATTCACTCCTAATCATAGGATATGTGATTCCCGGACGAACTAACATGTATACTCCACATTCTTCAATATCACACCCAATCACTATCGCATGATCGCTCCGTGGCTAGGGGAAATCTCAATAGTGTCAAAGCATGACAATCCACACCGTGATGCCATGTATACTCCGGTCTTAAGGATAATTACATAACTGCCACATAGTGCGACACTTAATGTAAGTGGGTCAGTCCAACGTAAGCATTCTCTAATACACGTCCACATACAGTCCAAGTGTCTCTACACTTCGATAGACGAGATCTATCCCTCTCTTCAATAAGATAGAAGACATCCAATACGTGCTAGTCTAATCGTACTGTCAAACTCCTTTTTGAAAGTACACACGACTAGAGACATTTAAGTATCAAACTCATTAAAGTGATTAGAGATCTCATCAACCATAAGCACTATCATGGTTTCTCTATCACGGTTTGACACTAGGGACGTTATTATATATATACAATCAATAACATGAAGATAAATAATATATAATAATAAAAGTGCTTTTATTAATCATAATAAAGTTATTACATGAACTAAAATAGACTGTAATCGACCCGACCCGGTCGGATCCGGTCCAACCTGATTGGGTTTAGGACACCATTTCAACATTATGCACGTCCATTTGGTGAATATCCCAGCCTTTCACTGCAACAACACTAAGAAAAGTGCGAACAATAGCCATTTTTGCCACAGGCACAAATGTCTCCATGTAATCAATACCCTCTTCTTGATGATGCCCAAATGCCACTAACCGGGCTTTTAACCACTGCAAATTCCCGTTCTCATCATATTTTTCTGTATAATCCCACTTACTCCCCAATGCCTGTTTCTCCGGAGGAAGGGGTTGTAACTCCCAAGTACCCTGGTCTTCTAGGGCCTAAATTTCTTCACCCATGGCCCTACACCAACCTTTATGTTTAACTGCCTCCTTAAAAGATTTCGGAGGGTTCCCAACTGTGAGAGCTGCGAGAAACTTGCGGTGCTTATCAGAAAGCTTATCATAATTTACAAAATGCATAAGAGGATACGAAGTACCTAAGGATGCCGAGGGAGTGAAAGAGCATGGAGTAGGACTTTTTGGTGGAACTAGAGTATGTGTCACGTAATCCTGAAATCGAGAGTTCAGGATCTTCTGTAGTCTACATCGGCCTAATTCTTCCACACCGTCACCTGGTTGTCGAGGTTGTGGTGAGGGTGCAATATCATGTGCTGAATTTCCTGTATCATCATGCCTTGTATCATTATGCCCGTGCGCCCCCCTCAACTTGAGGATCCGGCAACGGTGGATCCTGGGAGAAGAAGGCGAAGCCTCGAACCCCTTATCTACTATGTCAACATCATCGAAAACTTGGTAAGGGATAGAGGGAGACACACTACCCTCGGCCTGGTGAGAAAAAAGAAAAATGTGCTCATAAAATTTGACGTCTCGGGATACAAAAATCTCCTCTGAATCAAGGTCTTATAGGGTCCACCCTTTCTTCCCAAAAAGATACCCTAAGAACACACACTTACGGCTACAGCTGGCAAATTTATGTCAGGGACGATGGTCGTGGGCATAACACAAACACCCCAAAATTCTAAGCATCTATAAATTCGGTTTTTTATGAAATAGAGACTCAAAAGGTGTTTTGTAGTTCAAAATACTCGACGGGGTTCGGTTAATTATTTAGGCAGCTGCCTAACACACTCTCCCCAGAACTTAAAGGGTAAATGACCATCAAACCTAAGGGCTCGTGCAACATTTAGGATGTGTTGATGCTTACGTTTTACCCTTCCATTCTGTTGTGGAGTACCAACACATGAAGTCTCAAAAATGATCCCTTCATTTCGAAAATAAGGCAGTAAATGCTTAAACTCAGTCGCATTATCACTACGTACTCGTTTAATTATGACTTCGAACTGACAAGAAATCAAAGCGACAAAGTCCAAAAAAACCGTTTCAACCTCCTTTTTATTTAACAACAAATAAATCCACACCGAACGAGAGTAGTCATCAACAATAGTTAAAAAAATACGTAGCACCACACGTCGAGGGAACACTATAGGGACCCTACAAATCACAATGTATCAACTCAAAAATACGACTGGCTTTATTTTCACTAAGGGAAAAGGTTCACAGGTCTGCTTTGCCCGAAATCAAATATCACATCCATCTTTATTTAAATTTTTTGAAATGGAAATTTTAGGAACCTGCCGATGGACCTTTTCTGATGGGTGTCCCATACGCTGGTGCCACAAATCCGCAGTTTGCTCACAATCAATAGCCAAACCTGAGCCTCTGGAACGCCAACGAACCAAAAGAGTCCATCCACACGCTCACCCAGTCCAATCAGTGTCCTCATCACTCGGTCCTGCATGATACATAATCGAGTGGTGAGCTGCATCACACGATTTATGATCGTCCAAAAATTGGGACGCCGAAATCAAATTACAATTTAATTTAGGTACATATAAAACATTCAATAGTCATAGATTTCTAGACAAAATGACCGTTCCCGAATGAGTTGCAAACGAGGAACGTCCATCTGGTAACCTAATCGGACAATTCGCAATCGGTCGTAGTTGTTCAAATAATGTTCGGTCACCCGTCACGTGGTGTGTTGCAGTGTCAATAATCCATGAGTATTTAGTCTTCAAATAATCACGCGATTTAGGGATGTTCATGTTGGAAAGGTGTCCTAAACCCAATCGGGTTGGACCGGATCCGACCGGGTCAGGTCGTCTGCAGTCTATTTAGTTCATGTAATAACTTTATTATGATTAATAAAAGCACTTATGTTATTATATATTGTTTGTCTTCATATTATTTGTTGTATATATATATAGTAACGTCCCTAGTATCAGTCTGTGGTAGAGAAACCATAATAGTGATTATGGTTGATGAGATCTCTAATCACTATAACAAGGTTGGTACTTAAAAGTCTCTAGTCTTACATATTATCAAATGGGACATTGATAGTATAATCAGACTAGCACGTATTGGATGTCTTCTATCTTTTAGAAGGTAGGGATAGATCTCGTCTATCGAAGTGTAGAGACACTTGGGGTATGCGTGGGCGTGTATTAGAGAATGCGACGTTAGGTGACCCACTTACATTAAGTGTCACACTATGTGGCGGTTGTGTAATTATCATTTTGACCGGAGTCTTCATGGCATCACGGTGTGGATTGTCATGCTTTGACACTATTGAGATTTCTCCTAACCACGGGGCGATCATGCGGTAGTGATTGGGTATGATATTGAAGCATGCGGAGTAATACATGATTGGTCGTCGGGAATCCGCATATCCTATGATTGGGATCGAATATCGAAATGGCCTTCTTATAAGGAATGTCTAGCTCTCGAGAATCTTTGCAAAGTGGGAGTAAATGTGTTATTCCGAGAGAGCATGATGTCCAGATTATAAGATACGATCGTCAATGTATTGACACTCGAGATCGTATGGATATTATTATAGCGATAGGATTGTAAGTTACACGGTAACTGCTTCACATGAAAGGTAGTAGTCATTGCTTTTGACTCTTCCGATAATTGGGGGTCACGGTGTGTTGCTAGACGCTATCCCGTGATCGTTAGGTATGAAGGGCATTTTAGTAAATTGCACTTTGTGTCTACGGCCAACATATTCGGAAGCCTATCGGGTCACACACATATGAACATCGAGTCGGATTAAAATGCGGTTATAGTTGATAACCAAATAAGGAAAGTTTATCTCTAGACTATAAAGGTTATAGTAGTAAATTAATATGGTGGTATTTATTTATTATGAATAAATAAAATACAAGATATTAATTATATATAAATTATATTAATTAAAGAATATTCCGGAAGTCAATTTGTTGACTTATAGGGCGCCACTTTTAGGTGTATGAGATACACTTGGATTGTGCATTTTAATTAATAAAGATTGCCATAATATTAATATAAGATATTAATTGATTTTGAAAAAAAAATAGATTTATGGTAATAAGATAATTATAATCAATATAAGATATTGGCAAAATAAATTATAATTAAAGAGATAAATCAATCTAGTTGATTTTCCTTATTTTATTAGAAAAAGGTTTTCTTCTCTTCTACTCAACTTGGGGCGCCACCTCCTCTATAAAAAGGAAGTGGGTGTCAAGCTCTTTGGTACATCACAATTACAAGAGTTCATAATTCTTGTGTAAAATAGAGAGCTCTCCATAGTGAGTTTGTGAGGAAGAAAAGGTCGGTCTAGCGACCGGAGTTTTCCGATAGCAATCAAGGAGGATTCCGCGTAGGGGTTCGTGTGGATTAGCGATAGAGGCCGGACGCGTGGGCGGCTTGCGCGATTGAACTACTCTCCGTTGGCGGTCAAGCGGACGATCTTGTAGATCATCTAAGGTATAACCGTCAAACTACTTAACGTGTTTATTGCATTAAACGAAGAACGATCTAAAAAAGGAAATCAAATTTTAAATTCCGCTGCGTTAAACTAGTGATTTCCTAACAGTTCAAAATATCTAAAATTCCCAGCCATTGGGCCGAGCTGAGGTTAGAGAGCTCAGCTTGCTCAAACGATGAAGAGAGAGCCGAGCTGACTACGAGCTGAGTTGAGCCAGACAACCCACCCTTATTTTCTTGCACCAGCTGAGTCACCAGATAACCACCAGCCACCGCCGTTGTCCTATTCCTTGATAACCACCGCTACCCCAATGAACAAATTTCGGCCTACCACCATCCGCGAAAGCATGTAATTGGAAAGAACTATCTCGTGCCTGAGCTGTGCCGTTGCAATATGACCAAAGCTTCTCACCGGCGTCCATGGTTGTCTCACGAGTCTTGATCTCATTCTGAAATCGGAAGTTCATCTTTCCATCCGGCTGGTGTAGAGCACCGGATCGCCCATGCAAGATCTCTTCTTGCATAAAGATCTAATGAGCCCGATCTAGGGTCGTCTTGTCTGCGTCTTGTCTGATGAGCCTTTGCTCTGAACGTGAATTGTCCACTGACTTTTTCGGAGTCTTACCGTTGGCCCAACCTCGGAAACCCATAAGCTCATCTGCATCAGGCTTGTAAAAGCCACAGTAGCTATCCCACAATCGCTCCTCCTCTACTGCATAAGACGGATGAAGGCCCACCACTGTCATTGTTGGCACCTTCATTCAACGCAATATTGCGTCTGTATTCAATCAAGTTTTTTTTTTCCGTTAGGTACTCTGATACCATGATAAGATTCGGTCAAAATGTATTTCATCTCCCCTTTATCAATCACAGGATACAAATATATAGCTATTCTCAGGGCTTCCATCATTCTACACAATGACTAAACTACCCTTAATAATTCACAATAATACACAAAACATCATAGTCGTAATAGGTAATGATCACATATTTGGCAGACGGTTTGTATCTCTGAATTAGTAGCACTACTAACTTTACAAAAATTACTCAAAATACAAACACAAGGCGATTATAAATTTAAATTGAAAACGGGCTATGCCTTTGCATTCGTAATGTAGCTAGCAATTCTTTCCCTGTATAAAATCAGATCTTCAAGATATAAAAGGTAGTAAGTTTGGTGCAGCGAGCATTGATTTTATTTTTTCTGTTCTAATATGGGCCAGGTTACGTAAAAGACCTGTGCTAAGGATTCTACGCCCGGGCATTGACAGACGCAAAGTATTATGGACAGGGATGCTCGATAGAGGGCAATGAGATCAATATCTGGCATTCGAATGTACCTTGCTACTCCCACGACCTATACGGGTTTATCTGTTGCTGGGCGTAAGCCTGCTATCTATTATATCACCCGAGGCCTCAGGCCGCTCAAGCACGCATGCATCACAGCTGTCAGCATTTGGGAAAAGGTATCTTACCCATTTTGTATAAGTAAGTGTACGTTGCCATTAGTTTTAAGAGTTCTTAAAAGCGCATCCCCAATTGATCGATATCCGCCATTGTTCGTTTGTGATTCCCCGTTGGATTTGTTCCAAGAAATTGAGTGAAGGCATAAGCTTACTCTAAGGTAGTGCGGAGCACAACACTATAACTCACGCACACTTTGTACGTAGAATCATTATTAACTATATTTATGTTACCAAATATCTTCCTCAATCTTCGCTACAAATTCACGTTGCAAAATCGTATGAGAGTAATAGAATTAGTTGGGAAGAATAATTCTTATTCACACTTCACCGTAAGGTAGAGTACAATATATATAATTACAATTAGACGATTCTAGAGCCTATGATAGGGGATATATTTACGGTAATAATAAATACAAATCAATACATTAAATACAAATCAATGTGTTCACACTATATTTACACATGTGCTATAATCCTAATACCACCCTTCAAGTTGGCCGAGGGCGGAGGCCTAACTTGTCACGTTGAAGATGTAATTGAGGGTGAGGCAGAGATTTCGTGAGGCAGTCAGCGAGTTGATCCTGCGAATGAACATGCGAGATGCGTAGACTTCCTCGTTGAAGTTGCTCCCGAATATAATGATACTCAATGGCTACATGTTTCGTGTGGGAATGAAAAACTGGGTTGGAGCAGAACTGTGTGGCGCCAAGATTATCGCAATAGATGACCGGGGCCTGAGAGATGGGGTGTCCAAGATCACGCAATAAAAAGGTGAACCAAGTGAGTTCCGCAGCGGTAGCGGCAACTGAGCGGTATTTTGCATCGGTGGATGACCGGGCGACCATAGTTTGCTTCTTGGAGCTCCATGAAAGTGCATTACGGCCTAAATAGATGACGTGGACACTGTTGGAGGAAAAATCGTCCTTGTTACCACCCCAATCAGCATCAGAAAAGGCATGTAACGTGAGGGAGGACTGGCGAAAAATTTGAATCCCATAGTCAAGTGTGCCAACAAGATATCTAAGCATGCGTTTAACATGGGCCCAATGAACATCGGTGGGACAGTGCATAAACTGAGATAACTTGTTGACCGCGAACGCAAGATCAGGGCGTGTAAAGAGTAGGTACTGTAAACTGCCAAGAACCATACGATAATGAGACGGATCATCAATAGGAGAACCAGATTTCGCGGTGAGCATGGAAATGTCTGAGGGCAGGGGAGTGGCAGCAGCATTGGCCTAGAGCATGTTAAGCTTAGTGAGAAGCTCAATGGCATAGCATTTTTGTGAAAGAATGCACCCATCACTATTGGGTATAACTTCCACTCCAAGAAAATATAAGAGAGTACCAAGAACTTTGAGTGCAAAACGAGCACCTAAGATGCGAATAAAGTCTTCAAGGGTGGAAGAGTTGTTACCTGTAACAATCAAATCATCCACATATATGAGAATATAGATAACAATAGAGTTAGCGTGATAAACAAACAACGAGTTATCAGCTTGGGAATTCCAGAAGCCCTGTAAAAGAAGGAACCCCTTGATTTCTTCACACCACGCGAGAGGGGCTTGCTTTAGACCATAAGTAGCCTTTCGCAGCTTACATACATAGTCTGGAAAATCAGTGCTGTCAAAGCCATGGGGCTGCTGTAAGTAAACAGATTCGGTGAGATTTCCCTGTAAGAAGGCATTGTTGATATCCAATTGACGTAAACACCACCCCTGCAAAAGAGCTAATGAAAGAACCACACGAATCGTAGTGGGCTTAACAACAGGACTTAAAGTTTCTGAGTAGTCAATGCCAGGGCATTGAGTAAAACCCTTGGCAACAAGGCGAGCTTTATAACGATCAATCAAGCCATCTGGTTTGTATTTAATGCGAAAAATCCACTTGGAACCAATGATGTTGTAAGAAGGATCGGAGGGGACCAATTCCCAGGTATCATTACGCATTAAAGCGTCATACTCCTCTTGCATACAGTTGAGGTAGGTTCGGTTTCAGAAGGGAGGTGGGCATGGAGGTTTAGTCTTTGGATGGGTTTGTAGATATTGTTTTGGGCACGAGTGCACATGGGATGAGTGGGAGCAGGGGGAGGAGAGGGGGAGGGTGAAGGAGGCGGTGATGGGGAGGGTGAAGGAGGCGGTGAGGAGGAGGGATGAGGGGCGGGTTGAGGCGGACGGTCCGTATGAAGAGGAACCGGGGGAGGAGAAGGAATCCAGTGGGAGGGCGAGATGAAGGTAGATTCAGTGGGGGAAGGGATGAGTAGGAAGGAAAGACGGTTTCCATGAACTTAACATGACGGGAGACGTAGAGGTGAGAGTCAGCGGGATCGAAGCAGTAGTAAGCGTGTTGATTAGAGCATGTCCTAAGAAAATGCAGGCCTTAGAACGGGGTTGAAGTTTGTGGTCAATGTAGGGGCGAAGCCAGGGATAGCATAAACAACCAAAGATACACAATTTTTGGTAATTATAAGGGGATTGACTCATAAGGAGAGAGCATATTGAGCATTTTTGTAGGCATGTGATTAATCAAATAAACGGCTGTAGCAAAGGCATAGGGCCAAAATGTTGGTCCGAGAAAGGCATGAGATAGAAGAGCTAAGCCAGTCTCAACTATGTGAAGGTGACGACGCTCAGACAAACCATTATGTTTAGGTGTGTGAAGGGGCGTAGAAAAGAAGGAAATTCCATGTGTGTTTAAGTAGTCCCGAAAGGCAAAAAATTCACCCCCATTATCAGAGTACATAATTTTAATAGAGTGGCCAAAAAAAATTTCCACTATGGCACGAAAGCGTATAAAGGTAGAGGCTGAAGGATGCAGGTTCTTAGATCTAACCAAGTTAGATCTATACGCAGCGGACGGATCACGATTTACATATCATAAAACATAGTTAAAGGACTTAAGAAACTACAAGGGGGTTAAAATCAAGTTACCAATATTAGGAAGAGACGCCTTGATCTTCCGATGTGTTCTCCAAACGGCGGTTGGTGGACACCCTTCTTGACACTCGAACCTCCTCGATATGCAACACTCAAGTTCACAAAACCCTAGGCAAGAAAACTAATTTTTCTCCCCTTTTTTCAAGTGATGGTCGAAATTTTGCTTGTGCGAATAACTCTCCTTTTATAGGAGAGTAAATCCTTGGCCTCCAAGTTTTAATTAATTAAATAAATAATTAATTTCTATGAAAAAATGCTAAATTTTTAAAAAGTGCTAAATTTTTGCTTCGTCCCAAGTGAACAAAGGCATATCTTTATTTGAGTTTTTATATCATTGGTGCATTATTTTGCATATTTAGTAAATTTAGATGTCTCACCCAACACTATTTTTCACGTGCCATAGTAAATGATGAGCTATAATTTAAAGTTGTGCCCATTTGATTAGAGATTTTTGATGATTATCGCATGATTCTTTGCTTACAGACGAATTTTGAAAATTTTAATAAGTTTGTGTTTAGAATTAAAGTATGACATACTGTGAATATCTGAAGGTTTGAATGTGATAGGAGATATATAATTTAAAGTTTGAATACCACTCTCAGAAGAATTATATGAATAATATATGTATATGTCGGATGTAGCTACCGATGATTTGAGTGCGGTAGGGCGCTATCACGAAACGTCCTATACCACTATGAGGTTCAATAGCTCCCGAATGCCTGATGATAGTAGTCAAGCTAGGGTGTTATCACGAAACGTCCTATTGCTGGGAATGAGGGCATATGCTATACGTGTGTAATTAAGAGAACTTTAAGAAGAATTAGCAAATGGTCTTGTGAAAAGATGGTTGAAAACCTTAGTCATCTTCTGACTATCCCCAGTATAAACTGAAAGATATGTTGTAGGGATTATCCTCTAAGTATGTCGGAAATATTTTAAATGCTCCTTATTATTTTTTTTCGAATATGTATGTTTTGTGAAGTGCATGTTATAATCGTTTTTATATTTCTGATCTAAATGGGATGTTGGCTAGTTTTGCTTGAATCAATTTCAAGTGTGGATTTAGTGGAAATTTATTATGGCTATGCACACACACTTGGGTGAACCTCTAAACTATTGAATATGCTTTATGGTTGCATAAATGTTTATATGTCTCGAGTCTTGATTATGATTTGTCTTGCTCGGGACGAGCAAGGTTTAAGTGTGGGGGAGTTGTTAAGGGTGATTTTATACGTTTTATAATGATATATTTTATGTCAATTTCCCCCATATGTGGATGTTTTTCATAGAAATCGAGCTTTATATTGAAGTATTGAGCAAGTGATGTTTTTAATGGGTTAGTTGCAAAATTGTATGATTTATGTGTAAAATTGATGGTTTTATATTGATTTGGAAGATACTACATTTTGCAATGTGTTTGATGTATTATAGATACACAATTTCGACCAAGAAGAGGATTAAAAGAGGTTAACAATCGGATTTGCATGGAAGGAAAGAGATAGAGATGAAGTTGGAATGAAGATCAAGATGAATTTGGAAGAAAAAGGGACTGAACTAGCGTCAAGAATCCTGAACTAGCGTCAGTGAATCAAGCGTCAAAAAAGTGGTCAAGCGCCCGGAGAAGGAAATTGATTCAGAGAGTTTGGACGCTGAGTGGACGGGCGTCTAAAGCAGTCCAAGGCACCTTGGACGGGCATCCAGCAAGTCGGACGGGCGTCCTTAAGCCGACATAGCAGCAGCCGCCTTACTTTCTATAAATACCAGCGAGGATTTCAACCCTAATCACACATTATTGAGATCTATTGATACACAATCATTAGAGAAAAACCCTAGGCGGCCCCAGCCCCCTTTAGGGAGGCTGGGGTTGCGAATTAATTAGGTTTTTGTTTTCGTTTTTTTGTTCTTGTTCGACTCCATGGTGCTATCCTGAAGCTGTGAACTTGGAGCAGCCATGGGAGATTTTCCAGCAGCGTTTTTATTCTTTCTTTGGATGATTTTGTGAGTGTTTTAATTAAAGCTTGTTTCTTTCCTTTGATTATTTGTTTATGCAACGTATATCGATAGATTGTTGTTATTGATGTTTACCGTATGACGAGAGTCGGTGTAAACGCTAGATCACCATAGGAAAGAATAGATCTTTTTAACCTAAAAATACGAGAGTTGATAGGTTAGAATATCTAGATTGTTAGATCTAATAAATCTTGCACCTTGGGTTGAAAACGTTAATCTTTAAGATCGAGAGATAAAAGATTGATAGGCAAATTATCTACGAGAGTAGGAATTCATACTTTTGAGAGGTGAATCACATCTTTGATTAAATCTTCATAAGATAATCCAGGCAGGAAATTAAGGGTTGCGGGATGGTGGATCATGGTTTGTTCGATGTTGATTTGCTTCAGTCATTATCATGTTCGTTAGTTTTATCGTCTTTTCTTAGTTGTAGCTTTATTTATTTATTTTGTTACTTAGCGATCTTTCACGGCTTTGGGTGACAATCCTCTGTCGATTTATTTTTCGTTTTAGTTTAGGTTTAGTAATAAATAGTAGTGACAATTTCAGAAGAATTAATAAGAACTAGATTAAACAACCTCGATTCCCTGTGATCGACTCCGGTATTAATCGCTATGCTACGATCCCTGCACTTGGGGAATACCGGATTTATAAATTTTATTACTTGTTTGTTTTCTTAGATAAAATCCGTGACAAGGAGTTCGTGTGGATTATTGATAGAGGCCGGAAGTGTGGACGGCTTGTGCACAATACTACTCTCCATTGACGGTCAAAGCGTCGATCTTATAGATCAGCCAAGGTATATACCATCAAACTACTTAACATGTTTATTGTGTTAAACGAAGTCGATCTTGGGATCGGAAATCAAAATTTTAAATTCCGCTGCGTTACACTAGTGATTTCCTAACAGTGGTATCAGAGCCAACTTCGAGCTTAAGCAATAAGCACTAATTAAACTACGTAATAATTAATCAATAGATGCAAGATCTAAGATCACGAAACAAAAAAATATCGTTTGGAGGGGCTCAGCTGAAGTGGCGGCCCGTGGGCTTCCGGCTTCGGCCGGCCAAACCAACAGGGAGATCGATTTCGTTTTTGATTTTGTGGTATTTAATTGTGCATTGATATCTCCTTTGTTTAGTTGTGTAATGTGGCTAACCAATGGTTTAAATAGTTTGGGCCATTGGGATGCCACATGGCATTAGAATAATAATGGTTTTTCCAAACTTTGTTTGGAATAGGCCTAGGCCCTTTCCAAATATTTGATTTGGGGAAAAGCCTAGGCCTAGGCCACTTTCAAAATTGTGATTTTGGTAAGTGACCAGGCAGTCAACCAAATTTTGTTTGGAAAGATGTCTTTTGGTTTAGGAAAGGACGAATAATTAGGAAAGTGGCCAGGCAGTCAACAAAAGGATCGGCGAACTCCTCGCTCTCCGATAATTTCGACAAGAAGTCTGCCCGTAGGTTATCTTGTCTGCCGATCCTTTTGAATTCACAGTAGTTGAACTATTTTCTCAATTGTCTAACGATTTCACAATATCTATTCAAGATGCCGTAATGCGTGTCGCAGTCTCCCGATATTTGATTGACCACCAATTGCGAATCAGAGTAGACTTCAACATTATCCACTCTCATTTCTTTTGCGAGCTCAAGGCCGGCTATGACAGCTTCGTACTCAGCCTGATTGTTTGAAGCTATGAATTTGAATCTTAAGGCCTTCTCAATCTCCTCTGTTGTCCTTGGCTCAAACAAAATAATACCGGCCCCGCATCCGTTCTGGCTGGACGCGCTGTCAACGTAAAGTTGCCAACAGCTGTCTGGTCGTTTTGCCTCGGCGGTCTTAGTCGCCGCAGGCTTGTCAAGCTCCTGCGGACTCGTCCGCTCTATACTAAAGCTAGTTTCAACGATAAAATCTGCTAGTGGTTGAGCTTTGATTGTCTTTCTAGGCTGATATTGTATATCAAACTCCGTAAGTTCGATTGCCCATCGGAGTAAATGCCCTAAGAGGTCTGGTTTGTGTAGTACTTGATGCATTGGACTATTCGTGAGCACGACAATAGTATGCAAAGTAGAGTAGCCCCTGAGTTTACGGGCAGTGATAACCAGTGAGTAGGCAAGCTTTTCAACAATAAAATACCGACTCTCCACCGGACTGAGAGCCTTACTTACATATTAGACGAGGTTTTGGAGGGTTCCAGCCTCCTTTACAAGCACTGCGGCTACAACCCGATCTGATGCCTCTAAATACAAAAAAAAAAGTCTCATTCTACCGGGCTAACTAGAAGTGGAGGCTTTCCTAGATATTCCTTGAGTGTTTGGAAGGCTTTAGAGCACTCCTCATCCTATGAGAACGTTTTGTCGCCCTTGAGGATCTTGAAGAAAGGAAGACATTTTCCCACAGATTTTGATATGAACCTGCCCAAAGCTATGATTCTTCTGTTGAGTCTCTGAACCTCTTTGATGCAGGTCGGTTCTTTCATGTCGAGCAGAGCTTGGATCTTCTCCGGATTGGCCTCAATACCTCGATGGCTAACCATAAACCCCAAAAACTTTCCTGCCTGGACGCCAAATGTACATTTGGCCGGATTAAGCTTCATGGAGTGTCTCTGAACGTTCTCAAATATCTCCGCAAGGTCGGCAGCGTGACTGCCGGTGGCTGATTTGACGACCATATCATCTATGTAGGCCTCTATATTTTTACCGATCATTGAGTTAAAAACTTTGTTTACCATCCTTTGATAAGTCAAACCCACGTTCTTCAACCCGAAAGGCATCATCTCGTAATAATACAGGCCCCCAGCAGCTCTGAAAGCCGTTTTCTCCTTGTCGGATTCGTCCATTCTAACCTGAAGATATCCCGAATATGCATTCAGAAAACTTAGGGTCTCAAAACTAGCGATGAAGTCAACCAATATGTCAATCCTTGGAAGCTGGTAAGGATCTTTTGGGCAAGCTTTATTGATATCTATGAAATCAACGCACATTCTCCACTTGCCGTTATGCTTTTTTACCATTACCACGTTAGCCAGCCAGGTTGGGTAGGCCAACTCCTTGATGATACCAGCTTGCATAAGCTTGTTGACCACTATCTTGATTGCGGCCTCTTTTTCAGGAGTAAACCGTCGGGCGCGCTGAAGGATGGGTTTAAATGTGGGGTCGACGTTCAGATGGTGAAGCGCCACCTCGTGCTCCACACCCCTCATGTCTGTGACAACCCATGCGAACGCATCCAGGCCCGCCTTGAGTTAGGCGATCAGTGCTTCTTTTTCGGGGGTAGGCAAGTGAGCCTCAATCTTAACCTTCTAGTCGGGGTAGACATCGTTGATGACCACCTCTACCAATTCTCCATCTGCTATGAAGTCTGGCTCAACCCTGACTTGTAAGGTCTCACACTCAACCTCCGTAAGAGGGAGTTGTTTAACCATTTGGATGACAACCATTTCTGATGAGGTCTCTGGTTGCTCGATACGGGGCCTTTTATTGTTGGCCCTTGAGGTCCGGATGGGGGTTAAAACTGACTCGGGGTTGCTAATGGAGACCCCGATCCCATCTTCAGCGTAAAACTTTGCCCATTGGTGTGGGATCGAGACAACCATTTGAAGCTGCCTTAGCGCTGGAGCCTCTATGATCATATTATAATTTGACTAGAGATCTACCACAAGAAACATTACATTTTTCAGTCCAGAAGGGTACGTAATCTCCCACGTGCACATCTAGATCAATGGCCCCTTTGACCTGAATCCTATGATTGGTAAAGCCCTCAAAAGTGCCATTGTGTGGCCTCAGGTTGGAGTCGCCAGTGGTAGTACATGATGTCTCGACAGGATCATGTATCGATCATAACTCTACCCAGTAAGGTCTTGTTAATGATCATTGAAATGCTCTGGCATGTATCCTCAGTGTGGATGGAGGTGACCAGCTCGTTACGGGTAAAAGCAAGTGTTGCTCATGCCCGAGCAGAACGGTTGGCCGCCTCACGTGCTTGTGACTGGAGTTGATTCGCTGTGTTATATGGTTGTTGTTGGACGCTGATGAGAGAAAAATACACCCACTAAAATATTGGTCCCCGGCAACGGCGCCAATTTTTGATGAGCGAAAAATTCACCCACTAAAAATACATTTATAAAGTCTATGAATCGTGGGTAAACTAACTCTCTAAGCTGGCAGAGTACCTGTGTCGATTGCTAGGATAGCTACAGAGTACGAGGTCGTCCCAAGAGAAATGTGGTTGTGAGTACCAAAGTGAACGTAAAACTTAGTCTAGGCGGTCAAAGTTTAGGTGGAGTGTTATACTAAAAATAGAAAAGAAAAAAAATTAAACTACTTGGTTTTAAAAGACATAGCCGAACCATGATCAAAATAGTTAATTTCAACCCCACGGATAGACAAAAGCGGAAGTGTGCAAATGAACTCTCACACTCAATCTCACGGGTGCGTGCTCTAATTCGATGCTAAAATCGAACAACTCTCCTTCAACATCCTATGTGAGGTTAACTAATTCTCCTTTAGAAAACCGATTAATCTAACATGATTAAGTCTTTGTGAGACGCTCTGTTTCCACAGAAAAACCTCGTTAAGGAAACAAGTCCGAAATTACTTGGTCGACAAGCGTTACTACCCCCGATACTCATCAACGTATTTACACCGAACATCTTAACGAGAATGTGTCAAAGCGATAAAACGAAGCTTTACCTAATCCATGGTCTTCCGAAATACTCCGTGAAACAACTTGTCATCGTTGGCTCAAGAACCACCCGGCACTTCATAGTTCAACCCCGGGGTCAACACTAAACTACACTAATCTAAACTACCACATTCGAATTATTATGTTGATAATAATACATCGATGGCGTGGCCTGAATTCACGACCTAAAACACGGTATGTTTTACCTCCCGATTTTAGAACCTTTTTCCCACACCACTCTATCCGAACAACTCTTCAAGAGTGATGTGTGTGATATTTGACCTAGGTTGTCAATCTAGCCCAAATCTGTTATAACAAGTTCTAAGACGTGAAATATGTGAGATATAACAATAAAAGCACTACCCACTCCCTATTTCATTTTCCAAGGGTTGATTTCACCAAATTTTTACATGATTCGACTATGTGACTTACTTTAGCTATTCATAACAACGGAAATAACAACGAAATAAAAATATATATCTAAATACATACATATATATATAAATACTAGTATATAGATATATATATGTATATATAGATATATATAAATATATATATAAAAAGAAACAAAACAAAACAGTAAATAAAATAACTACAAATTTATATAGATATAATATAGATATATATATATAGATATATATAGATATAGATATATATATAGTATAATGTATATATATATATATATTTATACTAATTGCATAAAAGTAAAAGAAAGCAATAAAAGCGGAAATGAAATTATATTAAAATGATAACTAGTCGGGTTATTACACCGACATTATAACAACATATATATATCTAATTTAGGCCCCAAAACATAATTAAAAGAAAGGAAAAGAAGAAGAGGATGGGGAAAGAAGAAGGGGCAAAGGTTTCATCTGCTAAAACCTCTCTGTATATATAGGCAAATGTTGAGGCCGGACCGGTCCTTGAAGGAGCCGGACCGGTCCGGTGTAATCATTACTCATCATTACCTCTAACTAACTGCATGTGCTCGTATGTATATATAATTATATAATTATATATTAAACTTCTAAAATTTATATCTCGAGTTGTAGACCTCCAAATGACGTGATCCAAATGTCATAATTAAGCTCTCGGAAAACTCTACAACTTTTATGAAGGACTCTTCTTCAGAAAATGTCGTTTTGATGAGCCATTCGTAAGTCGTGTCGTTTGCGGGATTGCTACTGATATGAACCGATTAGCCACTTGACCACCATTTGAGTTGTAGAAGTCCAATTGACTTGATTCAAAATGCGTTGGAAAGCTTATTTGAAGATCTACAACTTTCATTAAGAAGTCATCCCCTGAAAATGCCTCTAAGCTGGGTCAAATCTTCGTCGAAAATATGTAACGATTAAGTACTTAAGAAAAATTTGATCCATTTGAACTCGTAAAGCATGGCACCTTCTTCTAACCCTCTAAACACCTCTTTTAGGGCTCAAAACATGTCGTTACGTAGGATCTTGGTCCACTTATGATTCTGCAATGAACCACCAAAATACCAAACGTAAATCCGACACAACACACCGGTTACTAAACCGGTACAAAAACTTATAAAAACTTATAAAAACACGATAGTTTACATAATAGTTACTACTTATATATTTTTATGAAACTAAGGAATTAAAGACTCGAAACGATATAAAAATACTCAAAATGATATCAGAAATGGGGTAAATTGTTATCAAAATAACAGTGAATTTTTCCGTTATCACAACCCCCCACTTAGCTTTTGGTCGTCCTCGAACAAAATAAGCGATAAAAGAAAATGAATGAGGAAAAATTCATAAAGATAAGATATGAATGACAATCAGATGGTGCAACCATTCGAATCATAACTACACGTTAACCTTAATATAAATGTATAACAGAGTGAGTGTGTGACAAGCCTTTTCAATTTCCACTATCCTCTCTTGAATAATTCAAGCAAACGCACAAATATCCATTCGAGACAGTCTAATGACTTTCCTAGGTATAAGCGAGTAACAATTCCACACAAAGTCCTCCGTGTACTTATTAGGATAATCCCTAAAGCATATCATTCAGTTTATCTTTGGGGATAGTGTAAATTTATTATTATTATTTTTTTATTATTATTTTTTTAAAAACTAACATATCCGAACTCATTGCCAAAATCAACTATCTTTCAAGCATCATGAGGTGAGATCGAATACATCAATACCTATCTAACTTTTTTTTCATATGTGTAGCATATGCCTCATTCCCAAAGCAATAGGATGTTTCGTGATAACACCCTATTTGGACTACAATCATCAGCGATCGGGAGCTTTTAAAACTCTCGTAGTGGTATAGGACGTTTCGTGATAACGCCTACCGCACTCAAATCATTGGTAGCTACAACCGACATATATATAGTTTATCTTATTTTGACATTCTTTCTATCACATTCAAACCTTGAGATATTCACGGTACATGTTCGAAGTTAGGTACTAAGTTCTTTGCTATTTCTAGGATAAATCACTAGAATCTTTGAATGGGTCTGATTTTAAAATTTTAAACTCAATATCAAAGGCTTACGTGAAGGAATTCATGTTACACAAATAAATTTAGGCTAAAATGCACTTACCGTTCACTTTGGTTATACATATCCAAATTAATCATTACATCTTTAAATCCATGAAATATATACCTTATCTGATTATTTTAATCAACTAAATAATGCTCGAAAAAGAATCAAAACTAAGGGTTTAAACACTTACGCCATTTCTAAACCAACCGGACTCTACCCCACTTACGATTTTGCATTATTCTCGAGAGATAGAAAGACTTAGTGATAGATCGGCGAGAAAGGTGTTATCGAATCCCGTAACAGCCATGAGAAAGCACGTCCCGAATCCCTGTACTAAAACAAACAAAACAAAGCCAACACGGGACATGGACCTCGTGCCAAAATATGCAATAGGGAAATAGGAATAATAAGATAATGGCCACATCACGTCCGGAAAATTCGATAGGCAATATATAGCTTTAGATGAAAACATAACCCACACGGGTAGAGCACAGAACATCTAAGCATATACGTATCACATGAGCATATATCATAGTCAAGACATCAATTCATAGATTCATTTTTATTACACACAGTTTTATTAAGGCGGGAATACTCACCACTCTACTACAACGACTAGAAATTTGAAACAGACTAGATCATGAAATGTAATGTAGTGAGTCTTTTATACCCAGATCCTCAAGGGTTCAATAACCTAAGTCCAAGAAATGATACATTTGAATTTTTATCTTTTTCTCCATCGGGATTTTCGGATAACCACCTAATCATTCCCTCTTAATGAAATTCAAACATTCATCCTGAGACTTGGTTGTGCTTTGTGTTCATCTTTCATACAAATTCTACATTTCATTGAGACTAGTCTTATCCAAATTATTATTATCGGGCTGCCTCCCGGTGGCGCTTTTGTTTAACGTCGTTGGCTCGATGAGTTGACTCTAAATAGACTCAATCAACCAAAAATCGAACTCAAGAAGATCAATAGCTTAAGAAAAGTGATCAAAGCGAGAACCATCGAAATTAAATTGTCTAGAAGCGTACCTCGTTTGGCTCTCGATGCCATATCCTCCCGGCCAGAGAATCTTAACTTTATCGATCGTCGAACCATCTTCTTTGCTATTCCATAAAGTTCATCCATTGGGGAGTACACAAAGCTGGACATGAGAAAATTCATCCTCACAGAGTGGGACGAATGTAGTAATCCGGGACCGATATATCGGCTATTACCAACTCTCCCGGTGGCTTTACTAAAGATGGCCAATCAATCTCTCGCTCCTCTAACTCTGTCATCTCCAAATCTTGCACTTTTTCTTCGCGAAATGAATTATCAACCTCATTCTCATCCCCGAACTTTTTCGGTGATAACATTTTCATCCCTAACCACCTCTATTGCACTTGTCTCTCGCCTCTTTCACATACCTCACTAATTCAATCAATTGCCCCACCTTGTCTTGAAGATTTCTTATAGCGGAGTCGGTGCTTACCTTGAACTCCTGCATATCCAACGATCGCTTCTTCCAAGATCCGGTTCAATCGTTCTAGTTGCTCTATTTGGTGTCGGTGAATTCTTCTTGTGGCATGGGGCGCAGCGATCATATTGACTTTGATTCATCTGGAGGTGAGTAGTAGTCCTCTTGCCATTCCGGACAATCGATCGATGGTGAATATGGTTAAAGCTATCAACGTCTTTGAGTATGAACACCGTAATCTGATAAGCATTAGGGTTCGGGTAACCTCGTAATGTTGTGGCTCATAACTTTCGAATAACCATAATTCGGTCCTGGTATGCACTAGGGCATCGATAATTCCATGAACCTTGGTTATTCTCGCCGTTGATATTGAGGCTCGAGACCTAACCGTTGTTGATAAGGTTGGTAGGGTATTGTTGTTCAAATTTGAGTAGTTTTGATTGAAAAATCCATCCATTTAAGCTCAATCTGCAAGATCTCGAGAAAACAACAATAAAACAATAAAATTTTTTTTTTTTTTTTTTTTTTTTCGTTTTTTTCGTAAATACACGATATTTAGACCCTCAAAAGTTATGGTTGCGAAGGCCCTAATCCCCGATTTTAGCTAGACTTACAAGATATCACCCTCAGAAGAGGCTAAGTACCAAAGTTGTATTCAAACCGAGTTCAGGACAATATCACTTCAAAGATCCATAGCTCTTATCGACATCTAAATAAAACAAAGAAAATAAAAACCTAGGCCCAAGCCTTGGTTCACTTACAAGATATCACAACAATATCACACATTTCCCGGCTTAGGCGCCAATTTTGATGAGAGAAAAATACACCCACTAAAATATTGGTCCCGGCAACGGCGCCAATTTTTGATGAGCGAAAAATTCACCCACTAAAAATACATTTATAAAGTCTACTTGAATCGTGGGTAAACTAACTCTCTAACCTGGCAGAGTACTGGTCGATTGCTAGGATAGCTACTGTGAGTACGAGGTCGCCCCAAGAGAAATGTGGTTGTGAGTACCAAAGTGAGCGTAAAACTTAGTCTAGGCGGTCAAAGTTTAGGTGGAGTGTTATACTAAAAATAGAAAAGAAAAAAAAATTAAACTACTTGGTTTTAAAAGACATAGCCGAACCATGATCAAAATAGTTAATTTCAACCCCACGGATAGACAAAGCGGAAGTGTGCAAATGAACTCTCACACTCAATCTCACGGGTGCGTGCTCTAAATTCGATGCTAAAATCGAACAACTCTCCTTCAACATCCTATGTGAGGTTAACTAATTCTCCTTTAGAAAACCGATTAATCTAACATGATTAAGTGTTGTGAGACGCTCTGTTTCCACGAGAAAAACCTCGTTAAGAAACAAGTCCGAAATTACTCGGTCGACGTTACTACCCCGATACTCATCAACGCGTACTACACGAACATCTTAACGAGAATGTGTCAAAGCGAGAAACCGAAGCTTTACCTAATCCATGGTCTTCCCGAAATACTCCGTGAAACAACTTGTCATCGTTGGCTCAAGAACCACCCGCACTTCATAGTTCAACCCGGGGTCTAACACTAAACTACACTAATCTAAACTACCACATTCGAATTATTATGTTGATAATAATACATCGATGGCGTGGGCCTGAATTCACGACCTAAAACACGGTATGTTTTACCTCCCGATTTTAGAACCTTTTTCCCACACCACTCTATCTGAACAACTCTTCAAGAGTGATGTGTGTGATATTTGACCTAGGTTGTCAATCTAGCCCAAATCTGTTATAACAAGTTCTAAAGCGTGAAATATGTGAGATATAACAATAAAAAGCACTACCCACTCCCTATTTCATTTTCCAAGGGTTGATTTCACCAAATTTTTACATGATTCGACTATGTGACTTACTTTAGCTATTCATAACAACGGAAATAACAACGAAATAAAAATATATATATCTAAATACATACATATATATATAAATACTAGTATATAGATATATATGCGTATATATAGATATATATAAATATATATATAAAAAGAAACAAAACGAAAGAAAACAAAACAGAAATAAAATAACTACAGCTATATAGATATACGTATAGATATATATATATAGATATATATAGATATAGATATATATATAGTATACGTATATATATATATATATTTATACTAATTGCATAAAAGTAAAAGAAAGCAATAAAAACGGAAATGAAATTATATTAAAATAATAACTAGTCGGGTTATTACAATCGACATTATAACGACATATATATCTAATTTAGGCCCCCAAAACATAATTAAAAGAAAGGAAAAGAAGAAGAGGGATGGGAAAGAAGGGGAAAGGTTTCATCTGCTAAAACCTCTATATATATAGGCAAATGTTGAGGCGGACCGGTCTTGAAGGAGCCGGACCGGTCGGTGTAATCATTACTCATCATTACCTCTAACTAACTGCATGTGCTCGTATGTATATATAATTATATAAGTATATATTAAACTTCTAAAATTTATATCTCGAGTTGTAGACCTCCAAATGACGTGATCCAAATGTCATAATTAAGCTCTCGGAAAACTCTACAACTTTTATGAAGGACTCTTCTTCAGAAAATGTCGTTTTGATGAGCCATTCGTAAGTCGTGTCGTTTGCGGGATTCTCTTGATATGAACCGATTAGCCACTTGACCACCATTTGAGTTGTAGAAGTCAATTGACTTGATTCAAAATGCGTTGGAAAGCTTATTTGAAGATCTACAACTTTCATTAAGAAGTCATCCCCTGAAAATGCCTCTAAGCTGGGTCAAATCTTCGTCGAAAATATGTAACGATTAAGTACTTAAGAAAAATTTGATCCATTTGAACTCGTAAGCTTGTGGCACCTTCTTCTAACCCTCTAAACACCTCTTTTAGGGCTCAAAACATGTCGATTACGTAGGATCTTGGTCCACTTATGATTACGCAATGAACCACCAAAATACCAAGCGTAAATCCGACACAACACACGGTTACTAAACCGGTACAAAAACTTATAAAAACTTATAAAAACACGATAGTTTACATAATAGTTACTACTTATATATTTTTATGAAACTAAGGAATTAAAGACTCGAAACGATATAAAAATACTCAAAATGATATCAGAAATGGGGTAAATTGTTATCAAAATAACAGTGAATTTTTCCGTTATCAGACGCGACCTCAGTAATCATGCGAATCTCTCTATCATACTGAAGGGCTTGGCAATTATCTTTGTTAGCCCATCCTTTCTATACTGGTCGAGCCATCCCCGTTGTATCAGCTTCTCAATATCAATTTTCAACTGCCTATATTCTTCCGTGATGTGACCGTTATCTCTGTGGTACCGACTGTATTTGGACGTGTCACGACGCTTGTCCGGCCTCATTGGAACAGGATCGGGAAGCTCGTCCCTTATTTCGGCTAGCAACCGTGTGTAGGAGATGGTGAGTGGAGTAAAGTTGTCATCTGTAAACTTTTCAGGCTTTTAAGGTTACGATCTCTGTTCCTGCGGCTCTCTCTCGGCAGACTCCTCTCAGCTCTCGGCCTGTCCCGTTGGGACATAGACGTTGCTGACGGAGCTTCGGTTGCAACATACTTTCTTGCTTGAGCTAGCATGTCCTGGAGGTTTTTCGGTGCATTGAGAGCTAAGTGGTATTTAAGATAACCCTTTTCTAACCCTGCTTCAAAGCTGGTCATTACCACATTCTCAGCTAATCCCTTAGTCTGCTCGAAGAATCCGTTGAACCGATCAAAGTAGCTGCGAGTAGTTTCATTTTCACCTTGGCGAATTTCATGCAAGTCGGTATGTGTTTTCTTCGGCTGACCCATAGACTTAAACTCGATCGTAAACTTATTCACTAGGTCATCCCACGACGTGATTGACCTAGGGGGTAGACTGCGGATCCAGGCGGCTGCCCAGTCCTGCATAGCTCCTACGAATGCTATACACCATGCATCATCACTGGATGTGGATAGGCTGAACTTGCTCGGAAAATCCGACAAACAATCAAGGGGATCAGTGGTTCTATTGTAATTTATTGCAATTGGATAATGTATCCCTCCCTTCGGGGCCGCTTTCAGGATGTCCTCGTGAAGAACACATGTTCCCCAAGTGGGTGTTTCCTGGTAAACTGTCTTTCTCTTTTCTAGATCCACAATCTACTTTCTCGTCAATCTAAGCTCATCTGCTACCTCTGGGGGGAGAGACGGTCTCACGGTACTCTCGGCATAGTCTGAATCGCCACATATCTCTGTCCGAGGTCATACCTGACGGGTCTCATCTGGTCGTCGCGGGCAATCACGTGCAGGGGCTGCACCGCAGACGTTATCCATGGGACCGAGGCGTTAGAGTTCCGATCTTCAGCTTTTTCAGGGGCTGAGGTCACGTGACTGGCCTGTTTTGCCCCCGCTCGATGAAATCGATTAGCCCTGAGCGGATTCAGAGTTGGCTGTACATCGGTCGGAGCTTGCACGGGCGGAGAGAATTTACTAACTGATTGAGGAGGAAGCCCCTCAGATATGAGCTGCAGTTATAGACCCACATATCTTCTACATATTCCATGTGGGATTTCAAAGCTAGAGCGTAGGGGCTCGCTTCCGTAGTCGGATTCAGTCCTTGTTCCAAGTTTTGCCGAGGCGGCTCCTCGACACGTTTGTTGTGGCTCTTCTTTATGGTTGCGTCCTCTAGCTCGCAAGTCTTTTCTTTTTCGTTTAAAACGCTCCGCATATCGTTGTTGTTGTTATGCCCGCCGTTTCCTCCAGTGGTGCGTGATCCCCTACTATATCCACTCATATGTGACGTGGTGCCACGTGGATGGTCCTGATTCGCCCCTCTGATCGGCATCTCAGACTCTATTGCTTTCCCTCCAGCCATTTGATTTGAAAGGAAACTTGATGTATACATTTTCTGAGCAAACTAGATGTGAACAAACGTTGTCTTACCCAGAATCCGACGCGAGTCCGGCAAGGATGCACCTATGTCACTGACCAAACTCTACACTCTGATACCAACAACTACCTCGGAGTAACAACAAAAGTCGACTGGAGTAACCTTGTTTTCCAGAATCCGGCGAAAAGCACAATTGATCTATCTCCAAATTGGCCAAAAGAAGCAACACTCTATTGTTTTATGAAGTTGGACCTAGGAATACGCATGCACTAACTTGAAGGTTGTGATTACTCCATTTAAGTTTGCAAAGATGTCGACAATGGAGATCTTCCCTTTTTGCTGACCTCGTCGAAGAAAGAGGCTTTGATTCGTAAAATCAAAAGCCTTTTTATCCGCTCTGTTGCACCGATGATGAAAGCTATGATCTTTAGGCCATATAACCCAGAAAATCAGAGCTTTTGTTGATCTGGAGGCTTGGAGATGGCGGCGAGGCTCGCCGGAGATGTCGTAAATATGACTTTGATGCGGTGGATCAACCAGAAAACCTTGATTTTGATAACTTTCCCGGTAACGGAGTCAGTTGATATTGCTGGAAATATTACTATGGTTGAACCGGTGTTTATACGGAGGGTATCTGGTTGAAATAGATGATCTTTTTAGGGAAAAATGAGTGGCTGTGATGAACACTAGGCGGTGCTCAGCCGGCGAGCTCAATGTAATAAGAAAGCGGGTACGAGGTCGACAAATCGGCATAGTGTATCTGCTTATATTAATTTCTGGATCCATTTGTGGGTTACATGATGCCCCTATTTATCGGCAAGTCTCTAATGCCGCTTAAGCTAACGGTGGCAAGACATAATTAAGTACTATTAAGAAGTTAAGCAACGATAAGGAGCTGATCAATGGGCTCGCTGGTCGCTTTTGATATCTTCCTGCTTGCGTAGTCTTGTCCTTGCTAACGCCAAGTATAGATCGTGTTCGCCTATGTGTTGAGGGCACGGTCCGGATGATCGAAGTGGCAAACTGGAGGCAGCGTGTACGGTCCACAGCCTTGGCACTGTCTTGATCGTGCGGACTCATTGACCTGATCGGCTTATGGCCAGTCGGGCTGGTGCGATGGAGGTTAGAAGTTGAGATGTGACCGCTAGATTGGGCTTGGTGGTGGTCCGGTAGACCATGTTCGGGTTTGGTATATCAACCAACAAAACTACCTTAGTAATGGGAAATATGCTAAAAACGTAAATAACATGGCTAACATAGCCTTCGGTAATGTAGAATACATAATAATTAACATTATACTTCTAACACTAATGACACCATAAAACCAATGTAAATTTCATGCTATCACTCTTTCTGTAGGATCGAGCCATTAGTAGTTCTTCTCAGCTTTTGACAGAAAAAGATACGTTTTTAAGAAAGAGATTGTGCATATCTTTCACCAGGGGATTGTGTGGTATTTATAGACCTTGCTTAAGAGGGTAGACATGACACGTTGAAGGTGGCAAGAAAATAGACATTGTAAGGCGATTTTAGGGAAGCTATCCCCGTACGCTTGATATTGAAGTTAGTGGAGGTTTAACTGCTCCATAATAAATGCCTATACGACATTAAGGTTGTGTGTGATCAACAACGCTTGCAAGAAGATATATAACATGTTATGCACTCGCTTCGAGCCTTAGAGCATGCCGATGGTACTCTCAAGGGTAAATCTAAGACAACTCTCATCCATAAGAAGGTCAAATAAACACTTAGAGACCTTAAAAGATATCCTCGAGCCTCGACCGTTTCTGTGCGAGTTTGTAGCCACGTTTCAGACCCTTGTGAATGATTTGTAAGGAATTGTAGCCATTTGAACTGTCTACAACGGGTCGTAAAAGTCCATAGATTTGTAGTTAAGCCTTTGTTAGGCGTGAAAAGATAATCCCAAGAGTTTCGTACCCTCGGATAAAAGACCAACCATCAAAATAATATTATGACCAACATCACCCACGTGTGTGCTAATATTTGGTATCGGGTCTCTTAACATTTAATGATGCCGGAACGCCAAACTATTTCGATCGCATCTAGGGGTGTCTTTCATTGATAGTATACATTCACGACTTTGTCTAAATTATCGAATTATGGAGACATTGGATACTTGACATTTATCGTAACTATAACTAGTTTATTAATAAATTGGTGAGTCATTTTAAATTAACGATCAATCGAGAAAATCAGCATTAAATAAATTATTTTAATTATAGTTCTTCTCATCTTAAAACATTTCAATCAATCCGTTTACTGAATGAAAATGAAGAACTTTTTACGAATCACTGTTTCTCTCTCATCCGAAAATGGTTTTATATTCAAAAGCATCTCTGCAACTCTTGGAATGTAGCAAACTTTCAATGTGGAACATATACTTTTCTAGCTCGATCCGTGATGGTAAAGAATCTTCCTGACAAGTGTTGAGGCCTATGACGACAAGAATTCTGTCTGAGGTCGATGATGGCTTTTCACCTCCTCTAAAGCTCACCCGTGAGAAATATGTATTCCAGAGAAGACCTATACACCTTTATTTGTTTTGTGCCTCTTTCTTCCTATTTTATTGATCAGTCTAAACACATGCTTTTCTCTTGTTTTCTTTTCGTTTGTGTCAAAATAGCCTTATTATTATTGAAATTTATCACCCTTTTCCTTTCAAATTGCTTAGGTTTTTGTTACCTTTTTATTTTAGCTATTGCAACGGTAGATGATTCAATACAACTTTGTTTGCTAGACAAGAAGTCACGCCTCGCATAACTTATCCCATCCCAACCCACACACACACTACTGGTCATGTCATTTATCACCTATGTTGTCGATTCATTTTATTGCATATTAAAATAGGAGTTCCATTTCATGCCAATCTGGCAATCCAAACAAATTCTTAATGCATTATGCGAGTAAAAAGGGCAAAACGAACTTTTGTACTATTTGTATAGGAGGGTATAAAATATACGCTTTATCGCACTCGCATCAAATCTTTTTAAAGAATACTCTATTTTGTAGTTTTAAATATGTATACTAGTGAACGTGAGCCGTGCAAGGCATATCGGACCCAACATAAATCGTTACCAACGATAATATCAAACAATAGATCCCAACGTGAAATAAATCGTGTAAGCTTAAATCGTAACTTTTCAAGGCACAAGAAAAAGAGAGCAACAGAAACATATCACATTTTCTGCAAAATGTAGCTCTTTCTTAAAGACGTGAAGATTGTGAATCACTTCTCTTCCAGCCCTATCAGGAGTTTCCACCTACAAAATAAACCACAATATATTGTATCGGAGAACAATGTTATAAAGTCGATCCCTTTAGCTTCCACTTTACGTAATGAAACATTATAGAAAAATAATAAGCGGACCATAACTACACAGTCAAATCTCCAGGGACGCCTTAGCTTCTAGATCATTAATATGCTTGAAAATTTGTTTCACTCATTTTCTTTACGACATTTCTCTTTCTTATCATTAATGAATACGTCATTGATCTCATGTTCATTCATTTGGTGAAAAAAACACGTGTCAAACGGTCTGAAACATATAAAAAGTGATGTGGTATTCCAACGTCAATTTTAGTGACGCTCATACTGCAAACGGCCGTCGGTTCCACCGACGTTATTTTGTTTAAAATAATAAATCATTTAATGTGGTGTCCACGCCACGTACGCAAGGCACCTTCTTGGCGCGGATATTTGTTTGGCCATATTTTTTTGTTGTTGTATTTTATAGCTAAACTTGGTCTATCTTCCATCGTACAGTACACAGTAAAACTTCAAATCCGTCGGTCTTTTTTTTTTTTTTTTCCTCGTTTCTGTACAACTACTAACGGTACACGTTTGATAACAAAAAAGTACACGTGTTGATGTATTTTATAGCTAAACTTGGTTCATCTTCCATTGTACACTACACGGTAGAACTTCAAATCCGTCGGTTTTTTTTTTTTTTTTTTTTTTTTTCCTTCTGCACAAACTATTAACGGTACACGTTTGATAAAGAAAAAAAAGGTGCACGTGTTGTTGTATTTTATAGCTAAACTTGGTTCATCTTCCATCATACACTACACAGTAGAACTTCAAATCCGTCGGTGTTTCCTTTTTTTCTCTATTTTCTGCACAAACTACTAACGGTACACGTTTGATAAAAAAAGTACACGTGTTGATGTATTTTATAGCTAAACTTGGTTCATCTTCCATCGTACACTACACAGTAAAACTTCAAATCCGTCGGTCTTTTTTTTTTTCCTCTTTTCTGCACAAACTACTAACGGTACACGTTTGATAAAAAAGAAAAGTACACGTGTTGATGTATTTTATAGCTAAACTTGTTTCATCTTCTATTGTACACTGCACAGTAGAACTTCAAATCCGTCGGTCTTCCTTTTTTTTTTTTTTTTTTTTTTTTTCTGCACAAACTACTAACGGTACACGTTTGATAAAAAAAATTTACACGTGTTGATGTATTTTATAGTTAAACTTGTTTCATCTTCTATTGTACACTGCGCAGTAGAACTTCAAATCCGTCGGTGTTTTTTTTTTTTTTTTTTTTTTTTTTCTTCTTCTTCCCTTTTCTGCACAAACTACTAACGGTACACGTTTGATAAAGAAAAAAAAGGTACACGTGTTGATTTCTTTTATAGCTAAACTTGACATATCTTCCATCGTACACTACACAGTAGAACTTCAAATCCGTCGGTCTTTCCTTTTTTTTTTTTTTTTTTCTTTTTTTTTTCCCTTTTATGATGGAAGATGAAAGATATGCCAAGTGTACGATGGAAGTGTACGATGAAAGATATGCCAAGTTAAGTGTACGATGATTTGAAGTTCCCTTTTATGATTTGAAGTTCCCTTTTGTTTCTTTCCGAATTGGCACAAAAGGGAACTCCTGAAACAAGTTTAACTATAAAATACATCAACACGTGTATATTTTTTTTATCAAACGTGTACCGTTAGTAGTTTGTGCAGAAAAGGAAAAAAAAAAAAAAAGGAAAGGCCGACGGATTTGAAGTTCTACATGCGATTGTCTGATAGAAGATGAAACAAGTTTAAGTATAAAATACATCAACACGCGTGTCTTTTTTTTTTTAAACGTGTCTGTTAGTAGTTTGTGCGAAAAGAGGAAAAAAAAGACCGACGGATTTGAAGTTTCTACTTTGTGTAGTATGCGATGGAATATGAACCAAGTTTAATTTATAAAATACATCAACACGTGTACTTTTTTATCAAACGTGCACTGTTAGTAGTTTGTGCAGAAAATAGAGAAAAAAGGAAGCACCGACGGATTTGAAGTTTCACTCACAGTAGTGTATGATGGAAGATGAACCAAGTTTATTTATAAAATACAACAACACGTGCACCATTTTTCTTTATCAAACGCGTATCACAGTTAATAGTTTTGTGAAGGAAGGAAAAAAAAAAAGACCGACGGATTTGAAGTTCTACCACAGAGTGTCTGATGGAAGATGAACCAAAATTTAATTTATAAAATACATCAACACGTGTACTTTTTGTTATCAAACGTGTACCGTTAGTAGTTGTACAGAAACGAGAAAAAAAAAAAATACAGTATCCGCTACAATGTTATTTTTATATTAAAATGTTTGTAATAGATTTTTTTTGAAAATGATTTAAGTTCCACTGCGAGTAGTCTTGTAGAAGCAAATATACATAAATGCACATAACAACGATAAACCACCTAAGAGGTAGAAAGTTTAAAAAGAAAAAAAGAAACGAGAACACAGTTCCTAGTCCTAACTTAAAGAAGAAGAAGAATCATAGTCCCAGTAAACTCATAGTTTACCCTCAAAAAAAAAAAAAAAAAAAAAAAAGTAAACTCATAGTTGCGGCTCTGCCACCGGAACCACCGCGCACCGCTTGTTTATGCTGCTGCAAACGTCGTGGTGGCCCCTCAGCGTTAAGCCCGGAATTTCTCAAGTTCTCTCACAAATACCATTATTGTGATATATAAGATGATGGGCTTGGAGAATAATGAAGAAGAAGCTCATCTGTATGCATCAAGTAGAGAAAATATGGAAAGCCTCGGTCTCGACGCCGGCGACGACGTCGGTGATGGAAACAGTAAACTCTCGACCTCGAAATCCTATGCGAATTACCGGAGTGCCATGAGCAACCTATCTTCTTCGTTCGCTTCCTCCGACGCCGTCTCCAACCACCCTCTTTTTTCGCCGAGACCAGCAGATTCCGATCCCCTCTTATCCCCGCATTCACCGCCGTCGGTCAAATTTCCCCGTTCCTCCTCCTCTTCTCCAAAGAACAGCAGTATCACCGGCAATTCTTATCCCGAGCCGCTATCCTATGCTGACGTCATCTTCAGCCCCCTCGACGATGAAGCTCCTGAAGCAAACGGCGTGGATAGCCCTATCAAAGACTCCGAGAGTCCAATATTTTCATCAGAATCTCACTCTTTGAGCTCCGATTATCTTGACATTAGGGTTTCCAATCCGCAAAAAGAGGTGGAAAATGCTGGTTCTATTGTACCGGGGAATAATTCTTTTGTTACCTATTTGATCACCACCAAAACTAACATTTCAGATTACGAAGGATCTGAGTTTAGTGTTAGGAGAAGGTTTAAGGATGTAGTCACATTATCAGATCGGTTAACCGAAGCTTATAGGGGTTTTTTCATCCCTCCAAGGCCTGATAAGAGTTTAGTGGAGAGTCAAGTGATGCAAAAGCAGGAGTTTGTGGAACTGAGGAGGCTGGCATTGGAGAAGTACCTTAGGCGGCTTGCACAGCATCCCGTGTTCAAGAAAAGTGATGAGTTGAGAGTGTTTTTGCAAGTGCAAGGGAAGCTTCCCCTGCCTACAAATGTTGATATGACGTCGAGGATGTTGGATGGAGCTGTGAAGCTCCCAAAGCAGTTGTTTAGCAATGCAGGGAGTGTTATGGGACCACAGGATGTGGTGCAGCCTGCAAAAGGTGGGAGGGATTTGTTGAGATTGTTTAAAGAGTTGAAACAATCTGTTGTGAATGATTGGGGTGGCTCGAGGCCAGCCGTGGAGGAAGAGGACAAGGAGTTCTTGGAAAAGAAGGAAAGGCTGCACGATCTTGAGCTGCAGCTCACTAATGCATCTAAACAGGTGAGTTCCTGTGGCAGGTCTATTATTATGGTCTAAAATCTGTTCCTTTTGGAAAGTTTTTCTCTGCATTTTTATTTGTTTTGAATTTGGTTATTAACTCCCTGTAAAAGTTCTCTTACACATTGATTGTGTGGATTTCCCAAAATATATTGGCGATGCATTGATTTTGATTGCCTTTGCATGTAGGCGGAATTACTTGTTAAAGCACAGCAAGATTTGGGTGAAACAATGGGTGAATTAGGGCTAGCATTTATCAGGCTAACCAAATTTGAGAATGAAAATGCTGTGCTGAATATGCAAAGAGTACGTGCTTCTGATATGAAGACAGTGGCAACTGCAGCTGTCAAAGCAAGTAGATTTTATCGGGTTTGAATGCTCAGACTGTAAAGCATTTGGTATTAGCTACTCCTTTGCTAGATTTCTTTGATTGTATGTTGTCTTAAATTTATGCTCTCTGTCCTTGGGGCGTTGCACTTGCACTTCCAGGGTTAGAATCCCATCCTCCTCCAGTAGAATAAAACCCCTTCTCTTTTTCAATCAAAATATAAAAATAAAAAAATATGCTATATTTCTTTATTTTGTAGGATACAGTTCATGATTACATGGGACTAATGTTAGCTGTAAACCATCGTTCACTGATCGTTCAAGTGCTTTATTGACGGTGCAAACTCTTCTTTCCGAATTGTCTGCTTTATGCGTTTGAAAGCTGAAAAATTAGAAAAATCATCATCATCATTATCAAGGATTACTAAATGGGAAGAAGTGAAAGATGCTATTAGAGTCACTGAAGATGCTAAAAGCTGTGCGATCCGGGAGTATGAACGCATCAAGGTACTTTAGTCATCAAATTCACATTAGAAATGAGGTTATCTTTTCTTCATTTGTTAGATGTTTATTACAAGGCTGAGAAGTAATTTACTGGTATTGAGCTGGTGTTCCTCTGAATGTGCCGTTATCAGAGCATTAGATGTTTTCCCTAAAGATTTTGAAAGAAATGATTATTCTTATTATTTAAGGAGAACCACTTAATGGCTTTCAAAAGTAAGAATCTATAACGGTTAGTACAATCCTAACTAAGGTAGGGAACCTATCTATTGTGTTCTACCAAGGTAGAATCATGGCTTAATTCCAAAAACTTATGGAAATCTAATTAAGGTAATTCTGCTGTTCATGTAACAGTAGCTGTGAATATGACATGACAAAGAATTAAATGAAAGAATCAGGCAAAATCAATCAGAAATAAATGAGAGACTAATCAATCAAATCAAATCCTGTGCATTCAACGCTCCCCTCCAGCTTGATTTTGAATGTTAACACAACCAATCTTGCAATTTAACTCTTGATAGACTTCAACTGAGACAGGTTAGTCAGAATATTTGCATTCTGCTCCTTAGTTGGAGCATAGGTCAAACTGAGAACTTTTCCTTCTGTTTTCTCCCAAATAAAGTGTCTATCGATATTCACATGTTTAGACTTCTCATGCTTAGAACTCATGCAAAGAGCATATAGATTATCGCACTATAATCTGATGGGAGTTGAGCCATATAGGCCTAGATTTAAAAATTCCTTCTCAACAAGAGGAGTTAACATATTCCCATAGCTAATGCCATCAATTCGGCTTTAGCAGTAGTTGAAACAACTGACTGCTTCTTACTCTGCCATGCTACCTGGTTAACTGTCAAGTAGGTGCAATATCGTGAGGTAGACCTTTGATCAGTTTGAGAGCCAGCCTAGTCAGTATCACTATAAACTTCCAGTGCTTATCAGGAAATTTTAACCAGGAGATTAGACTTTATCCTCAGATTTATCATGTAATAAAGAAAAGACAAGTATTGGGTATATCTTTAAGAGTTTGACTTTTATATTATCTCGTGTACTTATCTTTTGCACTATTGTGCCTATTTAATGGAAAAAGCGAAAAGGATTGATAAGATCCTCAAATCTGATTATACATGTATATTTCTAACATTATTTGATGAGAACCAACACGTGAATTTTATAGGAAAAAGCCTATAACGGCTGGTACACTCCTGACTTAGGCAGGAAACCTATACCTACCTATGGTAAGCTAGCGAGGTAGGATCCTAACTTAATTACAAAAACGTGTGGAAATCTAATCAAGGAAATACAGCTATTCAGAGACTGTTACAATAGCTGTGAATATTACAACGAATTAAATGAAAGAATAAAGCAAATAAATCAGAAATAAATTGATTAAATCAGATCAAGAAAATTCTGTGCACTCAACATCCCCCCTCCACCTCCCTCGAGCTTTTTTTGATTACATGTTGCCACCTTTTGAAATTTTGATCAGTTTGCCTTGATATTTTCGGATTTTATGCACTTGAAACTCGTCATCTCCACCAACCATAGTATGCTCTACCAGTTTTCTGTGCATACTTCCTTTGTGCATATTTTCTAGATGACTTGTGTATATTTGGTGGCATTAATGCTTGGTGGAATGGTAGCCTGTATATCCTTTCCGTGATTGTATGTTCCTCACACCAATAACTTGCCAAGCCATGTGAATGATCTGGTAAGATATTGTGAGGTCTCTGGCATAGTTATTTCCTTTCCACTTATTGTTCCTGTTATCCACTCCTCCCGTAGTATTTGAGAGACCTTACAATGAAATCACTTTTAGGTAGTGCATTTCATGTTCCTCCTTTGGACTAGTTGAGCATCTTGTGATTTTGCCTATTAATTTTGTATTTTCTTCACTTTTCCACATGTGTCAGCTTATTGTCGAACTGTGTTAGATATTATACTCAATTGACTAGATTGTCAATTTGCTGACCCCCCTCCCACCCACCCACTCCCCCTCTAGGACGTAGTGGATTCAAAATTGTTTTTTGGTATTTTTTTACTTTTTTTTTGTTTGGCGGGGGGGGGTTGTGCTATTAGCGTCAGAATTTCAGAGGTGCTGTGTCATGCTTTATAGATGGTAAGCAGATGGTGTTTCCTTTGGATTTGGCCCATTGTGCTTTTGAAATACGCCGCTTATTGAAGAGATTTCTTGACAACACTCTTATTCGATTTTTGAAATTCGGATATCCCATCAGATGCTTTTTCAACCTCTTATAAATTTAAAGACCATGTCCGACAATCCCTTTATTTTATGACACATGGTAATTCTTAGTTTGGGAATTTTAGTTGGTACTATAGGCATGTCTCATGCAGAATGTGTTTATTCATACGTTTTCTTCAAAGCAACTTAACAATGTTAACGTGGAGAAGTGTTTGGTAGCTCGAAATTCCAGTTATAGCCCTTTAATCTTTGTGCTTGGAAAAAATCCTTCAAAAATTCTTGTTTCTCAGTTGTTTTTTTCCTGAGAACATTATACATTATTTTGGCTTCCTTTCTAAGTTCTATTCAATTTGGTTAAAAAAGAAGAAGGGTAATTTCAGGTTTTTGTTACTTCCAAATTTCTCGCTGATTTCTTTAGAACATTATACATGATCTGATGAACTAGTTGTGCCGTGCAGGAAAACAACAAGAGTGAAATTGAAAGACTTGACCAGGAAAGACGGGCTGATTTTGTAAACATGCTTAAGGGATTTGTTACGAATCAGGTACTTTCTTTCTCCTGGCTATGATTGTGTAAATAGCATCTCGTTCTGAGTCTAGTTATAGACTCAGATTTGTAAAAGGATTTATCTGAGGTCAGTAGCAATTATGGACGCTATGCAAAGAATATACTCTCTCCTGAAAATAACATATGATCATTTAGCATGGAGTCTACCTTTTGTCTGATTTTGGGAAGACTTTGTAGACAATTTTGTGGCACTAGTGAGCCTTTATTACCGCGTGTTATTAAGGCTCTACTTCACTTTATTGAGTGCCTCAAATCCTCTGTCTGACTACGAGTTCGGGTCATGAAAAATAGCTTTTTTGAAATTCATGCAATGTAAGATTACATTACATATAATATGCTCAAGTTTCCATGCCCTTTCCCCGATCTTCCCTGATGGTAAGACTACATATACTATGCTCAAGCCACCTGCGAGATATATGCATATATATTGTGTTGTCGAGCAGACAAATGAACAAAGTGTGTGAAGGTGTTTTTAACATGTATGACACGGTGGATTGATTGATTGGGGGCTAACATCGCAGGTGGCTTACATGGAGAAAATAGAGAATGAGTGGGCAAAAGTCGCAGAGGAGACAGTTAGATATAAGAATGAGACCTTGTGAATGTATACATCCAGATTGTTTACTTCTTTTTGTTTTTTTCTTTTGTTATTTTTGTTAATTACTCCCCGATTTTTTTTTTTTTCCTTTTTCCTTTTTAATTGACGATGTCACTTTTGGGGGAAAGCAGCAGTCAGGAATACATACACAATACGATAAACTGAATAAAGATGTTGGATAGCTGTTGAGAAACAAATAGGGGGGCGTATTTTATTGGCCGCATTGATATTTTCCATCTCATGTATATGTTGGAGGATGTAACGAACTTTCCATATTACCATTGTAACGAGCAGTTTTCTTGCATGTGTTCCTCATTTGAGATCAAGATACTGGGTGTGTGTGTGTGTGTATTTCTGTGTGTGTGTGTGTGTGTGTGTGTGTGTGTGTGTGTGTGTGGGTGGTTGTGTTTTAAAATTTTGTTGTTTTACTTTTGCGGTATATCCTATTAGTAGTTGGCTATCTGCCAATGGACTGAAATGAAGTAGCATAGCGGAAATTTGGAAATCAAGCTGTGTCAGGCCGTCATATTGCGAAGAAAGTTTGCTTTTTCTGGTATTTATTTTTAGGTAATATGGTTGGGAAAAATCATTTCACATGTATACTATTGAAGATAAATATACCTTTCACGTCTATAACCAAGCTGGTTTGAATAATGACTGTGCGAGCATGTTTTCCGTAGATAATAATAATGACGGGAAATGATTTTTCACGTCGATAATAATGAAGGAATATAGATAAGGACGGAGCTAGTGAGTTTCCAAATTAATTTCGCGTAAATAATAACGATTCACTCGCTCCGTCCTCATTCATTTCCTTCATTATTGTTTTTTTTTTTTTTTTTTTTTTTTTTTTTTTTTTTTTGAGTGGCCTTCATTATTGTTAGGCTTACACCTTTCACAATTATCTTCACTTTCATCTTCATTCCAAATTGAGTTTTCATTCTCCGACAAAAATTGGTTTTCTTCTCCTCCATATTGCCGGATTACTTCAAACAAGGTTTTCTTCATCAAACAATCATTTCGTGTTGAGTATTCATAATTGGTAAGTCTTATTAATTGAAAAAACACTATATTTTATACATTTGTTAGTTCTCTTGAAAATTATTTTTATTTCTTTCTTATGTGATTGTGTTATTGTTTGTGTGTTAGTTTACCGTATTTTAAAACTGATTCGGTGAAAATTGTGTTAAGGAAGGGAAATTTGATTCCCGTCCATATCATGAAAGGGAAGACAATATAGAGGAGATATTATGGGAATAAGACATTTTCCCGTCCATATTATGGAAGGGGAGACATTTTTCCGTCCATATTATCTAAGGGAAACCCAATTTCCCTTCCTTTACACGATTTTCTCAACAGAAATTTATTTTTAATGCTTAATTGGTTATAATAATATTTAATATTGTTTTAATTAATTATTACATACTATATAATTTCTGTTATATATATGGACACACACACGCACAATACTAGAGATACTTTATTGCTTCCCAACTACGATAAAACAATATAAGTGAATATATACGATGATCAATAATAAATAAATGAAATAGCAACGACAATAACATCTACGAATATCATTCAACATCATGATAAAGCCTCTACATAGCGAGGTTCTTATAGGTCTAGGGTGTTTGATTCCACTCATTCCGATCAGTAGTTTTGGTCATCTTCAAGCCTGTAAGAATCGAGGCTTCTATATATGATAGCTCAAATCAGAATGTCACACTATAGAACACAACCAAGATGGTTCAACTATTCAAGTTAACGTTTTAAATACACAATGCTAAGTACTAATACAAGTTTTATTACTTGTCGGTTGCGACAAATACTTAGGTTCAGGCTGAAAGCCATGATATCTTAAGTAGATTTCATGTGTGTGACAACTAGGTTTTGAACCTAGTCGGATTATCCTAAGGGAATGCCCCGTGAGGTGCGTCAAGTCTTTACGAAAGACTGACATTGATGGAAATGTTATTACCAATAAATCTAAGCTGATGCAAAATGTCAAATGGTGAAAGCCTTGTGGAAACCTTTTAGGCTACCAACTATGCTTAAATTTATTCAAATCATGCTCGTTATAGCTGCACATGATGACTATAAGATAAGGTGGATGATATTAGCCCGAAAGCTTGATATATGAAAATGGTAATATGATATGTAATTTTACAAGATCCATTCATGGACTCAAACAAGTCTCTCTAAATGAATTGTTTGTTTTGATGATCAAAGGAGTTTGATTATCGAAACAAAGATGAGCCTTGAGTGTACATGAAGGTTAGTAGGGGCATAGTGATTTTCTGAGTGTAATATGTATGGCATTGTTTTAGAAATCGTCATTCATGTGTTAAAATCAATTAATGCTTGGTAGTTCTAGATATTTGGTTCAAAAGCTCTTGGAAATGACAGTTCATTTTATATTTAGAAATAAGGATTTATAATGATAGATATTGATACTGCTTAATTGTCCCGATTCACTGTATAGATAAGATACTAAAAGAGTTTAGCATGTGCATAATATAAAAGGGTTGTGCAAGTAATCTTAAGATATGTTTATGATCAATACATTAGTCCCAAGATAAAGGTGAAAGATAATATTTCTTGAAAGAATTCTTATGCTCACGCAATAGAATCCATCATAAGTGTTATGGTGTGGGTTAGATCATATGTTCATGCTATCGAAGAGTCATGAGTAAGTATGAAAGAGATTTTGGTAAGGTATAGAATGTCTTTAAAGTATTAAGGATGAGTTCTAGCTAGTTTGTTGAAACTTAAAACAGGGTAAACCTAGATGTACATATGAAAAACCCTAAGTATTATGAAGACAACGGGAATTCTAGTCTAGGTTTGTGATCACTTTAATTGGTGATACAGTGAGCTGGAAATGTTCTTAGCAAGAAGTCATTGGAGATTTTACAAGCTGAGCCCAAACACATTGCTGCCACAGAGGTACAACAGAAGCAAAACATGGATCTAAAAGGTTCATTCCTAAGCCTGGTACGATTCTTCCATATAGCTATATAGTTGATATAGTAGTGAATTCATTGCTTGAGTAAGGACCAAGGTCTCGTCAAGGATCTGTCTATGTGTTGAGGTGTATCCATTTGATTTAATCATTTGGAGTGTATATATATATGTATAGACTAAGTCCTCACGGATGTTGATTCATTCACTTTTAGGGTTAGTAGCAAGTATTGCATGAGATTCTTGTGCTTCAACTTGGTTTTGTGTGTACGAGTGATTGACTTTAGGTCAAATGAGAGATTCTTACTGTAGTGCCCTAAACCCAATCCAGTTGGACCGGATCCGACTGGGTTGGATCCACTATGTTTTATTGTGTGTACATAATTTTTTTTTGGCATTTATGTTATTATATAATGGTTTGTTTGACAAACAATTTAAAATTGTATATAACAACGTCCTTGGGATTAAAATGTGATAGAAAAATCGTTATGACGATTATGGTTGATGATATTTCGATTCATATTAAATTATTTAATTCTTAAATATCTATAGTCGTATGTATTATTAAATATGAAATTAATAGTATGATTAGACTAGCACGTATTATATGTCTTATATCTGTGAAGATAATGATAGATCTCATCTATTAAAGTGTAAGGACATGGGTGGATTACCTCTTGAGGCCGAAGACTTGAGTGGATTTGTGCTTGAACTATCTACCATAAGATAACGCGACGATCTTGTAGATCAATCTGGTATGATACTTTGTCTCATTCTTTTGTGTTTCAATTGTTCATCGGAGTTGTAGCTCGGATTAAAGGAAATCAAGAATTTTAAATTCCGCTTCGCAACCACTTTGATTTCCTTACAATTGCCCCATTGACCCGACCGGGCATGAAAAAAATCTAGGCCTAAGCCCATATAAGAGGAGGGACTTCATCCCCAAAACCTAGTTTATGAGGCGAGGGAAGTCCATATCTTAATATGGTGGGTGACACAATCACAAGTTTCCAATGTGAGATACTTTAACACGCCCTCAAGTGTGGGCCTATAAACAGCCTGTGTCACATGACACACAAGGCATATAAGGGGCACACTTAAAGCCAAGAAAGAGACCCAAAACTTGCACAATAAAGGGGTGGATCTGATTAGGCCCAAGCCCATATAAGATGAGAGCCTCATCCCTAAAACCTAGGTTATGAAGTGAGGGACGTCCATATCTTAATATGATTGGTGACACAATCACAAGTTTCCAATGTTGGATACTTTAACAGAGTAGCTTGAACCCGTTTTGTTACAATAACATTTATCTGTACGGCAACTCGAATATAAACGATCACTAAACATGCAATTTATGAAAAATTATCTAACAATTGCAAGTACAACATCTAGGCATTGAAGAGATCCATAAAATGCCATGGTTGGAGCTCGAAGACCAGACCGATAAGTGGATTAAAGATACCAATATAACCCTTCATACTCTTCCCCATCGAATGCCACCTCTATGACCTTGTGTTTTCTAGATTTTCCTCAGTTGCTGATCTTTCATTCATAGAGGTCTGCAGAGATTCAATGATTCAACTACTTAACTTTGAGGATGCATGCCAACACAATAGGACGAATATTCAACTACTTAACTATGTGGATGCCACTGCAAGTAACATGAAGCCGGTCACCAGGGAGAGGTTATTTAAGGTGCTTGATGTTTATGAAGCTTTGAAAGAGCTGTTGCCTGAATTTGATTTGATATTTTCTGACCAGTATTGTATGTTGTTGAGGAATGAGGCAATGCAGATATGGAAGCGGAGAGGCAATTAGATGGATATTTATGGAATTAGAGAATTTGATCCGTCGTGATCCTGATAGGAAAACACACAACAAAATGAAGACAATACCATGTAAATTATCAAAGAAGCAGGTGTTCATAAAGCCGATAATAATACTTCTTTGAAGGCTTTTATAAAATAGCTCAAGTCCTTCAATTCCTTGTTTGAGGACTGGGGCGGGTTTAGCCTATTGGGAGGGGGGCAGCCGCCCGCATCGGATCTCGAAAAAACACTATATTATACTCATTCCGTTCCAATTTATCTGAGGCAGTTGTTAATATTACGCATATTAAGGATGTGAGTTCATTCATTAACTTTTACAATGAAATGACTAGAATGTCCTTGGATATAATTAATGTGACATTGTTTCTATATCTCCTAATGTTATAAATAAGGGTAAATCAAGTAAAAACACAATAAATATTGTATTGAAAATCGTACTGCCTCAAATAAAATGGAACAAAATATTTTTGCAACTGCCTCAGTTATTATGGAACGGAGGGAGTACATGTTTATGTATTGTTTTTGTCCTTCTTAAAAATATATATTCGCCTCTATTATCAATAATAATCAGATGATTGACAAAAACTTTTATCATGTGAATAAAATATATAGTTATTACAAAAATTATACATCTAAACAAATATCAGAGGGAAGGAGGGAAAAGTCCAAATTTTGACCCAAAATAAATAAACCGAACACACTCCTTTTTTTAGTTGCAAAAAAGATAAAAAAATTCAGACGGACAAAAATACCATTTTTCTAATTCGCGTGCTGCTTTAATCAAAAGGACACACTGACTGCTTCCTTTTTTTTTTTTTTAATTTTATTTCAAACAATCGTAACTTTTGATTTAGAACTTCGATTATTAAATTTTTTTCACCAAAATTCATATTTTTTTTTGCTCTTCATTTTAAAATGTAATACAATACTCTCCCGACATAACTTTTGAAAGTTGAAAAAATATTTGAATTAATTGGAGCGTTTTTCTTATAAACGTCCGTAACTTTTAATTTAGAACACCGATCATCAAAATTCTTTCACCAAAGTTCATAATTTTTTTCTCTCGTCATTTTGAAATCTCATATGATACCCTTTCGACGTAGTTTTGAAAATTTGAATTTACTCATGACTTTTACGAGATATCACAATATCGATATCGCGATGTCGATTATCAAGATTATCACATTAAAACATTTTATTAACAAACACAATGACACCATTACCATTATCATTATCATTAATATTATACGATTACCAAAAATCATGAACTCGGCAATATTTACAACAACACCGACAATTTATATTACTTTATGGATTAAAACGGAAACAATCCGTAAACTAAAAATCATTTGGACAATAATGTAAATAACACATTCAATCACAATTAACACATTCACTCACAATGGAAAAAAATTACAACATATATGATAAAAAACTTTAACATCAACATATATGATAATTAAGTTACATTAAGGAAATGATTATCTAAGCACCTAAAAATATCGACAATGTTGATTGCTACCATCATCTTCTTCTCCAACTTTACACCAAATGGTTTAAAATTTTCTCAATAAAGTCAACCTCTACACCAAATGGTTTAACATTTGTAGTCTATCTCAATTCACACATCATTACCAAGGAGCTTTAGCCTCTTCTTGGAACATTAGCTCGTAGATCTCCGCCTTCGGTTTCAATGCGTCGACCTCAGAACCATAACACAATAATGATGATCGATGATCGCAATATCGATTATCGCGATATCAATATCACGATGTCGAGTATCACAACAATAACAATATTACAGTAACAGTATCACAGTATTAGTATCACAGTATCACATTCAAACACAAGAACACACTAACACTATCACAATGTGTGAGCTTGCTAATGTTTGATCATTAATTATGAGATAAATTTGGTCGTCATAAACATGTATGATTATTCCATACATCCCTATTTTCTAACGATTTCTGCCGCCTTCCAACCATCTCGTTATCGAGTCGTTCTAGAATTGTGTCAAACAACACAAAATTACATTCATTTAATTAACCAGCAGAATCTGTTGTTAAATGGAACAAGTAATGATTATATAATGAATAAAAAATGACCCAAACAACATTTTCAAAGTAATGTATGCCTGGACCCAAACATTATTTTCAAAGTAATGTAGTAGATATTCGGGAAGAGAATAAACGCAGCAACAGCAGCAATTTCAGACATAAAGATAAAGGAGAAAACATCATTAACTAGAATAGCCAAATACAAAGTAAAGGTACATACGCATAAACATCAATTTGATCATATATGTACGAGCAGCAACAATCCCAAAAGGGCTAAATTACAATTTTGGTCCTCTAACTAGACACGTTTTTCGATTTTGGTCTTGGTTTTTTTCCGGCGACAATTTTAGTCCTGTAAGTAGTCTTTTTTTTTGCAAATGTTAGAGTTTTTGTAGAAGGTTGAATGGAAAAGGCTAGGATTGATGAGTGTGAGATGGAAAAGAATTGATAAGTTGGAGAAATTGGAGAAAGAAATTTTATTGTATTAATTGCTTGATTCTTGATTGCTTAGTTACATGGTGGTGGTGCTATTTATAGCCCCCATTGGATAGTTCAAGTGTTTAATGGAGTTTTCTAGTTCTTTCTTGATTTTGAGTAATCACTACTAGAACCTACATGCTTCTAGTAGCTTCCATTCTAGTGTAGCAATATTTATCTAGACTCTTACATACAACTGAAGCTTACACACTAGGAATGCATTTCTACAATCTAGATATTTCTTTTCTTTTTCTAGAAATGTGTAGCACAATTTAACACTCCTCCTTGGTACACATTTGGTGACACCAATCTTTTCTCGTAATAGCTCGAACTTGTCTCTTGGTAGTGATTTTGTGAATATGTCATTGGCTGTTCTTCACTACGCAATGCATGACCTTTATTTCTTTATTGGCCACTGACTTCTCCGATAAAGTGGTACTTGATTCTTATGTGCTTAGTCTTGTTGTGAAATCTCGGGTTTTTCGCCATTGAAATTGCCGAATTCTTTGTCACGGTAGATCAATGTTGCTTCTTCGAGGCTCCCCATGTCCTCAGTATGCGTTTGAGCCATATAGCTTGGCATGTTGTCAATCTGCTGCTACACATATTCGCCTGCTTTGTTGATAGTGCAATTGTGTCTTGCTTTTTTGTTGCCCAAGAGAATATTCCTGAGCCCAAAGTGAATGCATAGCGGATGTGCTTTTATCATCGATGATCCCGCCCAATCGCTTATCGATTGTACCCAATCAATTTTGAGTCAGGACTCGATCCATACCGGATGCCATAATCCTTTGTGCCTTGCAGATATCTTAGCACTCTTTTAGCTGCTCCAAAGTGAACTTGACTTGGGCATTGCATGAACCTTGAGAGATAACTTGTTGCAAACAAAATGTCAGGTCTTGTAGTTGTTAGATAGAGTAAACTTCCAATGAGACGTCGATAGACCGTACAATCTGCCCTTGGTGTGCCATCTTCGCTCTTGAGTGCTTTGTTGTCAAGTGGAGTTGCAACACTTTTGCACCCTTTCATCTTGTATTTTTCAAGAAGGCTATCTGTATATTTCTTTTGGGAAATGAAAATCCCATTTTGTTTTTGGTTTACCTCGATTCCAAGGAAGTAGTGCATTAATCCCAAGTCTGTCATTTCGAACGTCTTCATCATGTCTTGTCTAAAACTCTTGATCATGTCCTCATTGTTTCTGTAAAGATGAGATCATCAACGTATAAGGAAACAATAAGTCCATCATTTGTATCTCGTGTCTTAATGTAAAGTGTAGGCTCGCTTTTGCTCCTCCTGAAACCTTGCGTGATGAAGTAGTTATCAATTCTGCTATACCAAGCCCGTGGGGCTTGCTTGAGCCCGTATAAAGCTTTCTTTAACTTTAGTACTTTGTCTTCTTCTCCTTTCACGATAAATCCTTGAGGTGCTCCACGTAAATTTCTTCCTCAAGGTATCCGTTGAGAAATCTTGATTTAACATCCGGTGATGAATTTTCCATCCTTTTGTGCAGAGAGGGCAATTAATGCACGATCGTATCCAATCGTGCAACAGAGCAAATGTCTCGTTGTAATCCACTCCAAACTGTTGAGAGTAGCCTTTGGCTACAAGCCTTGCTTTGTGTTTTTGGATTGAGCCATCAGGATTAAGCTTTGTTTTATAGACCCACTTAACACCGATGACCTCTTTGTCTGTAGGTGGACTTACTAGCTCCCACGTTTCATTCTTGTTTATCATCTTAATTTCTTCTTCCATTGCTTTTCTCCAAACTTCTTCTTTGGAAGCTTCTTCATAACTTCTTGGTTCTATCAAGGTGAGATTGCATCTCTCATATATCTCACTCAAGGATTTTGTTTTCCTTGGTGGTGTCTCTGGAGAAGAACCTTCATCTTGTGGTGTTTCTTCAATGATAGCGCGAGCTGGTGATTCTGGTTGACGGTTGTCTTCTTCGTTGGTTCGTAGAAGTGGTGCCATATTAATAGTTTTCCTTTCAACTTCCTCTGTTTCCCAATTGAAGCTTGCTTCCTCGTCAAATTCAACGTCTCGACTGACTATAAGCTTTCTTGTTCTTAAGCTATAAGCACGGTAACCTTTTGATTGTGTACTATAGCCTAAGAAAATCCCTTTCTCTGTCTTTTCATCCAGCTTACTCCTTTTCTCTTTTGGAATGTGAACATAACAGATGGAGCCGAAGACTCTAAGATGCTTTGCTGATGGCTTTCGCCCACTCCAGGCTTCGAATGGTGTTTTGTCCTGAACGGCTTTGGTTGGACATCTGTTTAGCAAGTAGACTGCAGTATGCACTGCCTCTGCCCAGAATGTTTTCGGAAGGCCTTTCTCCATTAGCATAGCTCTTCTTTGTCTCCATAAGCTCGTTTCTATTTTTACGTTCGACACACCATTTTGTTACGGAGCGTATCCAAGCTGTCAATTGATGCTCCACGCCTTCATCTTCACACGTAACTTGTTGAATTCTTTAGATGTGTATTCTTTGCCTCGATCACTTCTTATGGTCTTCATGTAGTGACCACTTTGTTTCTCGACATAGGCCTTATATTTCTTAAATATTTCATATACTTGCGATCTTTCACGCATAAAATAAACCCATGTCATCCTGGTAAAATCATCAATGAAGAGAATGAAGTACCTATTTTGTTCATGTGAAGGAGTGCGCATTGGGCCACAAACGTCTGTGTGCACCAATTCTAATGGCTCCTTCGCTCTCCAAGCTTTTCCGACAGGAAATGGTTGTCGATGTTGTTTCCCGAGCATGCATCCTTCACAAACACGATCGGGTGTTTTTATAGTCGGGAGATCTTTCATCTGTTCTTCGATGTAGTAGTATTTTAATCCATTGAAATTGAAGTGACCAAGCATTCGTGCCATAACCACGAGTCGTCAACTTGTGCCTTCATTGCGACATCTCTTGCATAACTCCATTGGATCGGAAAGCATCGTTTTCCTTCATTTTTATTTTTGCAATTTGAAGGGATTTATCTTTTTTATCATATATTGTACAAGAATCTCCTTCAAAATGCAACGAGTATCCTTTCTCCATCATTTGCCCGACACTCAATAGATTTTGATCTATACTCGGAACCAAGAGCACCTCATTTATGTATCTCTTGCCCTTCTTTGTGTTAATGACAATAGTGCCTTTTCCTGTAGCCTCCATAAATTCGCCATTTCCTATCTTAATATTTGTCTTAAATTTTTCAAGATGGCAAAATATAGATTCATCTTTTGTCATGTGATTCTTTGCAACCCTTTGTCAAGATACCATGTATATTTCTTTTCCTCTGTTGCTACTTGACAGGCATAGAAGAGATTGTCTTCGACGTCCTTTTCTTCAGAAAAGTTAGCTTGATGATTCCTTCTTGATCGACATACCTTCTCGACGTGACCAAATTTCTTGCAATTTTTGCATTGTGGTTTTCCTTTAAACCAACAGTCTTTCTCCAAATGGCTTTTCCTCTTGCATATAATGCAAGAAGAAAATGTTTTGTTTGGAAGCTCTGTATTTTTAGAACCTTCATTTGATCTCCGATCATTTTGTTTTGATTTTTGTGACGGAGTTTTGAACTTAGATTGAAAAGCATTTTCGGTTGTGCCTTCGTGGCGCCTTTCCAATCTATGTTCATGAGCTTTAAAGACCCCATCAATTCAAGGCAGACAATTTTTCCAAATCTTTTGACCGCTCAATATTTGTAATGATTGGATCATATTTTTACGTACATGTAATTAATATTTTTCCACAATTTTCTTCTCTGGGACGTCTTCTCCATTCGCCCGCAATTGATTTGCTAATGAATCTACTCTTGTGTAGTAGTCTTTAGCATTCTCACGAATCTTTCATTTTTAAATTCTCAAATTTCTCCTCAATGAATGGAGTTTTGAGACTCGTACCTTTTCATTGCCTTGAAACTCCTCCTGCAACTTATCCATCGCGCTTTAGCCGTCTTGGCACTCATGATTCTCGGAAACAATTCTTGATCAAGCTTAAGCGAAGGGCTAATAATGCTTGAGCATCTTTCTGTTGATTCTCCTTGAGTTCTTTCTTTTGTGCGGTAGATAAATTTGAGATGTCGGCGGGGATGCTAAATCCCTTACTTACGATATCCCATAAATCTTGAGCACAAAAGTAGGTTCTCATTTTAATGAACCAATAGTCGAAATTTTCACCTCGGAAAATTGGAACCGGAATGGATGAGCGGAGTGTGTAATCTGCCATGATGTTGATTTCGCCCAGTTGTAGTTGTGTCGAAACCGAGCTCCGATACCACTTGTTAGAGTTTTTGTAGAAGGTTGAATGGAAAAGGCTAGGATTGATGAGTGTGAGATGGAAAAGAATTGATAAGTTGGAGAAATTGGAGAAAGAAATTTTATTGTATTAATTGCTTGATTCTTGATTGCTTAGTTACATGGTGGTGGTGCTATTTATAGCCCCCATTGGATAGTTCAAGTGTTTAATGGAGTTTTCTAGTTCTTTCTTGATTTTGAGTAATCACTACTAGAACTACACATGCTTACAGTAGCTTCCATTCTAGTGTAGCAATATTTATACAGACTCTTTTACATACAACTGTAGAAGCTTCTACACTAGGAATGCATTTCTACAATCTAGATATTTCTTTTCTTTTTCTAGAAATGTGTAGCACAATTTAATGACAAAAATAGTCACGAGCGCCGGAAAGACCACTTACGGGATTCAAATTGTCGCGGAAAGACCACTTACAGGACTAAAATTGTCGCCGGTAAAGCCCAATTTTAGTCCTGTAAGTGGTCTTTCCGGCGTTCAGGACTATTTCTGCAAAAAAAAGATGGTGACGGTGGCTGCCCGGAAGGAATTCGCCCGGAAAACATGGTAGGCCGAAGTTTAGAGAGGATGATTTGTGATTTCTAAAGTTTGTTAATAAAAAGAAGCAGTAAATGAAAATAAGGGTAAAGTAGTCCATGATAAAAAAATTTGTCATTATTGCAACTAAAAAAAGAAGCGTGATTAAAGTTTAATTGGGAAATTAGGGATAATGACACAACCTGAAATATTTTTAAGTAATATGACAACTACGTGGAATATTTTTAAGTAATATGACAACTACATATTGTTTATAGGGAGAAGGACAAATGCATAATTATTATAGCGAGAAGGACAAACAGTGAATCTCGAAAATCAGTGAATCTCCCTAGTGAATCCCAAAATCAGTGGATTTCGACAGTGAATTTTGACAGTGAATCCCGAAAATCAGTGAATTTCGACAATGAATTTTAAAATTAGTGAATTTAAATGGTGAATTTAAGCAAATAATTTTAACACAAATGAATTTCGACGGTGAATAAATAGTTTTGTCCTTTATGCAAAAGTTTCAAAAGACCGTCTTTTCTCAATCGATTGATGAAATATTTCTGTCATTCTCCCTCGTTCCCCCAAGTTTAATATAGGTGAGAAAATGGATATATAATTAATTTTCCCAAATATTATTAAGTTTTGACATATAAAAAATAAAAATACTACTGTATAAATATTATTTCCCTCAAAAAAAAAATTGTTTTGAATGTGCGAATTATTTGTTTGTGGGAGTAGAATGGTTAACGTGCTTAGATCATGCGATAGATATCAGTGTTCTTTTTTTTTTTTTTTTTTTTTTTTCCAATATATATTAGTATTTATTTGCATTATATATAATAGTGTTTCTCCTAAAATTAAATGGAGCGAAATAAATTGTTGTATACATTTTTTTGATTGCGAAAAATTTCTAGAGCATCGCCCCCTCAGCTAGAAATATGCATCCTCTACTGTTTGAGGAGACTTGTAGATCATAATCAACGTGGATGGTTTTTGACGATCAGCGAAGAGAGGAACTGCATGTTTCATTTGCTAGGAATGTGTTATCAGCTTACAATTACTTTATTCGAAGGTTGCTAATGACTTAGGTAATTTAGACTATGAATTGCGTGATTTACGAGTCAATTACACGTTTGGTGATTCGTAGTTCGTAAGCCTGTATTTGTATGATTTGTACCAGAAATTTTTATTGTGATTTATAGGTCATGGAATTTCGAGCATGGAATGATTTAAAGAGTTTGGACCATAGGAAGAATAAAATATCCAAGAAACGGCTAGAACATACCGAAGTCCGGGCAGGCCGCGGCGACACAACCCAGGATGTGGTCTGACCCAAGGGATTCGTACCGACTTTACACACACGACTTCTAAGTCGGTTAGGGTTTTACTAGATACTTAAGTCGGCTACAATGCAACAAAAAGCAGGCAACAAATAGTTTTTATTATTATTATTGATATTATCATTTGACGATTTTGTTGGGCTTGGATCTTGTGTTCCCTAAGGAAAAGATAACTATGATTTAATCTATTTAATTGTTGGAGATAATTACGAATATATTTGACTGTCAGAATCAGAGTATTAAATATGAGGGATTCTTCCCATATTTATCTGATTATCACACACATGGGAAATACGATTGAGGATGGACTCTGGCCAACTTAGATGGCCAGTGAGGCCATTTGAACCATACGTGTTTGGGCCGACCTCACAGTCGGGAAAGATAGCCGAGCTGGGATCAGCTCAGATTCTTGCCTGCATAAGAGGTTTGGTCCGAGAGGGACTTGAGCCGACCTATAGGGTCGGGTAGGGGCAGGTTTGATCACAAGTACGGGCCGACCTGCATAGTTCGGAGGATGGTAACCGAGCTCATGCGACTCGGGTATTGGGGGTTCTGGCCCTTGATGGAGGCTTTTCTCTATCTTTGTTTATTATTGTATTGATGTGGAGGCGACACGTGAGTAAGGTCAATTTTTGGCATCGTCATAAGCCCCCCCCAGATCCAGCTGAGCCATTGAGGTCAGCTCGGATCTGCTTAAGGTAGCCTGGCCATGGTTCTCTAGACTTGAAGAGTTGATACGCAGCTTATTCTGCCAATCTGACAGAGTTCCGTTGTAACTCTGCTACGACTTTGCGGGATTCAAGGCGTTTTAGCCCATGATGGTGGTTGCACGATGGCGCTCAAGAACAAGGATGAATAAAAAGTTGTGTTTGTGATTATGATTATGATTATGATTATGATTACGAGCTGATCCATAGAAGGCTACCGATGACCCTTAACTTGTAAGGGATCAAGCCCTATTTACGTATTTCTTCAAAGATGAGAGCCCCCTTTTGTCAAGGGTGTGATATACTGCTATTTATAAGGCCATGAGTTGGCGGCTACCAGGCTGTTGGACGAGCTGGAAAACTGGGAAGCTGCCAAACCGAGATCGGTCTTAGAGTGCCGAGCTGAAGAGCTGGCGAGCTGAGAGCCTTGAGGACAGAGAGAGTTGTTTATGAACTTTGTTGCCTAGTTGTATTGGCTTTGTCCGCGTTGAAGGATGGCGGACTGGAGGGACGAGCGGGTCGAGCCCCCAGTGCTTTGTATCAAGCTAGGTGCTTGTTACTTCATTTCCGTTGCCTTGGATCACGACAGGAATCGTGATGGTGCGAGGTGGGCTTGATCGTGCTTGGCTTGGTTGATGGCCAAATTATAGTAACCAACATTAACCGGCAGAGTACCGGGTCGGTTGTACTACAACGGCGAGCAAAGTCGTATCCCACGAGGAATCAATCAAGTATCACAATCACTTTTGTATCTAGTTCAGGCTCACAATATGGTGAAAATAATAATTATAATTAGAAAACGAAATAAAAAACTATAACTTTAAAATATATGATAATAGGAATAGCTAAACGATGATCAAGAACACTACTCTTACCACCTTTACCGAATCACTAAGGATGAGCCTTAACGTACCAACCAACCAACAGATTCTAATGAACATGTTATGGGTGCAATCTCCTAAGTGGTCCCTAGGCGCTAATACCACAACCTAGTTGCCCTATACTCGGTTCAACAGTCCCCTCTTTGGGATTTAATTGACCTAATATGAAGAAAAACTGTGAGATGCTCCACATCCACCGAATTCACGGTTTGGCTAGAAAAACCTTACCAAGGATAGGCTGTGAAAACTCGACTAGTTCGTGCATGCAATCCTAAAACCCTATTTCACACACTCCCTTGCAAAATACATTTATAGAGTTCGTGTGTAAGATCAATTAATGGTTAGCTACTCCATTAAAGGCATTAGATTCAAGCTTTAGGACACAAACAATTCAAAAGATTAAAATTTTCAGCTCTACTCATCCCTAGATCATCGATTGGACATTAATTTTGTAGTTCCATCACATATTTAGCTATAAAAAATCTAGCTACGCATAATAACAAGAACGAAACAAGAAATCATAAATAATTGGGAAGAAAACATGATAGAAGAAAGCAAAATTAAGTTACCAATAATGTAGAAGCAAACCTTCAAATGGTTTGTCAATCCAAAGTGAAGAAATCACGAAAAGAAATTAATAATCGTAGTAATTTGATGCAAGAAATTTAACCTAAATCTATAGTTTTTTGGGAAAATATCTAAAAAACTGAAAAGAAAATTATTGTATGAAATTGTGGTGAAAATTTGACCTAATTTCCCTTTTATATAGGCCAAATTCGACCCAAAATAGTGGAAAACTCGGAAATTCGCAGCCGCTGACGTCATCCAGCGCATTGATGATGTCATCGCGCTCCCAGCAAAACACGTCTCCAGTAATTCGGAGATATCTTTTTGTGTAGAGCTCCGATTTACGCGATTCAAGTAGCGTTGGAAAGATTATTCAATCCCCTACAACTTTGATGAAGATTACTTTCCCAGAAAACGCCTCCAAGGGAGTTCAAAATTCGGATTGAGTGACAGAAGCATGAAAACATCAACGATGCTTGATCCGTTTCAACTCTTTAACTTCGGACATGTTTTTAAAGAGTGAAAAACAGTCTTCATCACACCCTAGGTGTGATACTTGCTGTTTTTTCCTCGATTTTTATTATTCTTTTCTTTTTTCCCGAACACCTGAACTTGAATCTGTTGGAGAAAAAACCCTTTTTGAAGGGTTGAATAGTCAACTTTAACGCTAATTACGGATAGACTCCGATGTATGTCATCAAGAGTTAATGATATCATTAAATACTCCATACGGAGTAGTTGATGATGGGCTTTTGAATCACTCGATTCGGATATCGGGTGAATGAGAAATTAATGGCTAAAGTTGGTAGAAAATATGTAGGGGATGAGTGTTGAACGGAGGACCTCACCCCGTTCTCCCACATTGGAAACTTGAGTGTTGAGAACTCAAGTGATAAGAGCTAGTGTGTCTCTTATGGATGTGCCCCAAGGGGCAAAGCACTTTTGTGCAGGGGGAGGACTTGGATTATTTCACACACGGGCGCTCCGCCGCCGTCCGTCCGGCTCGGCTCGGTCTCGGGTGTTACTATTAATTTTTTGGACAAAATTTCTTTATGAAATTAACCATAAAATTAATTTTGGAATGTGATTGTGTCATTCGACCAATTAGAATTCATTGAGTCATTCGACCAATCATAATTCAGACGACACATCATCCGACCAATCAGAAGATTGGATTAATTCAAAATTAATGTAATAATTTCGGCCTAGATGATTTACTTGAGGGAAAAGTCGGCCGTTACTTTTCCAAGGGGAAAAGTTTGATGATGTGTTCGGCCAATCAGATTCAAGCATTGGCTCCTCCTCTCCACTATATAAAGAATCCCTATGAATGAGAATAAAATCATCGAATTTTCTCTAGTCTTTTCCACCACAAAACGTCTAGCATATAGATCTAGATATTGAGTCGAAAGAAGTCGGAGCACTCTGTAAGTTCGCGGAGCTCGGATTTTTGAAGTGCCTCTAAATCCGAGGCGTAAAGCCGTTGTATCTTGGGTGACATTTGCTCTACTACCGTGGGCACCATACCGAGAGCATTTTGTCTTAAGGAAAGAAAGAGTAACTACTCGCCTCGGTTTGTCTTAGTCCTTTATTTTGTGCATACTACCTTTATTGTCTATTGTTTGAATCAGATATGCATGATGATATTTATTTTGTTAGATCTACTAAATAATATGAATTGTACTATTCACATGATTTATTTTCTTGGTTAATATTCCGTAATTTAATCCGTAAATTATGGATCTGTTCCGTAAATCACTTCACACACGATACACTATCTCAACAAACTTAAGACAAATTGATTGATGTGATTTACGGTACCTCTTATGTGCTAGTTTGGTTTTTTCTTATGTTTATTCCAAACGGAAGAACTTATTATGTTATAGCTCCCTTCTTGTGTCGGTCCGGTGATTTGCTTATCATATATAATTATATTTTGGAAGAAATACGTATTGCTTCTGTGAACTGCAAGTTCTTTTCTTTCACACCACGACGTATATGCTGGTCATCTTTGATGGTGTTTAGATATTGACTAGATTTAATTATTTAAGTGAGGTTAAAAGGAGGAAAAGAAAGGGAAAATTAAATAAATGAGCAAAAATAAAGGACATATATCCCTTGCTTGTGTATAGTTGACAACAACTTAATGCTACGTTTTCATTGTTGTTTTTCGACTTTAGAGGAAAAATTCGTTCTTGTATTTTTGAAGAGCAGTATGTACCTATTGCTACTAAATATTTTAGTATGCTTGAATTATATTCTGATGCGTTATCATCATTATTTGACTTTTTCAAAGTAGCGATTTTGGAGGGTAATCGAACCGGTCGGCAGATTTAATGATATTTACTCGCTTATTTGAATGTACTGGAAAAAGAGGAAGCTACTCTTGATCTGCTTCTTTGTTGAGAATACTTGGAAAGTAATCCAAGTAGGCGTTGCGGGAAATAAGGAATTGTCAATCAAATGATTGAATGCTTAGTTAATTGTTGCTTTGATTTTGAGTACAGAGCCGTTAAAGGCGGTACAATTTTTTTATTCCTTATTTTTTTTGGGTTTAACTACCTGAGTTGATATCACTTACCGGATCCAGCAGTGTTCCCTTTGTAGGTCTGCTGTTAAGAGAATTTACGAGTAGTTCTCATTTGGTTAATGGGTTGAAACAGTGGGAGTATAGCCTTGTGATATAGTTTATGTGCAGCTTACTTGTTATAAGAACAATGTGTACATTCCATATTGTTTGGTTGAATACTTGTTTGATAATAAATCATGCAAACCATGTTAGTGCCATATGAACTTTGGAATGGTTTAGGTGTGCACAATTTTTTAAAGGTATAGTAGGTGCTAACTTTGGTTACTTATTTCATTTCTTATATATATATGTGAATGAGTTACATTTAGTACTGTTGTCACATGGAAATTTTATACCTTATGTGCACACCGGATAAGTGATAGGTAGTGCAAAAACAAATTGGATATGGCAATTTTGTCGATCTTTTGTTCGCTGAACAGAAATGATAGGATACACCGAGGTGAATCCAAATAAAATTGTGTCTGTTATGACACAAGTATACGTGCCTATTGTGGCACTAGATGTAGCACCATTAACCGGTTAATCTCATCCTTTGGATGGAGAAGTTCGGTGGTGCAACGAACAATACTTTGATTGATCAAACCGGATTGATCGATCGTTGTGATGAACTGTCTATTGAGCACAAAAGTGATGCTCCGTAAAGAGCCAGTGAGTTTGGCCTTAAGATCTGCTTACATGCTTGAGTAATCTTGTTTGTAACGCTATGACTTGGACTTGCAAATTTCAAATTCGTTCATCCGTTGATGAACATGGAGTGAATTACCAAATTTGAAATTTGATCCTAATCACAAGTGTCAAGTAGGTGTTGAAGCCATGATTGGCTAACTCACCGTTGACGGTAGAAATGAACACAGGACCTCACAGATTCGTGTAACCTAGAGGTGATAAAAGTATGATGTTACTTTTATTGAGTACAACATCAGATGTTGAAATTTATATGCTGAAAAGCGATGATAAGGCTCATGATTCCTTGAGGGTTGTCATAATGAATGTGAGAATAAACATAGCAAACGGATGGATTATCCGTAGTGATTATGGTGGTGGATATGATGTATTGTTTCATGAGTCTTGCTAAGGGCCCGGCATCATCAAACAACTATACCATACACACCTCAGTCAAGTGGTATTGCTACATGCAAGAACCAAACTCTTAAAGAGTTGATGAATGTTATGTTGATAAGTTCGAGTTTACCTCAGAACTTGTGGGGGGAGATGCCCTCTTAGAAAAATTCATTCTGAACAAGATCCCTTCAAAGAAGAAGGATGACACCCGTATGGGTTGTGGAAAGACTGACGTCTAGCTACAAATTCTTGGAAATGTGGGGGTGTTTGGCTAAGGTAGAAGTAAACCAAAGCAAGTGGAAATAGGACCGAAAACGATTGATTGTATATTCATCGGATATACTCTCAAGAGTAGTGCCTTTTGGTTTTTGGTGCATAAAACTGACATGATGATGTCATCACCGAGTCTATGAATGTTGTGTTCCTTGAAGATCTTTTTCCATATAAGGAAAAGAAGAATCAAGCATGAGTAAGTGGACACATGAGTCTGGAGAAGAGTGCCATCCTCAAGAACTTGAGGAGCCTCATTGTATTATAAGGGCTAGGACTTTCAAGTCCTTTGCTCCTGATTTTCTGACCTATGTGGTAGAAAACGAACCCAGGACATATGCTGAGGCAATGTCAATTCCATAAGCTCCTTTTTTGAAAGAAGCTATTTGTAGTGAAATAAAATCCAACATGCAACGGGAAATAAACCACTCGGGTGCAAGTGGATCTTCAAGAAGCTTTTAGAGGTTGATGGATTTATTGTAAGGCGTTGTTGGTAGCCTGGGTATCGACAGAAAGAAGGCCTTGACTTCTTACTCACCAGTTACAAGAATTGCGTGTATAAGGGTTCTCCTCGGTATAGCTGGAGACTATAACATAGAAATCCATCAAATGGATGTTTGTGGTGAGTTGAAGGAAGAGATGTACTTGGAACAACCCGATGGGTTCATAGTTCCAGACAAAGAGTGTAAGGTGTGTAGACTTGTTAAGTCTCTCTGTGGGCTCGAATATTAGCCAGAGCAATGGCAAATCTAGTTTGGCAATGTTATGTTGTCGTTAAGAACACACCTTTGTGATAGTATGTCTATGACATGCTAATAATGGTAAGTACTCATGAGAGTATCATGAATACAAAATGATGCTGACAAGGAACTTCGATCTGAAGGACCTGGGAGTTGCGCATGTGACACTAGGGATTAAGATCTCTAGAATTTTTGATGGACTAGTGTTGTCATAAACTCATTATATCGAGTATGTTTTGAAAAGATTTAATATCTTGAGCACTCCCTAAGCGACAATTGACCTAAGCGTGCACTTAGTCAAGAATAGAGGTGAACCTGAGGATCAATTGAGATATTCTCAAGTGATTGAAAGTCTGATGTACATAACCTATTGTACACGACCAGACTTAGCAAGTGTAATTAAAAAGAGTTTGAGAAAGCAATAATACTTGAGTAAACTCAACTTATTTTATTCATGATAAAAGTATGAGTATAAATAGATACAAGTATGAGTAGAGTAATGAATGCTATTTGATGCTAGAGTCGGCTAGTATTAAGTGCTAGAGTCGGCTAGAGCATAATAAGACAAAATAGAGTTACTTTATGACATATTAATTGTTTATACACTACAATTAATATGTCATGTTACAAATAAGTAACGTGTTACAAATAAGTAACATGTTACAAATAAGTAACGTGTTACAAGTAATGTAATATTTCCACACCCCCCTCAAACTGGGTTGTATATGTCAATACAGCCAAGTTTGCGACTCAGTCTGTTGAACATAAGTGGTGGAATGGCCTTGGTGAGAATATCAGCATTCTGGTCTGCTGAGAGAACATATTGAAGTTGAATGATCTTGGCATCAATCTTCTCTTTAAGGAAATGTCTGTCAATGTCCACATGTTTTGTCTTATCATGATGAACTGGATCATCTGCCATGCATAATGCTGAATTATTGTCACAGTAGAGTATGATAGGTTGCAGAAGGGTCTGCTGAAGGTCAGTAAGGACTCTTTTCAGCCACATTGCTTCACAAATGCCCAAAACAAGTGCCCTGAGTTCGACCAAACCTTCGCTTCTAGAGGCGAGTAGGTTGTTTCTTGCTTCTCCAAGTGACACATATGAGCAATAGCCTGTGGTAGATCTTCTGTCTATGTGGCAACCAGCCCAGTCAGCATCAGTTCACTGATATTTCAGTAGACTTAGTGAAGTGCAAGCCTTGGCGAGTGGACTTCAAGTATCGTAGTAGTGATACGTAGACTGACATCCCAATGGGTGCTCAGTAGGAAAATGCATGAACTGACTGACAAGACTAACTCCATATGCAATATCAGGTCTTGTATGAGAGAGATAAATGAGTTTCCCTACAAGTCTCTGATATTGTTCCTTTCTTACAGCAATACTACCATGCACTTGTGGATTACTAGGGTCTACTAGAGAGATAGCTGGTTTGCACCCTAGCATGCCAGTTTTCTTCAAATTGAGTCCAAAGCACATACTTCCTCTGTGAGACTGAGATACCCTGGCTGTTTCTTGCTATTTCCATGCCAATGAAGTACTTGAGCTAGCCCAAATCTTTAACTTGAAATACCTTTGCCAGTAGGGTCTTTAAGAGTTGGATCTCAGCAGGGTCATCACCTGTAAGGATGATATCATCCACATAGACAATAAGGATGGATCTTCTCTTATTGGTTGTTTTAATAAACATCGTGTGATCTGAGTTGCACTGATGATATCCAGTAGCTTTAACCATGGTAGTAAGTTTGCCAAACCATGCTCTTTGGGGTGATTAGGGCCATCTGAGAGATTTTCTCGGTTTACAAACCTTCCTTTAGTGTGAGTGTAGGTAAAACCAGGAGGTACAGTCATATATACTTCCTCAGTGAGGTCACCATTTAGGAAGGCATTCTTGATGTCCAATTGGTGGAGTGGCAAGTCAATTTGGAATGAGAAGGAGATCGATACCATTTGTGTTGAGCTTTGCCACAGGTGCAAATGTCTCCTTGTAGTCAAGTCCATATGTTTGAGTGAAGCCCTTGCAAACCTTGAGTCTAGATTTGTACTTGTCAATAGTACCATCAGCATTGTACTTGATGGTGAATAGCCATTTACAGCTGGCTGTCTTCTTTCCTTGTGGGAGAGTGGTGAGATCCCAAGTATGGTTGTCAATGAGTGCGATCATTTCAGTTTGACAATGACCTTCCACTGTCATGTTTGAGAGCTTCTGTATATTATTAGGAATGGAATGAGTATCCAAATCCTGTGTAAACATAGAAAAACCAGGTGACAAGTGATCATATGACACATGATTATGAATAGAGTGGTCAGTACATGATCTCTTTCCCTTTCGGACAGCAATATAGTGCATTATCAATATCGTAGGTTCAAGACTATCGGTAGAGTTCTTTGAGGTATATCGGCGAGTTCGAGGAGGTTGTGGAGTATCGGCGAGTTCTTGAGGTTCGATGAGATGTAGGGAGCTCGAGTCGCAGGTGATGAGTCTCGTGAGGTTCTTTGAGTATTGAGTATTAGGAATTGGTATATGGATTGGCACGGCCTCAAGATTCTCAATTGAGGGTGCATTTGGAGTTAGAGGGCTATGAGAGGAGTTAAGAGTTATTGTTTCAATTAGGTTTCCATCTGTGACGGTCTCAGTAGGGTTGCTGTAGTAAGGAGTTTTTTCAAAGAATTTCACATCCATAGAGTTGTAGAATCTTTTGTCAGTGGGAGAATAACACTTGTAGCCCTTCCTGTCTTTGGCATACCCAAGGAAAATGCACTTATGAGCTTTGGGGTCAAGTTTGCTTCTATGTTGGGCATGGATATAGACAAACACAGTACATCCAAAGATTTTTGGAGGCAAGTCAGTAATGAGATGAGGACAGGGATGAGTTGTCAGCAGGTTTGAATGGGAGTCTTGAATCTAACACTCTGTTGGGTAACTGTTGATCGGTATGTGGCGATTAATATAGCTTCACCCCACATATATTTAGGCACATGTGTGGTGAACATGGTGATCTAGCCATCTCACAGTAAGTGCTGTTCTTCCTCTCGGCAACCCCATTTTCTTGAGGTGTCTCTACGACTCTTGATGTGAACAATTCCCTTATCATTCAGGGAAGGTCTTGAGGTTGGACTCATAGTATTCCAGGGCATTATCATTTTTAAGATTTTAATCTTAGTGTCAAATTGAGTAGATACCAAGTTATAGAACTCTTGGAAGATGGTTCCAACTTTAGATTTATCTTTCATAAAAAACAGCCATGTGATCCTGGTGTGGTCATCTATGAAGGTGACAAACCACCACTTTCCTGTTATACTTTTAACTCTTGAAGGTCCTCATACATCACTATGTATTAGAGTGAAAGGTGTGGAGGGTAAGTAAGATATTTTAGTATATCTGAGACTTAGTAAGTTTAGCAAAAAGCGACAAATATCACATTGAAGGTCACTGAGGTTACATCCTTTAAACAATTCAGAAATAAAGACTTTAAATAACCAAAACTTGGATGACCTAGTCTATAATGCCATAACATGATATTATCTAAGGTTTGGTTGCAGTCTCTTGAGGTAGTTTCGATCTTCAATCTTACATCTTCTTGACGAGGTTGACCATAAACTTGATCATGAGCGAGGCTTTAGCTCTCCCAATCACTTCTGTGAAGAAAGATCTGGAATATACGCTGATTGTTATTAAACAAGATTTGCCCAATTTAGGTCTTTAGTGAGTCTCTTGTGCAGATATATAAGGTTCTGATCTAAGTTTGGAACAAATAGGACATCACGAAGGTAGATCTTATCGAGTAAGTTTAACATTTCCAAAACCTTGTGCACATGAAATAGATCCATCGGCAATCCTAATATTGTGGAGTCGATGTGCGGGGCTTAAAATGAGATATGAGACTCTTGTAACCATCATATGGGATGAAGCCCCGAGAATCAACAATCCGAGTATCATTCTTGAGAGGTGAGTGGAATATACTGTTTTATCATGAGTAGCTATGTCGGTGATAGAACCAACTTCCTTTTGTTGAGCAATGAAGGCTTTGAAAGGCGACAAAGCGAGCATCCAACGTGGTATCTTTGTTCCTTCTTCAGCGACATGCCCTTACGACTCTCCTGGTTGGTTTGGAGGTTTAAAAGAATTAGGCTTACCATGTAGTTTCCAGCAAGTGTCCTTGGTGTGATTTGTGCATTTGCAGTGGTCACAGAACAACTTTCCTGTCTTCTCAGTGTAGGATGTGATATCACCGGATGGATCATAGATCCATCCGATTACGCAGCGGAAACTACAAAATCTAGATCTAACAACCAAAATACATAAATAAATAGATCTAAACCTACGAGGGGGTTTAGATTTCTTACCTGTTTATTGTGAATAAACACCAAGAACAATCCGAGATCCAAGATCCAAGAATTGAGAAGCCACCGTCTTCCGGCGTGTATCTCCAAGCAACACCAAGTGGATGGTGATTCAAGCCGCTTGACCTCCTTGATATGCTACTTTAGAAAAACCCGAAGTTTTCTAAAACTCGAACCCTTGTATTTAGGCCGAAATATCCAAGCCTAATACTCCTCAATAGTTTCGAAAATTATGTGTCTAATTTGGCTTGGGAGAACTCTCTTTATATAGGAGAGTAATCCTTGTCCTCCAAGGATTTAATAATTAAGAGATAATTATTAGAATAATCCTTTTTCCAAATAAAAGATAAATATAATATATATCCCAAACAAATTAGGATAAATAAATATATTATCTAATATTCCATGATTTATCACTCAACAAATAAATGATTAAATCATACATTAAATAATTATCCAAGAAAACTAATTTCTCTCTAATTAAATAATCATGAAATCGCCCCTTTAATTAAATAAAGGTCCACACGCATTTTGACACATTGGGCCGAGTCCACGAAAAATTTCTTTTCCGTGTATTTAATTATCTAGTCCAACTAAACAATTAATCCACATATCAATCAAATAGTCCAATCCAACTATTTAATTATAATTGAGGTGAAGCGGCGAGAAAACATATGCTATGTTAGGAGCCACGTCGGGGACCATGGACCCATATTCGATGCTTCTACAATAAATTAAATAATATTATCCGTCGGACCGAACAATAATATTCAATCTATTAATTCGGGATTACACCACCATAAACCCAAGCCCGAACTCTGCCGAATATAGTTAACATACACTCAACCATGAGTTGATAAGGTGTCCACCGATATAATCATTACATACGGATAAATCCTCCATATTTATTTCATTTTGAGTCGGGATATTTCCGTAAACCCCTTCTCGAAACATATTATCCTTATTTACCATTAACCCCCACAGTGATCAATTGGTTCACATACCGGACTAGTAGCTAATTAGTCTAACATGAACTCCGCGGATCGATCAGTTTCTAGGATTAACAAATAAGGGAACTGTATGTCTACTTCCCGAGGGAAGGAATGGATTTCATATCTGTGATAGCACAGACTACCCACTCATCCTAGAATAGAGCCAACGAGAAGTGTTGGACCACATACTTCGAAGTGATCCTTACTAACACATCAAACTCTACCATAGTCTAAGCAGTTGTCTGTGATCACCTTAGGATTGAGATTAATCCATAAATGATCATCTTGTGATTCGATAAGACGTCTCGATCACGGAATTATATCGAGAACTCAAATTAAATCGGTCCAGCCCTATATGATTATCATCATATATAAATGCCCAACTAGGTACCTTATTACCAGCGATAAGATAAAATTGTCACACCTAAAGTGTTCTCGGGCGCATTATTAGCATATTAATCATGAGTCCCGTGCTCGGATTAATCAACGCTACGGACTAAGTTAATTTTAAGTACATCTCACTAACTCAATCCTCTTGTGTATAGCCATATACATTTGAGTTATGTGATTACATAAACGAGGTACTTGGGGTTTTCAGCAGTGTCTTAATTATAAACATAAATGCATATAATAAGATGAATTATTAATTCTGTCCTAAAACAATTACATAATTGTCTTTCGGGCACTACTCCTAACACTCAGTAGGTTTCCTGTAAGTCTCAGTAACCTCTGTAGGCTTCCTGACCACCAACATTGCTGAGCTATCAGTAGAGTGATCAGCAGGGTTGCTTTGCAGCATTACTTTTCTCCTGCTTTCCTCATGTTTGACTTCAGCAAACACAGATTTGAGGTTGGGGAGAGGTTTAGTAGCAAGAACTCTACCCCTAACATCATCAAGGGATGAGTTCAGTCCTGTAAGGAACTTGAATACCCTCTTCTTCTCATTGATATCCTTGTATAAGATAGCATCCTCTACATCCTTCCATGGGTGAGTTTCCAACATATCCAGGTGTTGCCATGCCTTAGATAGTTGGTTGTAGTACTGAGTTACAAACTGGTCTTCTGTCTGCAATTTTGGATTTGGGCTTCAAGTTCATAGACCTCAGATGTATTGTCCTTTTTTGAGTAAAGGTCTCTGGCATTATCCCAGATATCCTTAGCAGTGTCATACATCATGAAGTTCTCACTGATCTCTTTTGTCATTGACCTCGTGAGGATGGTCACGACTTGGTTATTTTCTATATCCCATGCTTCAAACTTGGGGTCAGTTTCAGCAGGGGCAGGTTTGGAGCCAGACAAGTATCCCATCTTTCTCTGGCCTGAGATATACATTTTCATAGACCTTGACCACAGCAGGTAGTTGTTGCCATCAAGTATGTGATTTGTAAAAGAATAGTTTTCAGTGACTCCAGCCTGCTGAGGCTGTTGGGACTCAACTGAGGATGAAGAGGCGTTGGATAATGAAGACATTCTTGAAAAAAATGGGAGATTTTGCAGCGGATTAGAAAGATTATGGCTCCGATACCATGAAGAGAGTTTGAGAAAGCAATAATACTTGAGTAAACTCAACTTATTTTATTCATGATAAAAGTATGAGTATAAATAGATACAAGCATGAGTAGAGTAATGAATGCTATTAGATGCTAGAGTCGGCTAGTATTAAGTGCTAGAGTCGGCTAGAGCATAATAAGACAAAATAGAGTTACTTTATGACATATTAATTGTTTATACACTACAATTAATATGTCATGTTACAAATAAGTAATGTGTTACAAATAAGTAACGTGTTACAAGTAATGTAATATTTCCACAGTAATGAATAAATTGAGTAGGTTCACGAGTAATCTAGATCATAACCATTGGAAAGCCTTAAATAGGTTGTTGAGGTACATGAAGTACACTATGAGTCTAGGATTAAGATATATGAGATATCCAGCAGTATTAGAAAGATACTGTGATGCCAACTGGATATCGGATACAAATGATTCGAAGTCCACCAGTGGATACTTATCCAAGATTGGTGGTGTTGCTGTGTCCTGGAAGTCTACGAGACAAACGTGCATAGCTCGCTCCTCAATGGAATCTGAGTTCATAGCAGTGGATAAGGCTGGAGAAGAAGCTGAATGGCTTAGTAATTTCCTCGAGGATATTCCGTGTTGGCTCTCGGCTGTGGTCGCTATCGGCAGACAACTCGCGATAGCCAGTCGGCTATAGGAAGGGCACATAGTAGTATGTATAATGGTAAGTCTCGACACATACGCCATAGACATAATACCGTTAAACAATCGATCTCTAATGATGTGATTTCCATCGATTATATAATATCGAAGGAGAATCTTGCGGATTCGCTTACAAAAGGTTTAGCTAGAGATCAGATGTCAATTTTGACAACCGGAATGAGGCCGAAGCCTATTACGCATGTTTCCTTGTAAGGGCAACCCAACCATGTTATTTGGAGATCCCAAGATCATGGTTCAAAAGGGACAACTAAGCTATAAGGAACAGTCTAGCACTTACCCATTCTGAGAGAATAAAGGTGCTGTCTGCAGAGGGTGTAAGGTTAAGAGAAGATTTTAATGATTCCTATATCTTGATATTCAAGTGGGGTAGGGTAGAATACCCTTGATAGGAGGTCACCTATGTAAGTGCTAAGTGGGGCCACTTCTGTGAGAATTTTGAGGTTTGAATTCTCTAAAGCACTTTCTGAAACCACGTGTTGTCCAGGGCCGAGATAGACACAACCATGAGAACCGAAAGGTGCTAGGGGAAATATTGTGTGAGTGCTATTGTCTTGATTTACACTAAAAAATTTGAGCAGTTCAAGACCTGGTTCCTTTGATTAGCCGAGTAAATCCGATAATACTTCACTAAAAGCGAGTTCAAGGCTGAAGCTACCTCTCCCGATGCAATATTTTTCCGTCGGACTTCTCTTCAGAGTCTACATTTGCATTTGCATTAATTTTCATTCATGTGGGGGATTTTTGGAGAAAAAGCCCTTTTTGAAGGGTTGAATAGTCAACATTAGCGCTAATTTCGGATAGGCTCCGATATATGTCATCAAGAGTTAATGATATCATTAAATACTCCATACGGAGTAGTTGATGATGGGCTTTTGAATCACTCGATTCGGATATCGGGTGAATGAGAAATTAATGGCTAAAGTTGGTAGAAAATATGTAGGAGATGAGTGTTGAAGGGAGGACCTCACCCCATTCTCCCACATTGGAAGCTTGAGTGTTGAGAACTCAAGTGATAAGAGCTAGTGTGTCTCAAAATTAATGTAATAATTTCGGCCTAGATGATTTACTTGAGGGAAAAGTCGGCCGTTACTTTTCCAAGGGGAAAAGTTTGATGATGTGTTCGGCCAATCAGATTCAAGCATTGGCTCCTCCTCTCCACTATATAAAGAATCCCTATAAATGAGAATGAAATCATCGAATTTTCTCTAGTCTTTTCCACCACAAAATGTCTAGCATATAGATCTAGATATTGAGTCAAAGAGAAGTCGGAGCACTCTGTAAGTTCGCCGGAGCTCGGATTTTTGAAGTGCCTCTAAATCCGAGACGTAAAGCCGTTGTATCTTGGGTGACATTTGCTACTACCGTGGGCACCATACCGGAGCAATTTGTCTTAAGGAAAGAGTAACTACTCACCTCGGTTTGTCTTAGTTCTTTATTTTGTGCATACTACCTTTATTGTCTATTGTTTGAATCAGATATGCATGATGATATTTATTTTGTTAGATCTACTAAATAATATGAATTGTACTATTCACATGATTTATTTTCTAGGTTAATATTCCGTAATTTAATCCATAAATTATGTATTTGTTCCGTAAATCACTCCACACACGATACCTTATCCTAATAGAATCTCGCGTATTTTCTTTATACGAACTTCGTTTTGGACGATTTTTGTACCGTTTTGATACTCGTCATGCTCTCTATCACGCCGTGCCTGTAACGAACAAAAACAAAAAAAACCAAGTGTGACACATGCCAATAAAACACACACATTTCACCCAAAAAATGGAGATTTTGGATGTAAACGTCCTATCGTCTCGTGATTCAACTCATGGTGAAATGTGCCTAAAAAGCCACTTAAATACCCCAACATTACATCACATATGCTACAAATAAGGGGTATAATGTACACGAAATTATAGCAAAGTTGACTCTCAACAACTACCCCCCACTTAGCATTTTCTCGCCCTCGAGCAAATCAAGCGTTTCAAAAATAAATCATGGGATCAACGTTGCGATCATACGGGAAACAAAAATATCCAAGGTGTAAAAACTAGTCAACGAGCGAACAAACATGAGTCAAAACATATCTTATCATGGAAACAAAATGTGTGTGTGTGTATACCTTCTCAATCAGTAATTACGGTTTACCGGCTCCGATTATAGATGCATGATTATAGGCATTACACCATAGACTTATACTTCATAAGCATCTCCACTAATCGAGGTCAAATCAAGGCTAACTAAGATCAGGTAGGACTTGCAAGGTTGTAATGTTAGGCCAGGACGGGACTAAACGAAAGGATAAAAGGAATATCAAAAGAGAAAAACGAGTGAGCTTAATCAAAATACCTTGAATTTACCTTGTAACTCACGTCCTTCTTAGCTTGATGTAAGTAAGCATTCTCCTTCTTTACTCTTAAATCTCAACACGCTCCAATATAAACTCGTCCCCCCAACGTCACTTTGGAAGAATTAATACAAAAGCCTTCAATCAGCAATCTTTGACTCAACTTTATTCCACTTTATTCGAATTTTCTTCTTTTTGATTGATTTTGATTTTGAATTTTTTTCCTTTTTTTTTTGATAAACCAAATACCAACACTTTTTGCTACCCCTTCTCATTCGTAATTCAAAAGATACACCAACACCATCCAAGGATATCCGTCTCCACCACCCCACACTTGTGCTAGTAAGTGTGCCCAACATAAGATTAAGACTCACTCGTAGGGTGCCAAAGAAACGCAGACCACAAATAAAGGCTAAGAGCTGGTAATTATGGGCTAATCAATGAATGGCTAAGTTCGGATGGGGGTCTAACCACCCTACAAAGGCTTAGAGGGGTTTCTATGGAAATTATGTACAGGGTTGGCTATTTGGCTCTGGTCGGGTCAAATAAATGCCAGGACCGTCATCCCTTAATCTACCAAGATTGACCTTTCTATTTCACCTCGAAGTTAATGGTATAAGTTCTAGGTAACAGATTAATGTCTATGGCATCGCACAAGGGTGATGCATTCAAGCACTTCAAACAGTGGAAGGCATTGGTTGAAAAACATACATGGAAGAACATCAAGAGGCTCAGAACTGATAATGGTCTGGAATTTTATTGGTCTAAGTTCGATTTCTTCAAAAATGAAGGCATTGCTAGGCACCACACTGGCAGACATACTCAACAGTAGAATGGTGTTGCAGAAAGAATGAATCAGACTCTTTTGGAGAGGGCAAGGTGCATGCTCTCTAATTCTGGTCTGGCAAGAAGATTTTGGATAGAGGATGTCAATACAACCCGCTACTTAGCTGACCATCATACAGGGCCTAGCTGGCAAACCCACATCCAGAATGATCGAGTCAGATGCAAGGCGCACTCGATCATATGACTGAGGGATCCGCTAAGGACCACCCCGACATCTTTAGAAGAGGACTGACTGAGAGGCCAGCCAACTGAGGGCATACAACGCAAGCTCACGGATCCGCGCCACCATCACCCTGTAGCGGTCCGATCAATCACCGCAGATTTAGTTGTACTATGTCCTTAGTTGTAATTATGTTGAACTTAGTCGGTTCCACCCTATAAATAGGGCTCCAAATGTAATCTGAAAGGAAGGCGGCTATTTTATGAAAGAAGGCAAACTCTGCCAAATTCTCCACTCTCTTACTATTGCATTGCACCACCGCCATCTCTACCACTGAGCACACGGAACCACCACCCGCCACCACGTTAACAAAATCGTTACAGCCAGATATCCACCCTTAAATAACCGTTGAACACCCGTGATAATTTCGACGTTATCAAGCTGCTGAACAAATCTCTTGATTAGATCTGAGGAATTACGTGTTGTTAGAATATCATACACATACACCAATACATATAACACATGTTTAGCAGTGTTGTAAGTAAACAAAGAAGTGTCAATAATAGCTTGAGTAAAACCCCACAACTTCAGTTGACAAGTTAGAGCTTCAAACCAAGCCCTAGGGGCTTGTTTTAGACTATACAAGCCTCTATTCAACCTGCACACAAATTGATTAAGAACAAGAGTTTTAAACTGTTTAAAGAGTTTTAGGGCTTCAGATTTCAGTGATATAAGTTAACCAGATGATGCATTTTACTATGTTTTATTCCCATTTCTTGAGCATTTAGTGATGTTTTCGTATCAACATGAGCAAATATTGTGATGATTTAGACCACTTTTTGTATATAGTAGGTATTAGAAAACTAATCATTTTGGCATACCTTGAGGCATATTAGCCTAATTTTGTTATCAGATTTACCCGTGGTATCTTTGTGTTTTTGTCTTGTAGCACATATACCGAGGTTTGAAGCTTGAATTTTGGGAGATGTTTGAAGCCTAAAGAGTGTTAAAGAAGAAATCCAAGCATCAAGAGGAGAATCTTCACTTCTGTATGTATCCGGCTTAAACCGGATTTTAGCCGGCTCACGCCGTGTGGCATTCAAGGGAAAACATAAGGTTTTCATGTGTACCCGGTGCAGACCGGAATTCTACCGGTGCACACCGGGACATTTTTGGCTTAGACCGGAATTCAGAATTATATCAGCTGAAGCATTTAATGCATGATGTCATATCCCAACTACTTTGTCAGCTCCGGCGTAAACTGAAGGTCATCTGGCGCAAACCGAAAATTCGAATTCAGCAATTAAAAGAGTTAATTTACTCTTATAGGAAGGGAGGATCACACACCTACCCTCTCTCACTCACCTTGAAGGCACCCCAACCCTTTTGGATTACTTTGGTTGGAGAAAGTTTGTCACTTTTGTGTATCACACTCCATTGAAGTCTTTTGAAGTTGAATGCAACTTTCATTTTTCAAGTTCATAGCTTGTGATTGGTAAATTCTTAGCTTTTACTTTGTTTTAATTGTTCTCATTGCTATGAATGCTAACTTTGAAATGTTGGTGCTCATAGTTATGAGTGGCTCATTACAACATTTTTGTCTTTTTGCGGCGCAAAATAAGTGTCGGGACAATAGGAATTGAGCGCCGTAAAAGCAATCACGACACATAAAATGGTGTTTATTTAAGTGTCGTGAATACTGGCGTCGGCAATGTTTGCGACACTTTTTTGTTCCATCGGTAACTTTTGTAGCAATTATATGGCACTTTGTAAAATTGTTGGATTTTCTTTTGCGGCACCTTGTCGACACTTTCCTAATGTGTTGAATTTCTTTTATGGCGTTTTTTTCCGTCGCTTTGCACTTTCTTTGTGGCAATTTTGCTGATACTTTTTCATTTAAAATGACACAATATTGGGGCACTTTTCAAACATATGTTACATATGTCATAGATTTTAAATAGTAATTCACCGACAGTTGTTGATTATAATCATGATTTTTGCAACAATTGTATGATACATAGTCAAATTGTCCATTTTCTTTTTATGACATTTTTTTTTGAAACATAATACATTTGTCGGGGATCTAGTAACCAACTTTCCTACACACTTGACAAAATTGTTGGCCATGTTTAGGTCACGGTTTACCCATATATGAGTAAAGTACTAAACTTGGCCATCAATGTCATAAATTTCAAGGACCTCACCAAAAGATATGGTCAACATAAACAACACCTCAATCAAATTGATATTCAAGAGTTGAAAACATAGATCAAATTTCTCTAGCTACATTCTAGAGTAACAATGATTGCCCTCGAGGAGTTCTGAGAAAATGAAAATTTAATTATTGATCAAGTTGAAGAATTCACCCCAAAGATAATTCATTTCTTAAGTTGTTTACTCCCTTTATAGTCTTCCTTCATCTTGCAGGCAGTTAACCACATCGAGCATCAAAACTTCAGCACCTTTTCTTGATCCACTCGCTTTCATTATTTTGACATTGCTAGCATGTTCAAAACCCCAAGCAGAATATCTTATCCTTGCGTTAAAACATTTTATAGGTGAAAATCTGACAAAAAAAACCAAAATTTCATAGTGTGAGGATTTTAATAGATTCATTTTATAAGATTAAGTACACAATATAGATTCTCACCTTTCTCATCAAGTTCAACTTGACTCTTCTGCTTTGCAAAATTGTCTAATCCTTCTCACCCTTTATACAACATGAAGAGTATTCACATCACTGTTGTTTCCCTCCCCCACATGGCCAACTAAGCAGAGAAGTTTTTTGATCTTCTTACAAGTATCTTTCTTCTTCTCTGGGTTTATCTAGTGCGATTTTCAAACAATCTCGGCAACAAAAAAGCAGGCTAAATTACAATTTTGGTCCTCTAACTAGACATGATTTTCCGCGACGATTTTGGTGCATATTCGAATCTGAGCGAGAAAATTCTTTTTTTTCTTATGAAAATAGAGAGCAACAAAGACAGGAATTTTAGTCCACCCCCCCCCAAAAAAATCCTTAAAAAAAAAAAAAAAAAAGACTTAAGGTGAGGGCAATGAAATTGGACACGGTCCAATCCTTATGTTGCATTACTGGCAGCAACTTTGAGTAGCCGGCCTTTTGGGCTTTTGCCGCTTGGACGACCCTCCCACCTTATTAACCACAATAGCATTTTTTTCTTTTATCTTTTTGAAGTTTTGCACAAACTATTCCATCTTAACTTATCTTTTGTTTATTAAAACTGTATAAATTGAAATAAATAATAAACCAAATAAAGAAATGAAAGATACAAAAGAGATCAAAAACAAAAATATAGACAACTCTACGAGGACAAAAATATTCTAAAAGACATGGGAATATGTTTGTTCTTTTAACAGTTGTCATTTGTTGCAATTTTCACTAACAAGAATTTAGCTATATTTAATTACAATTATTTATTATTAACAATCTAAGTTTAGCTTGTTAATCGGTCAAGCTTTTCATTGATAGTTGGGAAGTCGGATCGAAAGACATCGCTACATGTCATTACCATAATAGTTCAACTACAAATAAAGATAGAAGCGTCCACCTTAAGGGTCAAAATCTCAAGATCCGAGCTAAATGAGCTCGGTCACTCTCTCCCGACCTCTACAGTCGGTGGTGCTGAAGGGCTGACCTACTCGTGGCCGACCTCACGGTCGACCTAAGTCCCTCTCGTCTTTAAAACTCTTACGCACGCATTAAATTAGATAAATACAGACATAATCGTCAATCATAAAGGCTCTAATCATGACATTCAAATATGTCCATCATTATCTCCTAAAATCAAGGTGATCAAATCGTCATTATCCATTCCTTAGGGAACACGAAATTAGAGTCCACCATGGACACGCTACACGTGAGCGCTAGAGGCACAAGCTTTTCGAGAATCAAGTCTTTCGTAATTCTTAGGGTTGTTTATATATGGGATGGCTCATCCCTTGTTCTACAAGGATTATAATTCTTGATCCTAAGGATAATCTCGTGTGTATCCTTTATAATTTAGGGATAATTATGGATAGTTTAAATATCAGAACCAATGTCTTAATTGGTAAAGGATCCTTAAGATCTTCCCATAATTATCTTATCAGCACGTGGGCTAATTATCATATAAAGGAGGCTCCGGCCGACCTGCGTCGAGCCCCCCAGGCGATCTCGGCCCGAAGTACAACGGCCTAGCTCCGTTGCGATCTAGCCGACTGCGGTGGTTTTAGGGAGCGGGATCGATTTCCTTTGGGGTTCGGATCGCGCCTACGCGTGAAGTTGGGCTCGACCCTTAATGTTATAGTTTTATGTCTTCATTTAATGTTTGATCAATTAGGAGATGACACGTGGCGAGACTCGGTTCAACCCTCGTCAACAGGTAATTCCACTTAGAGGAGCAGCAAATCCGATCAATCATCACCAAAAACCGAGCCTGAAGAGCTACAAGAAGTCATCAGATTTCCGGCCAACAAGATCATGAGACAAGAATTCAAGACCGTCGCCGGAAATCCCCCACCATTTTAAGCGCCTTCTAGCAGACCTAAAGGCGGGCCGCGCAGGAGCAGGAGAGATAAGCATTTGATAGAACCGCCAGACTCCGGCATATCTCCAGCAGAACCGCTGCCATCTAGAACGGAAGAAAAGAAGAAAACCGCAGGCTAGAGTTTCGAAGGATAGAAATAGGAAAAAAAGAGGTAGATCTAGAAAAGAAAACGGCAAAAGAAAGGAAAAGAAAAAACAATAAACGGCACCGGCGCTATTTGGCGGCCGGCGCCGGAGGAGCTTATCAGTCAAGGGGGAGGGTGGTTTTCTAGAGAGAGGCCGAGAGAAAATGTTTTTGAGAGAGAAAATAGCTTCAGTCAATAGATATCCTCAGTTCTTGATCTCGATCTCGTTCCTGTTGTTATTATTATAAAAAAAAAAAAAGCCCTCTTCTAATCACACCACACGACCTTTGTTTTCCTTTATTTATTTATTTTTCCTCTTCTATATCCACACCGTCCTTGTTCTGAAAATTCAAATATAAAAAAACCTCCATTAAATTGATCTCGTGCTGTTGCGTGTTCTTATTAGTCAAAAAAAAAAAAAAAAAAAAAAAAAAAATTCCAGCTTTCTTGTTGTTGCGTATTCTTCTTAGTCAAAAAATAAAATAAAATAAAATTCCAATTCATTTTTCCAGGATCAGCCGGCCCTAGCTATAATAAAAATTAAAAAAAAAAAAAAAACATCCACCAAATTTCCGCAAATTTGCCGTCAACATTCACCCCAGTATTACCAATTTGTTTTATATTGATTGGGTGAAATTGAAAAAAAAAAAAAAAAATAGCAGTCCATTTGCCGAGTGTTTCACATCATAGGTGTGGTTTTTATCACACCGTAATTCTAGTACACATCTAAAAAAATTTCATTTTGAATATTCTTGTTTGGACATTACGGATACTTGTCAGTGTCACTACTTATTGGTGAATTTAGATCTTGAGTGTAAAGGAGAGTTCTATAAATGTCTATTTTCGAAATTTTGAAAATATGATAAAATCGAATTTGGTGAAAATTGAGCGACGTTTTGATGATATGATGAATGATATGCTCAATTTCATGACATGTTAAAAGAAAGAGTTGGTGGTAGAGATAATGATTGCGTGTAAGTCGCTTCTACTAGCAAGAGTAATAGGTCGATCGTAGTATAAGCGAGGCGAATCGAGTTCGATCCCACATAAACAATGAATGCAACTCAAGTATAAGCGATTCTAACCTAATTAAAAAAACAAATATTGTCGTTGACCAACAATAAACATAAAAGAAACATTGTATTCCTCTCCACCCCACCTACCTACTAACTTGGTATAGTTAGTCCTTATGTTTACTTCCCATATAATTTCTTTAAATTAATTAAGCGTTTTAATTCGGTTTAGCTACGGGTGCATCTTCTACTCCTATCTACTTCCATTTGCAAGGACAACAAACAATCTATGTGCAACTTACCTCCTTCGTTGGTTGTATTAGCACATACTGCTTGATAAGATCTAGAGATGCCGACACAAGACCGGAAACCTCCCTAAGCAGTTATCGACAATGACTAGCACGTTCCTAGGGATCCATCAAGACTATGTCCTAACTAACACTTCACCTTCCAAGTCCTTCGTGTTAATTTACGGTATATGAATATTAGATTGGCTGACCTAAGTAATCGTTTTAATTAATCCCGTTAATCAACGTAGATGACGCTGAATCTCTAGATTATGGTTTCTAAATATTTCCATGGTAAATCGGTATAGACCGCCCGATTTACCGGGGCGGGTGGTTTCTATTCGGAATCTACATTGCTTCGTTCTACGATTAATGCAAGTAAATTATGGGGTTGTTAAGCGTGCTTGATTAACTATAACACGTAAATACAAGTAGATCTACCATAATAAAGACATAAAAGAACGTTCAAAACTTCATACCTTCGGTTATGGAGATCTAGCGTGATCTCAAGCTAGAGATGGCGTGGAAGGGAGGAAACCAGAAATAAACCACCAAAATCTAAAGAAAAACTTTATTTCATCAAACTTGATAATAATGTATATGAAAATCTATCAAAGTATTATGTTATATATTCCTTACAATCAGTTCTGTGGCTTTATATAGATACAATAGCCGACTTATGACTCAAATAAACCCTAACCGACCTAGTAGATGCGGCAGACTTCAGTTTTGTGTCCTCCAAGGCCTCAGTAAATCGGGCCTAGCCCATGGTTAATCGGGCCAGTTTTTCTTCCTTTTTTCTGGCATATCTCTTCCTGGACTTCCTCACTTGGCCCAATGCTCTTCCCTCGTCCGAATCCTTCCTCAATTGCTCCAGATTTTGGTACATCACGAAAAGTGTATAAAACAAGGCGAAAGCGATGCGAGATCCTCGGGATAATAACATAAATACGGAAGCGTAAACCTAGGAATATACACATAGCATTTAACACATATTTCTTATGATAACGAGCCTATCCATCCCCTCTTGAGCACGATTCAAGGTAAATAAAGGTATAATTAATGGTAATATTCAGGGCATTATCAACTATCCCCCACTTAGCTTTTGATCGTCCCGAGCAAAAAGGTGCAAAGAAAACGAAATCCCGACCAATATACAAGTTGATTAAAAACAGCTATGCCTCACAAAGTCAAGATCAAGATCATATCAACTCATATCCATAAGTAACGCATTAAACAATATCCATGTCATTAACCAATGTGTGTGTGCAATAACTCCTCGATATTTAGTAATGCAGACAATCTCACATTACGTCGACCCGCAGTCGAACTAACCAGTCACGAACATGCTTTTCCCTTTACGCCATTTATTTTATTAATTGATTTTTTCCTTTTATTGCTTAGGTCAAGTCAACTGGGCAAGGCGGATCGAGATCCGAGTATTACTCTTAGGCTCACGATTATCGATCTATTTTATACGAGGGTCGTCGTCTTACGCTCCATTGACTCTGCTTTACCAAAAGAATTTAGATATATATATACCGTGCAATTTATTTCTCTTTCTTTGCGGGTGAACGCTCATAAGTCTAACTATCCTCATGGCCTCACTCTTGATAAACTATCGAATCCGTAATTCCTTAGCCCTTGTAAAAACCACAACTTGGCCCAAATGACCATAGGTAGAACATAATTTGAGATAAAGCTAGGGTCAACTCTAGTCAAAGTAATCGCTATCTCACACACACTAAGGAAGTGAGTTATACATGCTTAAGATGGTGGTTCACAAGCAGAGAATATGCGCTTAGTACGCCACTAGTTCTTAAGTGGGCATTACTTTTACTTATGCATAGTGGAACAAAGATGTAATTAATTAACTCCAAAAGGTTAAGGATGTCATCTTTTTCCAAAATTTTGATGAAATGAATCAAAGTCTATGTGGTTTAAAGTGCATCAAGAAAATCAAGATAGTCAAGAAACTAACGGAATATAATGCTAAAAAGCTAAGTGGCGCTCCTACCCCCAACTTAATCAAAACATTGTCCCCAATGAGAAGATGAAAATGTAAAGCGGAAAGGAACTTAGATTTGTTAAGGCGGAGCAACAAAGGAAATGGATCTCCAAAATATTTAGCAGGCGGCGTAGAATAAGCCCTCGACAAAAAATCTATGCTTGATATACCCGATCCGGATTGGAACCCGAGTATCTAGATTGGGCCTTAAACCAAGCCCAACAATAGATCATGGGCCTCCTTTCCGCTTGTCCATGATCAATAAGCCGGACTCATCTCCACTCCGACACCTGGACACCATGGAAGATACCCATTATTATCAGTGGCTAAGCTTTGAGTTGATGACATCAAGAAAAAGGAAGATATGAGTCGAACTACTATCAAGTCTGTCATCCGATCTTATCTCGATAATTTGTCGGTCAAATTATGTATAATTACTCAAAATTATGTGCTTTTAAATGTCTAGTCATGCTTAGGTTAAACCGACTTATCCTTTGCCTGTATATATGGATAAACAATGTAATAGAAAAAGATCCAAGAACTAATATACACAGAGCTACTCTGTCAATTTGTCGACTCACTTGTGTTCTCATTCATAAGCATCAGTCCGACCACCATTGTTCTTGATAGACACCGCCTCTCACCTGAGGAATCATCCATAAATAACCTTATATCCTCGTTATACAACTGTTACCGCAAACCTGAAATAAACGATAATATCAGTTGGCTCCGCTACCGGGAAAATCATTATCATTCAGCATCTTCAAATCATTTGCTCCACCATAAATTTGGTTTCACGGCGTCGCCAACCAGTTCATACAAACATCTTCACTTTTCTGATCAGCAAAAGCCTTAGTTTCTGGGTTATTCGGCCCTCAAACCATTGTTTTTATTAGGAAAGCTACGGATTCTTAAGGAGCAGATTTGGTTCCTGCAGATTTTGGCTTACATCTAGTCTAATCCACCTTAAAGTTGAAAAAGACCTTCACTGGTGAGTTCATAGCTCTACCTGAGCCCATCATATTTCCCAGGTTGGTATAAAATCTTGATCAATTCTACTCTTCAAGTACTAAGGAAGTCATTTGCTTGTAGAAACCGCCTGGAAACACACTTTGGGTATTTTGGATTCTTAGTCTTGGGAGATATTTCAATAATCAGCAAAATATCTTCAAAAAATATCTAGTCAAACATGGCTGGTGCGAAAAACATGCTACAATTTGTCTAATGCGGAAATCGAGGCCCTACCGTGGAGCGAACACGCCATGTGTCGAAAAAACACCGCATCGAGGAAAAAGTAGGAAGGTACTATCCACCGGGATAAGGCCGGACAGGACATCACACCAGACATGTGGGCTTATATAAGGGAGAGAACCCGAGCCTGTGAGATACACGAGGTGGCGGTCGAGACAAAGCCGCGGAAAGAAAGGGTATTACGGGGCTTTCATCCGGATCAAGAGCGGGAGCGGTCTCAGTGGGAGGTTCAGACAACAACAAAGTCCTTATGCAATATCTCTCCGAGCACATATGGATTACGTAGAGGAGATGCGCATGGGTAACATGATACTAATTGTAGAGGGTCTACCTCCTCAACCCGTAAGAAAGTTTATTCCCCCCATACCAGCACCTACGGAGATACAACCCACTCAAAATCCACAAAGAACAATTCTACCTGCCCGCATAGAAATGGAGGAAAGCAGTCATGCCACTTCTTAACCTAAAGTCGGAAGGAGGTCAGCTTTAGCTCGTCTAGGGCCCGTGGTCAACGACCGCGGTGCAGCCCTAGGACGACCTAAAAATCCCCGACAGGTCCGTACCCGTATTGAGGGGTGGGGAGAATCACAGGTTGAGGAAAGTCATACCCGGTCCCTATGATCCCTGAGGATAAAAGTGAGCTTGGCATAATGAAAAAACAAATAGAGGACTTAAAAAAGGGTAGGACCGGAAAGGAAGTTAAGCCCGCTTGGGGTACCAGTGTCCTTCAACCTAATATCTTAAAGGCGGCTCCAAGAGGTGGTACTCACTATCCTAATTTCACCAATTATCATGGAGCAACAGACCCTTTGGATTGGTTTTCAGCTTTCCAAAGCAGAATCAGTCTATGTACACCTAGTGATGAGGCATGGTGTATAGCTTTTGTGGGATCAATGCAAGATAGAGCGGCGTCATGGATTCACGGACTTCCTCCAGGTTCGATCCTATCCTGGGATGATTTAATAAGTAAATTTATAGCCGAGTTCAACTCAATGGATGGACCCAAAAAGACCCATATCGTCCTTCACGAGGTCCGATAGGGTGAAAACGAATCCACCCGTAGCTATTACAAGCAATTTTACAAAGTGTATGAGCTAACTAGGGGCTTAACGGAAAACGTTGTGACGAACAGATTTGAAACGGGGCTGAGTCCAGGCTATTTGAAATCATATTTTGCTCTCACGGCGCCAACGAATCTCCAAGAGATGTTAAGTTCAACAAGGAAATATATTGTGACCGCGCAGGAATGAAGGATCCTCACCATCATACACAGGGCAAGCAGAGGTGAGTGCGATCCGCCCAAAGATAGCCACGTAAATCGTGATCGGGATATCAAAAGCACGAGAGATTTAGAGAATAGACCTTCACTCCTCTCAAAATCTCATACACTCAGATGTTAAATGAAGTAAGAGACGAGCTTCCTCAGCCGTACCCCATGAATCCAGACCCTCATCCCGACACAACCAAGTATTATGGATTTCACATAGATAAGGGTCATACCACCGACGAATGTATGCAGTTCAAGAAATAAATTGAAAAGGTGTTAGCGCACAACATGCATGATCAGTACAAGAAGGACGTCGGGGGGCCGAACCGAAATGATCGACAAGCCCGTCACTACGACAGACAAATTCGCATGATCACAGAAAACCCTCTCAACAATAATCAAATCAAAAGTCACATCGGTTCTATTTACAAGCATGTGGAGAAGCCAGCTGTCCTGTGCGGGAATGAACAACCCCATGCTTTTACCCGAAGCGAGCTGGTGACTTCCATCAACGTGGCGGACATGTGTCTTTGTGTTTCGGTGGTAATCAATCGAGCATGCGTCAACAGGGTTATGATCGATACGGGAGCATGTCGGGACCTTTTGTACTATAATTGTTTCCAATAGCTCGGATTCATCGACTCTAACCTGAGGCCGTACAATGGCACCTTTGAGGGTTTCACCAACCGCAAGATACATGTCAAGAAGGCCCTCGATCTAGACGTGCAAATGGCAAATGGGAGATTATGCACCTTTCTGAACTTAAAAGGTAACATTTCTCGTGGTCGAATTTCAATCAAATTATAACATGATAATTGAACGCATGACTTTGAAGTCGCTTTGGATGGTAACTTCCATCCAGCATCAGCGGGCAAAGTTTTACATTGGGGATATGATCGGGGTGTCTGTCAGTGAACCCACAACCATCCTCACCTTTATTCATGAAATGAGAACTGAGAATAAGAATGCTCGCTTCGAACAGCCTGAAAGTATGGGCCGTTAGCATGATCAGGGTAGTGGGAGAACCCCTCCCTGCCAAAGTATAATGTGAAAGCTTACAATTCAGGGATGAGCCCGACTTCACAGCTGAGGATGAGTTGATCGAGGAAGTCGTTAATGATGAATACCTCGATCAGATGATCGGGGCTCACCTAGGCCTCTCTGAGAAAGAAGCTATGATTAATCACCTCAAAGAAAACCTAGATGCATTTTCTTGGGTGGTTACATATATGAGAAGAGTTGAGGCCGACGTCGCCCTCCATCATCTCAACGTCGACTCTACCTTCAAACTAATACAACAGCGAGCCCGACATTTCACCATGGAAAAGGAAGCCACGGTTAAGGTAGAGGTCGGAAACTTCTTCAAGCAGGAATAATCAGAGAGCTAGCATACCTTACTTGGCTGGAAAATGTAGTGATGGTGAAAAAGCATAATGGAAAGTGAAGAAAGTGTGTTGACTTCATGGACATCAACAAGGCTTACCCAAAGGACCCTTATCGACTTCCCGAATTGATCGTTGGTTGATTCCATCGTTGGTTTTGAGGTTCTTAGTTTTCTGGATGCATACGTGGGGTATCATCAAGTAAAGATGGCTTAATCCGAAAAAGAAAAAACGGCCTCCAGAGCTGCTGAGGGCCTATACTATTACGAAATAATGCCCTTCGCGTTGAAAAATACGGGTTCGACTTATCAGAGGATGGTCAACAAAGTTTTCAGCACGTAGATCGGGAAAAATATGGAGGCCTACATAGATGACATGGTTGTCAAGTCCACATGTGACGGTCACACCGTCGACCTTCAGGAGACTTTCAATAATGTTCATAAATACTTAATGAAACTCAATTCGGACAAATGTACGTTTGGTCTCCATGCATGAAAGTTTCTAGGGTTCATGGTTAGTCGCCGAGGATCGAAGCTAATCCGGAAAGATTCAAGCGTTGCTCGATATACATGAGCCTACCACAATCAAAGGAGAGTCTGAGGCTCAACAGCAGAATCATCGCTATAGGCCGATTTATCTCAAAATTAGCAGAAAAATGTCTCCCATTCTTCAAAATACTCAAAGGTGACAAATCTTTCTCATGGAGTAACGAATGTTCTCAAGCTTTTCAGGATTTGAAGGAATATCTAGGGAAACCACCTGTAGAAGACGTTGTTTTGTTTTTGTACTTGTCGGCCGTGGACTGGGCTGTTGCCGCCGTACTTGTCAAGGAGACCGGATCCCTCCAAAATCCCTTTTATTATGTAAGCAAGGCTCTCAGTCTGGTGGAGAGTCGTTCTTTTATTGTTGAAAAGTTGGCCTACTCGCTTGTTATCGCCGGCCGCAAACTCAGGGGCTACTTTACTTCACACACTATCATTGTCTTAACGGACAGCCCGATGCATCAAATTCTACACAGACTGGACCTTTCAGGTCGTCTGCTTCGTTGGGCTATTGAGATTACCGAGTTCGAGATTTTATATCAACCAAGGAAGGCTATCAAAGCTCAAGCATTACCGGATTTCATTATTGAGATGAGTTTCAGCTCGACTCAACCGAGCTCGCTGTACCACTTGAGTCCGCTACGGCCTCGACCAAGCCCGATCAATGTTGGCAGTTATATGTTGACGGAGCATCGAGTCGGAATGGATGCGGGGCCGCTGTTATTCTGATGGAGCCGGGGACAACAGAAGAAATCGAAAAAGTTCTAAGGTTCGAGTTCCCGGCCACAAACAATCAAGCCTAGTATGAGGAGTTATAGACGGACTTAAGCTTGAAAAGGAAATAAAAGTGGAAAATATTGAAGTCTATTGTGATTCTCAGCTCATCGTCAACCAAATCTCAGGGGACTATGGAACACATTGCGGCATCTTAGAAAAATACGGTGAGATTGTCAGACGATTGAGATCTGACTTCAACTATTATGAATTCATCAGAGTTGGAAGAGAGGATAATAAGCAAGCAGACTATCTCTCCAAGTTGTCTCTTGAAGAAGAGATTGCGGATCCTTTAATAATGGTGGAGTATCTCGTTGTACCTACAATTGAAATAACGGAAATCATGGAAATCGATGCACCAACACCGATTCCTTGTTGGATTGATGAAATTCAAGCTTATATAGAAGCATGAACCTTGCCTGCGGACACAATTAAAGTCCATGCTCTCATAAAAATAGCAGCTAGGTATATCATAAACGACGGAACGCGTTATAGGAGATCTGCCACTAAGCCTTTATTGAGGTGTGTCTGAAAGGAAGAGAATGAAAAAATTCGTATAGAGCTTCATCAAAGAGAGTGGGGGGGGGGGCATCCCGCTAGTTGCTTTTTGGCCCAGAAAATCATAACATCGGGGTATTACTGGCCGTCAATCCTAAAGGACTCGGAGACATTGGTTAGAGAATGTCCGGAGTGTCAAAAACACACGGATATCCCGAGACTTCCATCTGTAGAGAAAAGCATTATGGTCTCACCCTGGCCCTTCGACATATGGGGACTCGACCTCATCGGACCCTTTCCCTCGGGAAATGGTGGATGCAAAGTCATCATAGTGGCTGTGGATTATTTCACAAAGTGGATCCAGGCCAAACCTTTTGTGAACATAGGCACAAAAGATGTGGTTTATTTTCTACACGATCATATATGGTCTCACTTCGGCATCCCGCGGGCAGTGGTGAGTGACTATGAACCACAGTTTAGAGATAAATTCTCATATTTCCGCAGGGAATACAATATCAAACACTGGCAATCATCTATAGCTTATCCCCATGGTAATGGCCAAGCCGAGGCTGGCAATAAACAGATGCTTAAAAAGATTGTAAGTGAGAAAGCAAAGGCAGGCGGTTGGGTCGATGAGCTGCCCGCCATATTATGGGCACTCCACACCACAGTCAAAACACCCACTGGAGAAACACCGTTTGCTCTAACTTACGGATAAGACCATAACTCTTATCTAAATGGCATTCCTAAGTATCAGGGTCACTGTATATGATCCAACGGACAATCTACTCAACAGACAGATCGGCCTAGACCTAGCGGAGGAAAAAAGGTTAGTGGCGTACCATTAGCTCGTGAACTACAAGCAAACCGCTAAACGACATCACGACAAACGGATCCGCGATCATTCCTTCAAGGTCGGTGATTTCGTTTTTCAAAACAGAAAGGCCACTGGTCTTCAACCCGATAGGGGCAAGCTCACGGCGAACTGGGAAGGCCCTTATCAGATCACAAGAGAGATAAAAAAAGGGACTTATATTCTTAAGAATCAACAAGGCTTCGAGCTTAACAGACCATGGCACGCAGACAACCTCAAAAGGTACTACATGTAATAATCGACTAGGGTTATGGATATCCTCTCGTTTACGTCGTGAGTGGTTAAGCTTTCTTACTTGTAACTTTCACTCACCTAACGGGGTGAGGCGAACTTAATAAAGCCTGATTTTACATTTACCTTTTAAGTACATGTTATCATATCCTTGAAGCGTGTCCGCTGTACATGTCGATGTGATTTTCGACGTAATTTTCAACAAAGACCTCGGATCCATCTTGGACTTTATTAAAAATGGGGGGCCATACTTTGGAAATATTTCAAACACACAATCGGACAATTATTCCAGATACGCCCGCAAGCTTACAACTCCAAATCTTGTCTAAAACAAGGGGGCCGGATACTACTATGCATGCCGGACTCGATATACACAGTTAATTCGAGCAAAATACAACATACATTCGAACACAAAGGGAACTTCATATATTCAGAAATTGAAGAAAATATCGTTACAAGTTGAGCAATGCGGGATGAAGAAAAGTTTATACAAAACAGAATCATACATAGCGAAATTGAAATAAAGTATATACAAATCTAGGCATCGTCAGGGCAAATATCTACATTGCCGACATTCTCAACGCTAAGGAAGGATGCAACATTCTAGCAGCATTAGCATTGGATTCAGTTTGCTCGGCCTCTTCTTGATTGCTAGCCTCTTCCCGAGTAGCCTGAATCACTAACTCCCAAAGATTTTCATCTTTGACCGGAGGCGCCTCCTAACCATCAGCATAAGTTTCTAGCTCGATGTCGGTATAAAGGATGGAAGGGTGATAAACCCTCAAATGATTGAAGAAGGGAGGGGTGACGATCCAATCCCGAAGAGTGTCAAGGCTTGGAACGTCACCGCCCCGAGCCCACAAACATCTTGCGAGGTGAGAAATGCCTTGATCATACCCCATCAAGAAGTTTTCACCGGCTGCCTCATTCCTTGCGGCCTCTATCCAGGCTTCAACTCCGGAACTCAAATCGGCTAGCCTCTGCTTCAGATCAGCATTCACCTTTTGTTCAGCCTTCCAGTAGCTCTGGGCTTGGTCGGCTTACGTCTACAGATCTTTTATAAATTGAGCAGCCTTTTTATCCTTTTAAGTCAGCTCGTGGTTAAGATTTTCAAGACGCTCGGAGTTCGCCTGAGCCTTAAGTTGATTCCTTTTTGCCTCGGCCAACTGCTTCTTCAGCTTAGCATTCTCGGCAAACTGCCTCTTCAATTCGGAATTCTCGGCCTAAGAAGCACTAAGCCAAACCTTCAAGTCTATCGCAACCACTTGAGCGGCCTTCAAATCCTTACCAACAGTCGAGCTTGACGAAATGGTCTTTTTATAATCCGTTATAAACTGCTTTAGGCCAGTGCTGACCTGGAAAAAGAGAAAAAAAGCAAAAGTAAAAGGGCTGATTGAAAAAGATGAAAGCAGAGGAAAAGTAAAGAGCGAGCAGATGTTTACCATGCTCACCATTGCCCTATACAAGCCCCACAAGTCCTCGATGTTCTGTAAAAAAGCTCGATGGGGGTCGGTCTGATCCGATAGTACTATCCGGTCCGTGATACTGTGACAAACCTCCAACTGAATGGGATTGTGAAGGCTCCATTTCAGATGCCTCAGTAGGGCCACATCGGCTATCACCCTAGAAATCTTGATCGCCCTGGACATGTCAATGGGCAGCTGGCGTATGAATTCCTTATCCAGCCAGACAGCAGGATGACCCCGAGGTCCAACGGGCAAACCTGCAATGGGCACCATCACGGTCGTGCCCACCGATGAGGATTTTTCGGCCACAGGTTTGCCTTGGTTAGCAGCATCTTTGGATATATCCTGAGAAGAGGCGCCGACCTTAGGCTAGGTATCATCCACCTTGGATTTTTTGGTTTGACGAGCCTCCTTCTCGCCCTCCCCACCCCAGTAGGGTCGGCCTCATCAGCAACTATTCTCTTCTCGACAACCGGAGCCTTAGTAAGAACAGCCTATTTAAGAGTTTTGCCCGCTCCGAATTTCCCCACAGTTTGTTTAGCGGGGGGCAAGGCAAATTTCCCAGCTGTAGATTTCAAGGCTCCTTGTGCTGAAGCTGCGCCCGCCTAGTCATTATGGATGTCACCCATTTGAAGGTCGGTTTTAACCCCCTTCAGCGCACTGCTCCTTATCACCTCGCCAGAGGTCTTCCAGGCAGTGAGCAAATTGCGTTGCTTCAAAGCGTCCATGGTACCTGCAAAGGGACAACATTAATCAATCAATATATAGTCAAGAGAAAGATAATGAAAGCATGCAAATTGAAACAAATGATAAACAAGTGAAATCTTACTTGGATCCCAATTTGAAGGATTGCCTAAACAAGTAAGACACCGAGAGGGCATGCATCTAACAAAATGACATTCCCCATACCAATCGGGGTCACAAGGCAATGGTTCAACCACTACCACCAGATCCTCAATACCTGCTCCAGAGAGTCCGGCCATCTTAACAAAAGGCTGGTCTACGTCTAAAAGGAGTCTCCAGCTAAAAACCCAATCTTGACCTTGCCATCTTCGAACATACCCGAGCAATCCTTTGAGCTCAGCTATGAACTCGTCATCAGCATCCTGAGTTTTCATATCCGCCAAATGATCGGTTCTACAGGAGTTCACAAGAATTTTCTCAAATGGCCAGCCAATTTGAGACTCTACCCTCATGCACCTCTTGTTCCAATCGGACACCTTATCGGGAAGATCGAATAGAATTCAGGGTCTACCACTGCTCGACCTGCTATGGGGTTGAATTTGACCATCTTCACCTTTCTTGCTGAAGCCGTAGAAGTAAAATAAGACCGGCAGTGATGGTTCTTGCCCGCGTAGCCCACTTATCATTATAAAGGCCATCACTACTTGGACAGTCCCAAGTGAAAGGTCGCATGGCATGACCCGAAGCTCGTCCATGAATCTGATGAAAAATGGGTCGAAGTCCGGAAACGAGATAGTGGTAGTGTAGCCAAACATAATCCACGTCATCTCTTCCGCAAACACGAATTACATTTGTCACGCCCATACTGGTAAACCGGTAGTCAGCCGGAATGTCATAAGCCGTAATGGCCGGGGTATAATCAAGCTGATCTCGGATCTACCTCCATCGACTGCCAACCTCATTATCGAAACTATTTACGGTGATTTTTACGATTTATATCACATTATTTCGTAACAATATCCTTGGTATTTTATTAATTTTTATAGAAAATTAAGTGTTTAATGGATTTATTGAAAGAATGAAGTTGGAAAGTATTAGAGTGCCAAGTCGGGTTATTTACGTGATTTTATTAGCAATTATCTATTTATATATGTGATGTTACACTTTGCACGCTTTTATTATGTTGTAGGTAATGACGAGCATATCGTGGAATGAGTCAACGAGCTGAAGGATTTTAACAAACATTTTATTTGGAGACTTATCTAGAAGGACAAAATTGGAATTATTATATTTTTATTAGGGTTTAGTTTTTATTTTTAAAGAAAAGGAAATAGGATAATTATTACCCTAGCTCGAAGAAGGTTATAAAAGGACTTGATCATTGGAGCAGAGAAGACACGAAAAAGCATCCTGGAGAACAGAGGCGACAAGAAAAAGCAAAAAAAAAAAGTGTAGGGCTCGGTCGACCGAACCCTGACAATCGGTCGACCGAACCCTGACACTCGGTCGACCGAGTGTTTTTGTTTTTTTTATTATTTAATTTTGCTCCGGTATGACGATGGTCAGAGGCTGAGGCTTTCTTGAACGAGCTTTGTGAAACCGATCGTTGCAGCATCTCAATTTCGACTCTTTGGATTGTTTGTGAGTTTTAATGAGATTGTATCTTTTCTATGTTTTTATTGTTATTATGCAATTTCATTGATGAATGTATTGCTGTTTGATGTTTAATATTTGATGAGAATCATTGTTAAACTAAGATCACCATAGTAAAGATTGGATTTTTAATCTAATTAATGATAGTTGTTAGGTTGAATATCTAGGTTACGAGATTGATAAATTTCACACCTTGATAATTAAAGAGTTAATCTTTAGGATCGATGGACGAAAAAGATTGATAGGTGAATTTTTCTAAGATGTTAGAAATTCATACTTATGATAGGTGAACCACAATTCATATTAAATCATCACTAGACAACCTTAGAGAAGAAATTGAGGGTTGCGGGATCGGTGGACCATTGCTTGTTCGTTGTTAAATTTATTGAAAAAAATCATTTGTTATCACCATAGAAATTTTATAATTTTTATTTAGTTTATAGAATATAATTATTTTCGTTATTCGGTCAAGAACTATCTTCTTGGCTTTAGATTTTTAATCTTCTCGTCGATTTAACTTTATTGTTTTCATTACTAGTTCATTTTGTTTTGTTATTTTAGTTGTAGTCTTTAAATTGTTTAGGACATGACGTTTTACTTCTCGTGACAACTTTAGGAAAATTAATCAAACTAGACAAAGACGATTCCCTGTGAGTTCGACTCCGGTTTTAATCATTATACTACGATCCTTGCACTTGGGGTAAACCGGATTTATTTTATTACTTGTTATATTTCGTTTAGCATAAAATCCGAGACATAAACGTTTTTTGTCGGCCAACTCGCGCTTAGCCACAACGGACCTCTCTTTGCGCGGTTGTTTCTTTGATTCAGAGGGCACCGCTGTTTTCTTTGGTGCCGCAGTTTTCTTTGTTTCCACGACTTCCTTGAACCCTGTACTTCGAGCAGCTGCCCCACAGGTCACTACCCCTTGGATTCTATTGATAAGACTGCTCTACTTCGCTTGTTCTTGATCATCGACCTCGCCCCCGGCTACACCCTCACCGATAACCTCGACCTCTTCATCGCCAGAGTCAGGCTCGTCTGCGTCGACGCCGACTACCTCTTCTTCAACTATCTCTTCTTGGTCACTCATGTCGACCTCCTCCGAGCCATAATCGACAGCAGCGTGGAATTCTTCATCTGATTGAGTGTACTCTGAGGACATCCTGGAAAGAAACAGGGCGAGGTGGATCAGTACTTATTCACCTAGACATGGAAGTCGGGCCGAGGAGAGCATAATCACACCCCGACACCTCGCCTCTCATTCTTCCCTAAACAATAGATGAACCCTAATGTCATTTGGGAATCTATCTATGGGACAAGATGAATTTTTAGGGGAAAAACACATGCATATGGGAGCTAAGGGATTCGAATTTTAGACCAACAATCAAAGGATCCTAAACTCTAATAGCATTCCTACCAAATAATCCTCAAACAAAAGAAATGAACTATCGAAATCAAAGGAGGAATGGAATCATACCTGAAATAGGAGAAAAACTTGAATAAACGGACGGAAACTGCAAACTCTCGCCGGAAATCACTTGCTCTTGGCGGAATCCTCTCGCCTCACTTGCCGGAAAATATTTCAGAAAAGGGGAAAAGTGTAAAAGTGGGGGAGAAAACCCATATTTATAGACAGGAAAATGGAGGGAAGTGTCGATTCAGATGTGAAATTCAAAAATAATTATTGCTAGGAGTGATTTTTGATATCTCTCAACCAATCAGAAGATGGGGCGTTTTATGTCAAACGTCGTGTCATTACTGGAACTGACGTGACGTTTAGCGAACCGTGTGACCTCTATCGAAATTGGTCAATGATTTTCTCCTTATGCTCAGGCTTACGGCCTTAACTTAAAATGGCTCACGGCCTCATCTCAAAGGGGCTCACGGCCTCAATTCAAAATGGCTCACGGCCATCCAAACCCCTTCGCACCATAGCACGGTGTCTAAGCCCGTTCCCTACCATGCACAGCATACATCAGTAATTCACAACGCAATATCAACACTGATTCAAGCCCGATAGCCATTATTGGCATGTAAGCCCTTTCACTCTATAGCATGGCATCTAAGCCTGTCCGCTACAATGCACAGCATAACGTCAGTAATTCACAACGTGTTATCAACATTTATTTAAGCCCGGTAGCCATTATCGGCATCTCTCTGTCACAAACGACAACAATAGTGTATGGTTCTCTACTGCTTCTTTGAACTCTACTCCCCGCCTCGATGGACACGTAAGGCACAGAGTAGGGGGCCATTGATATACCCGATCCGGATTGGAACCCGAGTATCTAGATTGGGCCTGAATCCAAGCCTAACAACAGATCGTGGGCCTCCTTCCCGCTTGTCCGCAGTCAAAAAGCCGGACTTATCTCCACTCCGATACCTCAGACACTGTGGAACCTACCCATATTATCAGGCTGGCTAAGCTTCGAGTTAGTGACATCAAGTCAAGGGAAGATATGAGTCCGACCTACTATTAAGTCCGTTGTCCGCCGATCTTATCCTGACAGCTGTCCGGTCAACTTATCTATAATTACTCTTAATTATATGCTTTTAAATGTCTAGTCATGCATATGTTAAACCGACTTATCCTTTGCCTATATATATGGGTGAACAATGTAATAGAAAAATATCCAAGAACTAATATACACTGATCTACTCTATCAATTTGTCGACTCACTTGTGTTCTCATTCATAAGCATCAGTCCGACCACCCTTGTTCTTAATAGACACTGCCTTTCACCTGAGGGATCATCCATAAATAGCCTTATATCCTCGTTATACAACTATTACCGCAAACCTGATATAACCGACAATATCAGTGCTAAACAACTCAAACAGTCCAAGAAGAACTTGGGTGACAATAACCGTATACTAAAATTGTTGCAGTAAAAGAGAAATGAAATTACTCCAAACAGTTTAAGCAGACAAAATCATCATATTATTACTTAAAAGTCGACTACATTACTAGATAGGAAAAACAAAAAAAAATTGAATACTAGAAATGGAAAATAACAACAAGGATAAAGAAAAGAAACTAGTCCTCATCGAAATATTCCTCCCAGTCATCTCTTGGTTTGAAACCGGAAGGTGGTCTAGAAGTTGAGGCAGCAGCAGCGGAAGAAGATGCTCTGTGACGTGGGGAAGTCCTAGGTGGTGAGTCGATGAAGGAATGCCTAATAAGTCCATCATACAATCCATCTTGCAATGTAGACTTACAATCTCTCTTGCATTCTCCTCAATCAAAGCCCTCTGAGATCGAGACCCTCCGTGGACCGGAGTGTGTTCTCTCTCAGCTCTCTGACCTACACGTTTGGGTGTTCTTGAAACCGACTGCGAACTTATCTTCGGTTCAGGCTCTTCCCAATCGTCACTGACCAGAACTGGAACCTCGTTCTCCACAGCGAACATATCTATCATTGGGCCATAAGGTAGATGCTCTTGCTCGGACTCATCGGCAATCTCCAGGATGCGCTTATTCATCAGGAGGCCGATGTTAACTGGAGATTCCTGCTCCAAATAGAACATCAATTCTGCCCACCTCGGTGTAACAAATGCCGTATGCTTGGTCGGCAGAAGGCGGGAACAGACAAACCTATTCAACATCTTTCTATCCCAGGATAGGTCATTCTCTAGGAAGATGGTGGGGACTCTCATCAGATTGCGCTTCAATTCCACCCCAAAGTACACAGCTATCATCTGCATCCTCTCCAATCATTAACATTGAAGGAGGATGTATACTCATCCAGGCCCGTTGATGGGTTGCGCACCCCGTAGTACTCATTGATCTGCTCGATGGTGAACTCCACTTTCACCCCCGGACCATAGCAAATGTAGCTCCTGGGTTGTGCACCATATACGGATAGAACTCACGCACCACCGTAGCATTGAACCAGCTTGGTGCCTCCACCATATCCAGAATATCATAAAACTAAGGGCTCTCTGCAAGATAGAGCCACAATCTCCCAAGTCGATGCCGTGCTCACGGGCAACATGTCGTCCATTCCAATAACCTCGGAAAAACTCATAGATCTCTAAAGAATCGAACTGCTAAACCCTGTCTATTAAGGGGTTGGAATCTCCATATACAACTTGATGACCACTCAGGCGATGAACAGTTAAGCTGCATTTTGACCCATTAGTGTTGATAACAGAGATTGCTGAAGACACTGAATCTGCTCTGAAAAATAACCTGCGATTAATCGGACCTTATTCCCGATTAATCGTGCCTAAAATCTCCGGATTTTTCTCGGGAATGATCTTCTTGATGATGAAAGAAGATAAACTGCAGCAACAACGACATTATAGCAGCACCACACAGCAACAAAGGATGGAAAAAAGTGTTTTGGGTGTTGAGATGGAAAGAAAATGGTTGATAGTGGTGGTGGTAATGGTGGTGATGGGTGGTGATAGTTGGCCGAGATTTATGAAGAATAAAAATATGAGGAGAAATTGGTGGCGAAGAAGAAGAAGATGGTTGAGGATGAAGAATAATGGTGGTGAATGGTTGTTTATATAGGAGAAAAAGATAGGAGATGGAAGGATTTAGTGGGATAGTAGGTAGAGGAGTAATGGTGGTGAAGGGATTGAGGTGGAGTAATGGTGGAGTGTGGGAAAAATGATGGAAAGGAAGGAAAAGTGGGCTGCTGCTCTGACTGGTCGGTAACCGATGCAACGCGTGTCATTCAAGTGTCACCGAAGGGTCTGATCTTAATTCTGACACACAAAGACCGATAAAACCTAGCTCGATAAACCGTGGGATATGCCCGATTAATTGAGGCCAACTTTTCTCTAGATGTTCTCAGTTCCTGTTCTGCACACCTTACATTAACTTACTGCTCAACCCTGACCTCAAATCACTAGTTCTTACTCCTTCTGTTGTTACTTCCGACTCAATCCTAACCTACTTCACTAGAATCCGTAACGAGTAAGAAAACCTTCCCAACATCCATCGATTTCAAACATAAGGGTATGGTAGGATGAAAAAATAGCTCGTCATTTCATCCGGCTACTTTTATTGACTCATTTCCTACATAGAGGTTCAAGAGGTAGTTCTGAGTTTATAGTCACCATCTCGATTGTCGTCGGATCCTTATTCAATCAGATGTCAGGGCTTTAACTCGCCAAACTTGCATTCTCAAGGTTTCAACCATCATGCATTTCCCTTCTTGTTTGCTATTATCCTCTAGGAGTTCTCTCTCTTGGTTTTTTTTTTTTGCAGAAACTCTCTGAGCTCTCTTTCATGCATGTCTCACTTCCCTTGCTCGTGCACTAGGTCTACCCCTGCTTCGAGACTTAACATTTATGTCCAAGGACTCCACATTCTCTCTTTTCGGGCTACCTTTTTACTACATAATCTGGACGGATCGACACGCGACTCTTGTTTGTGGCCCCTTTTCCTTATGTTCTCTAAGAAGTACTGTCATAAACTCCTGCTCACAGGTTTATACCAGAACCTCTCGATGCCTAGACCTATCATCCTTTATCTCCACAAATTTAACGTCTCCAGTACCATAGGTCATCATGCAGCGTTCAAGCCTATTGTCTAGGGGTTCTAAGATCTTAACAGTTACTGCATCATTGTTCAACCTTAGAGTGATTTCCCCATTATCATAATCCATGATCACCCGGCTGGTCGCTAAGTAAGGACGTCCTAATAAAACTGGGGCACTAGGATCTTCCGGTACGTCTAAGTCTGTGAAATCTATCGGGAATATGAATCCTCCTGCCTTGATTTCACAATTCTTCAGCAGCCCGGCAGGCATATCTCGGGTTCTATCGACAAAGGTCATGGACCGGGTTTGGTCCAAGGTTACCTGAATCTTGGGTTTTTAACAGATTGAAAAAGGAAGAATGTTGCAACTCGAACCAGAGTTGCAGCGTCCTAACCCTACAGATACACCGTTGATTGAAATTGGGAGTCGAAACGTCTCGGGGTCTCCAAGCTTCACTACGGTATCCAAGTTCGGGTAATCCTCAACATCAGAGAACATAGTGTCGAGATCCTCTTTGGGATCATCGGAACCGTAATCAGAAGATATATCAATAACCTCAATAGGAAACTCACCTGGTCAATACGTTTCGTACTCTTTTAGGCTCTCCTCGGCTTCCCATTTAAGTGCTTCTTTTTCCTCTTCCACAGGTTTCTTATCTGCTTCATACTGCTCTGTGACTTTTGATCCTGGGTACATGGAGATTGGTTTGATATTCAATACTTCACAAGGCATTGTGCTTGACTCGTCTTGCCCTTGTCAACTTCTACTAATGAATAACCGAAGTGTCCCGCTGTGAAAGAGACAAAAGAAAAACAAAGAAAACGGTTAGCAACTTCTGCCTCGGGATTAGACCCAACTTTTGCGGACCTACTAACTAAAACTAACAGAGATACACACAGAATCACAAAGGCTGTCAGATCTTGATTTTCTGAACCTCAGTTAATCGGGGGCAACCCACGGTAAACCGGGCCTAGAATTTCTTATTCTGGCAGTAGTGATTGACTCGTCTTGCCCTTGTCAACTTCTGCTAATGAATAACCGAAGTGTCCCGAGATTCCTGTGAAAGAGACAAAAGAAAAACAAAGAAAACGGTTAGCAACTTCTGCCTCAGGATTAGACCCAACTTTTGCAGACCTACTAACTAAAACTAACAGAGATACACACAGAATCACAAAGGCTGTCAGATCTTGATTTTCTGAACCTCGGTTAATCGGGGACAACCCACGATAAACCGGGTCTAGAATTTCTTATTCTGGTAGTAAAATGATGCAGGTTTATTTCAGGACGACTCAAGACCCAAAAAGAAAAATTAAAAGAAAACAACTTCTTAATTCGAGTAAAAAACGTTTATTCTTAAAAATGGCCATTTTCCCCGGCAACGGCGCCAAAAAGCTTGATCGCGTGTAAGTCGCTTCTCTAGAAAGAGTACTAGGTCAATCGTAGTATAGCAAGGGCGAATCAAGGTCGATCCTACAGAGACAATGCAACTGAAGAATAAACGATTCTAACTTAGTTAAGAAAAAAAATATGGTCGTTGACCAACAATAAACATAAAAGAAACATGGTATTCCTCTCCACCCCCACCTACCTACTAACTTGGTATAGTTAACCCTTATGTTTACTTCCCCACATAATTTCCTTAAATTAATTAAACGTTTTAATTCAGTTTAGCTACGGATGCATCTCCTACTCCTATCTACTTCCATTTGCAAGGACAACAGACAATCTAACCTCCTCCGTTGGTTGTATTAGCCCATACGCAGTAAGAATTAGAGATGCCGGTACAAGACCGAAAACCTCCCTAAGCATCTATCGACAATGACTAGCACGTTCCTAGGGATCTATCAAGACTATGTCTTAACTAACACTTCACCTTCCAAGTCCTTCATGTTAATTTACGATATACGAATATTAGTTTGGGCATATCTAAGTAATCGTTTTAATTAATCATGTCGATCAACGTAGCTGACGTTGAATCTCTAGATTAGGGTTTCTAAATATTGCCGGGGTAAATTAGTATAGACCGCCGATTTACCGGGGGCGGTGGTTCCTATTCTGGAATCTACATTGCTTCGTTCTTATTAATTCAAGTAAATTATGGGGTTGTCAAACATGCAGATTAACTATAACACGTAAATACAAGTATATCTACCATAATAAAGACATAAAGGAACGTTCAAAGCTTCATACCTTCAGTTATGGAGATCTAGATTGATCTAATCAAGCTAAAGATGGCGTGGAAGGGAGGAAATAGGAAAATAACCCACCAAAAGCTAAAGAAACTTTATTTCATCAAACATGATAATAATGTATATGAAAATTTATCAAAGTATTATGTTATATATTCCTTAGAATCAGTTCTGTGGCTTTATATAGATACAATAGCCGACCTATGACTCAAATAAACCCTAACCGACCTAGTAGATGCGGCAGACTTCAGTTTCGTGTCCTCCATGGCCTCGGTAAATCAGGTTTAGCCCACGGTTAATCGGGCCAGTTTTTCTTCCTTTTTCTGGCATATCTCTTCCTGGACTTCCTCACTTGGCCCAATGCTCTTCTTTTGGTCAAGATCCTTCCTTAATTGCTCCGGATTTCGGTACATCCTGAAAAGTGTATAAAACAAGACGAAACAGTACCAGATCCTCGGGACAATAACATAAATGTAGAATCGTAAACCTAGGAACATACACATAGCATTTAACACATATTCCATATGATAACGAGCCTATCCATCCCCTCTTGAGCACGATTCAGAGTAAATAAAGGTATAATTAATGGTAATATTCAGAGCGTTATCAGATAACTGCGGCGGTAGAGATAATCGTGGTGGTAGAGGTAACCGGGGTGGTACATATGTGATTAAGCAAACTTTTACAAGACTATTTTCTGTTTATTGTGGCCATTGTCATAGGAGTGATCATCACCATTATGATTGCCTTAATATATGGCAAAAAATACGTAGCTTACGTGAGAAATCACATGTGGACGACTAGGTGAATGTTAATGTCCCAGAGCAGATTGTAGAGCACACCGTGGACATTGTTAACACTCGAGATGAAGAGTTGAAAATCGATGATGATTAGAGCATGATAGAGGAGAATCAACCAAATTTTATGGAGAAATTGGAGGAAAGTGAGCCAAAACACATGGGGGGAGAAAAATTCGGTTATTCCTGTTCGTGAGCCTGTTGTTAGCAAGCCGGAGCACCCATTTATGGACCCCTTTGCTACAATTATTGATGCATATACGACTTATACTTGTTATTCTTATATTGTTGTTTCACAAGGAATCCTCCATGAGTCTAATCCACCGAAGGGGCGTTATGATATTGCATGTATGGCGTATGACTCATCAACAAAACAAACTATTGGATTCATATAGTCTATCTGGTTCGTATTTGATCCAGGGGTTTGAGTGGTGCTTTTATGATTTCTTTGAGATTGACATGTGCTGATGCATTGTATGACGTCCTATTGATTCGAGGACGAATCCTTTCCAACCGGGAGGGATTGATGTGATCGAAGATGAGACGTTGTGGCTTGGAGTCTATTTATTTTCTCGTCTATCCCACATTGTTTCCGTGGCAGATTTTAGTAGACTTTTATTATTATTTATTAGGTTTTATTTATTTTTATTTTTATTATTTATTTTTGTCCCACATCAGTTAGGAGTTGTTTTATTTCTTTCATTGTAGCCTATAAAAAGGCTTTAGTTGTACTCTTTGTAATCAGACAAATTTTGATATAAATATATTTTATTTGAAGCTTTTAAGCTTTGGTGAGTTTTCTCACGTTAGTGTTTGGTGGATTCCAAACGGGACTTATCGAGGTTGTGAGCGAACCTTGTGGGTATCCATTTATACCAAGGTTTTTGGCTAAGGTTGTGAGCGAACCTTGTGGGTATCCATTTATACCAAGGTTTTTGGCTACGGGTTAGCCAAAGGTCGCGGTGCTCATCTTATTGGTGCCTTCAGTCAAGTCCTCGGGTATTTTCGGATCTGATTCGGTTACGGGATCACATCGATAATGATGTGATCGAAGATGAGACGTTGTGGCTTGGAGTCTATTTATTTTATCGTCTATCCCACATTGTTTCCGTAGCAGATTTTAGTAGACTTTTATTATTATTTATTAGGTTTTATTATTATTATTATTTTTTTTTATTTTTGTCCCACATCGGTTAGGAGTTGTTTATTTCTTTCATTGTAGCCTATAAAAAGACTTTAGTTGTAATCAGACAAATTTTGAGATACATATATTTTATTTGAGATTTTAAGCTTTGGCGAGTTTTTTCACGTTAGTGTTTGGTGGATTCCAAACCGGTGCTTGGTGGATTACAAACGGGACTTATCGAGGTTGTGAGCAAACCTTGTGGGTGTCCATTTATACGAAGGTTTTTGGCTGCGGGTTAGCCAAGGGTCGCGGTGCTCATCTTATTGGTGCTTTCAGTCAAGTCCTCGGACATTTTCAAATCTGATTCGGTTACGGGATCACATCACAAGGTCTCGGGCAGGTTATTTTTTTTTACTAGCGGTGGTACAACAATTTCATGGCGATCAACTAAGCAAACTTTGGTCTCTATATCTTCAAATCATGCCGAGATAATATCTACTCATGAAGCAAGTCGAGAATGTGTTTGGTTAAGATCACTGACGCATTATATTCGAGGAACTTGTGGTTTGTTCATTGAGAAAGAGAAGTCGACCACAATATATGAAGACAATGCAACATGTACAACACAATTAACAATGAAAAGGAGGATACGTAAAAGGCGATTGAACAAAGCATATTTCACCAAAATTCTTCTTCACATATGATCTCCAGTAAAAGGCGATATTGATGTGCAACATATCAGATCCAGTGACAATCCAGCTAATTTATTCACTAAGTCATTACCTACCGCTACGTTTGAGAAATTGATAAATAAGATCGGAATGCGCCTGCTTAGAGACCTAAAAAAATGTTCAAATCAGATGGAGTAAACACAAATGAATGATGCACTCTCTTTCCTTCATTAAGATTTTTTTCCCACAGGGTTTTTTCTTACTAAATGTTTTAACGAGGCATGTTCTTTATGTAATGGACATCCAAGGGATCGGAGAGTTATAAATATACACATAATGTGTGGATATCCATTAGATAAAATACATCTTAAATTGGATGTGATCGACAAATGTTTTTACACCGTAAAGCCATGTGTGACATGACATAACTTTAAATGGTATGACATAAGATAATCCTTGTTTATGTCCGATACATAGCAAGGATAACACCAATTAATGCTTTAGCCAATATCTTACATTTGGAAATCCCCTTTGAAGTAAACGTCAGGGATCTACGGATGATTTCTTCCAACTTTCATTTGGTATATAAATATGGGTATTGTAAGACCATATATCTTTCGGAAGAAAACACTACAAGTCCATTATAATTTATATATATCAAGTATTACTTCTTTATCCGACATATGTATATCATTTTATGTTCCCACATTGTGTGTGATTAGAAATACTTAGCATACAAAACACTTGAGCAAGTTGAATCTCTATATTATATATATAACAACTATCATTATACTTGTTTCTTCAATTATACTACCAAAAAAATATATACTTCACACCGAAAGGGCCCATCCAACATAACCCACCTAAGACTCCGAATATCTCAAGACCGGCCTTAATTACTCAGTTCATTATTTGTGACTTCATTTATCTTACAATTCATTTCTTTTTTAGCTCTTTGAGTCTCTGTGAGTGAAAAGAGAACGCAGACAATCGGATTCGGATGCATAGTATCAAAAATTGTTGCAGTCATAATCAGTGTTGAATTTTTTTTTTTTTATAGTAAAATAGAGATAACAAAACAAATATAATGAATTTAGTGAGGGGGATTTGCCCTAATTTTCGGCAACTTGGGTTTGTGGTGGCCGGTTGTATTTTTGGTAATGGGAAATAGAGGAAGGGCATTGTCCTCTAAAAACTGGGCTAGATGTCGATTGGTATACTCTGTAGGATATGCTGAATCCCAAAATAAGTACTGAGCTGGGTTTTGACATACTAGGCTCAACTCTTTACAAAATAATCCAGCTTCCAACAACCCTGTCCCACAACATCCTTTGTTTGTCACCATTAAATCTGTCACAAAAATGTTCAATAAAATATAATATTCGTAATGAATGACGCAGTTGTCATCGCAAAATTGTTACGATAAGTGACGACACGTTTTTACAAAATTAATAATAATAACAATAATTATATTGTTGTGTACCGTATTTAAGAGGGTTTTTGATCATATCTATGAATGGGGAGAAAATATCAGCATACACAAGTCTGCTCCCAAGAAGATTAGCTTGAATCTGAATCAAGAACCCTTGAAGCTTTAGATTATACGATTCAGCATCTCTATTTTCATCTTCAACGCACCTTCGATCCAGCCTCAGTTTTTCTGTAATTTGCTTTGGTTTACACCCAATTGGTGGAATCCCTGCTACCAAAAAATTTCTACATCCCATGTTGTATAACGTCTGCATGCATGTATGCAACATTTACATTGTTACTCCAAAAAAATTCAGTATAAAAATGGCATCAAATTAAGTCGATCTACCTTGGGGTTCTGCAGTAAAATTCGATCTTTCTAAAGTCGAATTTATATTCAAAACGCGACCTAGTAGACAGGCCGTCCATGTGTAGCTAGAGACCCTAGGCCAAAAACAGTTTAAGGCCCTTGACCATGTAAAAAATATTAATTATATGACAACTATTTTCAATGGAAATTAAGTTGATGAGCGTGTTAATAAGTGTAACAGGATTTGATTAGACATTTTTTTAAACCAAATTCCAGTATGAATTTGGGCTTTATCGATTTATAATATTATAATGAGCTACAACAAAATATGCATAACAAAGTGTTGCACCATTGAATATGATGTGAGACCTATTAATTAATACGTATCTCATAAGAGTAGTGATAGTGTCTGAACAAAATTGACACTGCAAAGTACCACAACACATCTTTACATCATTAATTTTTACGGAACTTACATCATAATCAATGATGCAAAAGTGTGTTGTGGTACTTTGCTGTGTCACAAACATTTTTCGATCTCATAAATATCAATGGTGTGAAAGTGTGTTGTGACACTTTGCTATGCGTATTTTGTTGTGTCAGAAACAATTCTCCTACTAAAACATGAAAACAAGGGCCCTCAAATTAATCAACGATGCAAAAGTGTGTTATGGTATATTGTTGTGGCACAAACATTTCTCGATCTCATAAATCTCAATGGTGAAAAAATGTGTTATGACACTTTGTTATGCATATTTTATTGTGTCACAAATATTTCTACTATTAAAAAATGAAAACAACGGCCTCAAATAATAACTTTTAATGGAGGCCAAGACCGTGACCTTATTGGCCTGACCATATATCTGGAGAGGTGGAAACAAAGTCGGATTTTTCAAGAAGTGTGGTAAAACTTTTGGACCTGAACGTGTAAATAAGTAAAACTTTTGGACCTGAACAAGATCTTGAATCTTTTGTAGCAAGAAATCTTGATATCCAACGAGACCGTAATGAAACTGGCGGGTGTAAGCTGTATAAAAGTTGACGACGAAATCATCACTTCCCGCCATAACAACGACAAGAGCATTCCCTATTATATCTCTAGCAACATTATCCCCAAAAGCTTCAATAAGTCTGTCTATATACTTTTGAAAATATTTTGGCTGTCTGGAGACTGGGATCGCTTTTGTAAAGGTACTTGTAAGATCATCTAAACCAGACCCGGCCGACCCGAATGACACCCCGGTCCGTAGATCCTCTTTTGATAAATTAGGGTCTAGAAAAGGAGGGACGGCGTCTTTGATATTGAGAGATGAAGCCAAGAAGTCCGATATCAGTTTCCCGTCGGAAAACCTGCCGGTGGAGACTCGTCCGGGAAAAGACTGCCCGTATGGTGCATGGTCTGCTTTGAATAAGGAGAAGAAGAAATTGTTGTTTCCTGAGTCTACAAGTGTGTCGCCGAATGTAAATATGGCCGGAAATCTAGAACAGCAGATGCAAGTGGTGGCGGTGAAAACATGCAAAAGGAGGATGGTGAGGAAGATCCGGCCGGAAGACGCCATTAATTGCTTGCTTGTTCCTTGGGTTGGGTGTGCGTATGAAGTTAATTAGAGGGGTAAAATTCAATTTTCTGGTTAGTTAATGTCAAAACTAAATATACACATGCATGTTACTATTAAATGAATGAATAAAAGAACGATATTAATTAGTGTTGTTTTTAATTAATGACAATAAGGGAACGTAAATTTATTGTTTTATCGATTAAAGATGCTTCTTGAATTCATTTGCTTCAAAATTGAGAAACGGCTTTGCAATTAAGTTCAGGCTCTTCATTATCACCTGCATGTAAAGAGGCCTCATTGTGACTTCTCTTTCCGAAATACCGAGTCTTTAATCGGAATTGAACGCCTAACACACATATAACCTAAATTAAATTAACTTATGTATGTAAAGCTCTCAAACTAATAATAGAGTTAAATTTCTGTCGAAATAAAACGACTCGGGATAACATAAAGCTACAAGAGATAGAATAGGAAATCCAATGTTGATTGCATTACAACACCAATTCAAAAGAAGTCAACGAAAATCCACAAAAGATAAAGGAGAAATAATAGTCTATGCTATTACAAAACTTATCAAACTTAACTTAAGTCTATTCAAAAGATAAATACGGTAGAACAATGTGAAGTCACGAGATCACTCCTCATAGAGCTCGTACACCACATCACCTGCATCACCTTCTCGGGGTGGTAAACAACAGAATAAGGGTAAATACTAACGTACTTAGCAAAGGGTAGAACAACCGGATCTACACAAGTCATATCACAAGAATAACATAATAACACGTATGTTTCTCTCGCTTGCCACGCTCCGCTAGTCACACTAGTTGACTCAAACAAGGTAGACATCTATTCCATACTAGCTCAAAGACACTTTGCCGGGTGAGAATGCACCGAGATATTTCCTCAACACCTTTGATGGACATGGTTTCTAACCATGTGGATTATTATGCGAGCCCGGTTGATATCTGATCATGTGGAGGCGTAGTAATACCGTGAAGCGTTGTATAAACGTGCCTTACCAAGGACTAATTAACATGTTTTAGCTTTTAGACAAGTCAAGTACGTATTTAAGAGATTAATCTAACCACTTAAGTTCATTACACATAAAAAGGATTCGTAAGGACCAATAGACCTTAGACGGACTCTACATTACACTACTTAACACTTAGCACATAAATACTATAATCTAATCCAATACCCACGAGGCTAAGATATAAGGATTCCAGTGATCCTGAGTTTCTCCTCACAGAGAGGTTTTTCTCTGGTCCCTGAGCCGAATACACGTAAACCGAACCCTTAATTTCTTGAGTTACAAGTACAACATTGAACACAAGTCAACATCTCATAAGGCTAAGTGTAGAGTATTCCAATGCTCCCGTGAGACACGGTGCGGAGCCAAAGCCACCAGAACACGTACACCTAACTTTACAACAAACCATACAAGGCTCTAACCTAAGGCATGCTTCAAAACGGGCATGAAAACATGATTATACTATTCTAGGCACTTTGGCGCCCACCAAACTGTTTTCACACCCGCCAAAGGCCGACAGGAGCATCTTGTACTGTCCCGGTGACTTTGTCGCCAGCCAAAAGTAAACAAAGCTCTGTGTTCACCTTTAGCACCCGTCCAAACGCTCTTGGCGCCCGCCAACAATGACCTAAAACTCGATCGAGCTTAACGCCCGCTAACTCGTCCCTGGCCCCGCCAACAACTAACAAAGCTCTGTTTCACTTGTTGGCGCCGCTAAGCTCATTTTGGCGCCATAAACGCCCAAATCTGTAAATCCGAACGAAAACGCTGCAACATGAAACCCATTTCGATTCTAACACTTAAATCAACACTCTCTAGCAATTTCTACAAGATATAAACTAGACTCAAAGCTTATAACATCCATAGATTCGATGGAAAACGCCCTTACCTCGAATCTTTTGTCAAAAAGATGATTCTTCTGCTAGGAAATCTATGCGGGAACGCAACGGAATTTAAAATTTGATTTCCTTTTCAACGAGGATCGCCTTCGTTTAAACAATAACCAAATAAGAAGTAGACAAAATTCATTCCAGGTAGATCTAAAATAGATCGTCGCTTTTTCTACGGTTGTAGTTTGCACGACGGCTGCCCAAGTGTTCGGCCTCTACCGTTTATCCACAAAAACAACTGCCGGAATCCTCCCACAGGATTGCTACCGGAAAAAGTCAGCTACTAAGCTGCCTTTTTCATTCTCCCATAACTCTCTTCCAAGAAGCTCTCTTAAATTTCTAGTAGAAAATAAGACTTATAATTGTGATACAAAAGAGCTTGACACGCACCTCATATTGATAAGGTGTGTGGCGCCGCATATATCCCAATCCTATTGGGAGAAATTTCATGCTTGGAGTAGGGATTAAAAAAACCAATTCCCAATAAAATAAGGAAAACATATTTTCTTGAGTTATCTCTTTTAATTAAATATCTTATATTAAATAATTCTAGATACATATTGTCAATAACTAATATTGAATATATCTTTATTATATTACCATATATCATTTACACATGTGCATATATCACACACACAAATATATATATATATATATATATATATATATATATATATATATATATTAATATCCGATATTAATACATAATAATATAATACTATGATTAATTAATTTACAAAATCCATGTGTATCATATACACACAAAACATGCTCCCCATATATGCATATTAAAATAATATTTTATTAACCAACATAATTAATATATTGTACTATTTATTCATAATAAATAAACACCATAATATTAATTTACCACTATAACACTTTATAGTCGAGATTAAAAGTTTCCTTATTTGGTTATCAATATAACCACATTTTAATCTCGCTAGATGTTCTTATGTGTGTGACCCGATAGGCTTCGTGCATATGCCGCCGTAAACATAAAGTGCATTTACTAAATTACCCTTCACATCTATTGATCATGAATAGCGTCTAGCAACACTTCATTACCCTCAATCATCGGAAGAGTCAAATGCAATGACTACTACCTTTCATGTGAAACGGTTATCATGTAAATAGAATCATATCATTTGTTATAATATCCATACGATCATTATCTCGAGTGTCAAACATTAACGATCGTATATTATAACCTGGATATCCTATTCTCTCAAGTAACACATTACTTTCGCTTTGCAAAGACTTTCAAGAATAAGACATTCCTTATAATTAGGCGCTTTCGGATATTTACTCCTACCATTAGGATACACGATTTCCGGGCGAGCAACATGAATCCTAGGCATGCTTCAGTATCACACACAATCACTACAGCGTGATCGCCCCGTGGCTAAGGGAAACCTCAATGGTGTCAAAGTGGGACAATCCATCTTTGTGATGCCATGAAGAATCGAGTCTTAGGATAATTATACAACCTCCACATAGTGCGACACTTAATAAAATAAGTGGGTCACTCTAACGTACTCATTCTCTAATACATGTCCCCTGCATGCAGGTCAAGTGTCCCTACACTTCGATAGACGAGATCTATCCGTATCTTCATAAGATAGAAGGCATCCAATACATGCTAGTGTAACCATACTATTAATGTCCCGTTTCATAGTACATACGACTATAGACATTTAAGTATCAAACCAATTAAAGTGATTTGAGATCTCATTAACCATAATCGCTATCATGGTTTCTCTATCACAATTTAAAGCTAATGACGTTATCATAAATGTATATATATACAATATCATAAGCCGGTTCGTTAAACGAACAAATATATAATAGTAAATCCATTTATCATATGCACAAACATAAAGAAATAGTAGGAATGATCCGACCCGGTCGGATCCGGTCCAACCCGATTGGGTTTATGACACTATTTCAACATCTTCAACTTTAGCTCCAAAATACCAAGAACACACACTAGAAGAAAGCTTGAAGATTAAAACACCAAACTCGAAATCTTGCACCTAGAACATGGTGTCAAGGTTTACACAACCATCTAAGCAACTTAAATCCTAACAAGAACACATGCATGTCCTTAAAAGCAATTCTAGATCTTAAACCATGAAAAATCTTACTTGGAATGAAGAAGAACTTATTCTTTCATTGGTTCTTCTTCCCCTTCTTCAACTTAAGGTGAACGATCTTAAAAAACAAGGATGATTGATAAGAAACTTGAATTTCCTCTCAAGATCAAACTTTTAGCTCTCAACTTTTCACTCTAGGTTTTCTCATGAACTTTACAAATGAAAGGATAGAGGAAGTGGGTCTTGGGTGTTGGGGTGTTAGGGAAAAAGGATTTTCCAAAAATGCCCTCACTTAAACCACCCCTATTACCCCCTCTTTTCTTTTATGTTAAAAGAGTAAAAGAATATAATATTCCGTAAAATTACAAAAAGACAAGTTTGCCCTTACATAAATACAGGGGGTATCACATCCTTCCCCCTTAAGAAAATTTCATCCTCGAAACTAAAACATTCCTGGAAGATTGAGGAACTCTGAAAACTCTGCAACCATGTCGCTTTGACCTTCCCAAGTCGCATGAAGGTGAATGGTTACTCCATTGAACTAACACCAAAGGAATTTTCGGTTCTTGATCTTCTTTACTTTCCTATCAAGGATTTGAATCGGTCCCCAACTCGCCCTTTGACAAACACTTTTTCAGCATTGGGACATGAAAGACGTTGTGAACTCATGCTCTCCGGTAACTGTAAACGGTACGCCAAAGGTCCAATCTTCTCAAGAATCTCAATAGGTCCAACATACCTTGGACTTAGCTTCTCTTTCTGTCCAAAACGCCCGACGCATCGCATCGGTGAACCCTTGATGAAAACTCTATCACCAACAAAAAAATCCAACGGTCTTCTTCTTGCATCGACCCAAACCTATTGACAATCTTGTGCCTTCTTCATATTTCGTTGAACCTAGGCGATATTCTCTTTTTCTTGTCGCACTAACTCTAGCCCGGTGATATGCTTCTCACCTATTTCATCCCAATAGACAGGAGTCCTACATTTCCTCTTATAGAGAGCCTCAAAAGGTGGCATTCCAATACTCGCATGGTAATTGTTGTTGTAGGCAAAAAACTCTGCAATCGGGTAGTGGCAAATCATACCATGATCCACCTACTTCCAAAACACAAGCTCGGAGCATGTCCTCGAGAGTCCGAATAGTCCATTCAGATCGACCATCTATCTGTGGATGAAATGTGGTGCTCATCATTAACTTGGTACCAAAAGATTTTTCAAGATCTTCCAAAACCGGTGACAAAAACTCGTTATCCACGTCCGACACTATTGATACCGAGAACTCCATGTAGCCTTACTATATTATCAAAGCATATAGCGGTCAAAGACTTCAAAGACATGTTTTCCTTCACGGTAAGGAAGTGAGCCGACTTAGATAAATAATCAACAATGTCCCAAATCTTATCAAACCCTTGCTTGGTTCGGGGCAACCCACTCACAAAGATTGTGATCATTTCCACTTTCATTCCGGTATGTCCAATGGTCTTAACAAACTGCCCGGTCATCTATGCTCAGCTTTCACTCTTTCACAAGTATCATACTTTGCCACGAAATCCTTAATCTCGAGCTTCATTGAAGTGTTGAAATAGTGTCCTAAACCTAATCGGGTTGGACCGGATCCGACCGAATCGGATCATTTCTACTATTTCTTTATTTTTATACGTAGATTAAATGACTTTTCTGTTGTCATATATATGTTCTTTTAAAGAACCAATTATGAATTGTTATATGATAACGTCCTTAGTATTAAACTGTGATAGAGAAACCATGATAGGCGATTATGGTTGATGAGATCTCTAATCACTTTAATAAGTTTGATACTTAAATGTCTCTAGGCCGATGTACTATTAAACAGGGCATTGATAATATGAACAGGCTAACACGTATTAGATGTCTCATGTCTTTAAGGGAATGGATAGATCTCGTCTATCGAAGTGTAGAGACACTTGGACTGTACGTGGACGTGTATTAAAGAATGCGTACGTTAGACTGACCCACTTACATTAAGTGTCGCGCTATGTGACAGTTGTGTAATTATCCTTAAGACCGGAGTCTACATGGCATCACGGTGTGGATTTTCATGATTGACACTATTGAGGTTTCCTCTAGCCATAGGGCGATCATGCGGTAGTGATTGGGTGTGATACTGAAGCATGCGGAGTATACATGTTTGGTCATCCAGGAATCGCGTATCCTATGATTGGGATTGAATATGCGAAATGGCCTTGTTATAAGGAATGTCTAGCTCTCGTGAATCTTTGTAAAGTGGGAGTAAATGTGTTATTCCGAGAGAGCTTGATATCCAGATTATAAGATACGATCGTTAATGTATTGACACTCGAGATACGATCGTATGGATATTATTACTGCGGTAGGATTGTACACTTCACGGTGGGAGATTACGTTTTGTGCAAGAGAAAAGCCACAGGTCACAAGGCCAAAAAAGGCAAGTTTTCTGAAAACTGGGAAGGACTGCTTCAGGTCACAAGGATAATCAAAAAGGGAACTTATGTCTTGAAAGACAACCAAGGTCGCCAGTACAATAGGCCTTGGCACGCTGACAACTTGAAAATATATTACATGTAATCCCAAACTATTTATTCAGAAAAGTAAAAGGCTAGTTGCGACAAATACAATTCATCCACAATAGAGCCCGTCGCTATTTTAGGCAAGCCCACAGACATAGATCCCGCAAGCTTAACCTAAAACAAGGGGTCCGCAACCTCAAATTTTTAAACATTACTCCAAATAGCGGACAAACATCAACAAGGCCGCCTACCGATCTACTCTAAACTACTTCAAGCGAACCCACAGCGATCCAGTAAATGAGCCGGTACCCTGGCTACATCAGTACATAATTTAGATATCAGCGAGCCAAAAGGAATACGGCGAGTAGGATCCATTGCGAAGGTGAACTTAATAGCCTCGCGGTGAATCAGGATCCCCTAATCAATGTCCACCTGAGGGTCGCGAATGGCATGAAGAAGAAGGGCTTCGGCCTCGGTGACGACCTCGAAATCCCCAGTGAGAATAGCTCGCGAATTGGTAAACCTCTTCCACACTCGGTTGCTAAGAGACAGTTCAGATGCGGGGCCTAACGCGCGAGGACGTGGATGTTGGGGAAAGCGCTCGCGCACCGCACATCGCAGGCGAACAAGCCTACTTTCCTCGTCTCCAAGGTTCCAAGCGACCTCATAATGAGCAGAGGGATTGATGGCATGAATGCGAAGAACAACGTTGATAGTCTTTGGAGAAAAGTTAACTGGCACACCCTGGAGAACAACTCAACTAACATCTTCCTCGGAAGAAGTCTACGACAAAACGGAGTACAATTCCCTCACCATGGTGAGGTTGGAAGGCATCATAGGCGGAGAGACAAAATCCGACCACCCAGAAAGCCGAATCCGGAGTAGAGAGCCATCACCGTCAATCTTGTCCTCCCCCAAACCTCTCTCCCTCACGAGCTTGACCACATCGAAGTAATACCAGAAATGGGACTTAGCAGTGGCAGAGGCAGTGTGGAAGAAAGGGGAAACATCACGCATAGGACAAGCTTTGTACACTCGTACTGAGCTACCCTCACCGGACCGAAAATACATAAGAAAAGAGACTTGCGCAAGAAGGAAATGGTGAGTGACCAGGGAAGCCTCCTCTTATAGAGAGCTGAAAAGAAATGAGTGCTCAAGATCAAGTCAATCGAACGATCACAACACTCGCGGTCTGACCATTCGACATAAGACCGCAGCGACCTCGCAGAAACAAGGGGGCCATACAGAATTTTTCAATCAATCCTACTGCTCAGGGGGCCGCATACCCAAATTTGTTCCGAGCCAACCTACCAAGGCTTCGCTCGAAGCAAGGGGGCCACACATCAGAATTTTGAACTCAACATGGCCAAAAGGTTCTATTATTTTAGCGAGCTAACATTTCTAATCTCGTTGAAATAAAAGGGGCCGCACATACATACAACATACAACAGCAAAAGGCAACAAATCGATGAAATCAAATGAATAAGTCAAAAGGCCGAAACCTGACTGCAAATCAAGTCACAAACCAACAGAAGGAAAGCATTAAAATTGTTTGAACAAAACAAAGTTGAATGGTTACAGATCGCAAACAAATTGTTCGATTTTCAATCTTGGTCCGGCGGAGTGTTAGCATGATCGCCGGTGCCCGCAGGCTCGATATCCGGATCGCTAACAGTCGGAGGATCCTTCAAGATAGCAAAGTTGACAGGATTAACCGGAGGAGGATCCCAGACAGGCTCTCCATCCATTACCTGCCCTGTTTGGATGGAGACAATATGGTCCGGAGCATAGGGAATATCTGGATGAAGAGCCAACAAATCGGGATTCCACTGAGACATGTTAACCCACTGGAGCATCTCCTCAAAGCTAACCGACTCTCTACCATGATATGCCCAAAGGCAGCGAGCGAAGTGGTTAAAGCCCTAATCAAAACATGCCTCTAGATAGTAAAAGAACTGGTCAGAGCGCTGATAGGCCGCAATGGCCGCAGGAACAGCTTTCTCGGCAGCCTTGTGGGCGGCAGCAAGTTGCTCCTTCAAGCTCGCAACCTCATCATGTGCGACTTTCAGCCCTTCAGTGGATTTTTGGGTTTCCATACTCAGAATAGCCATTTTCTGTTTTAGATCGACATCCAGTCCGGCGCTCTCCTCCATTGCCGCCTTCACGCGCTTTATCTCCTCACATGCTTTCGCGTGCTTGGCTTCAGTTGCGATCCTAGCTTTCTCTGAAGCACCAAGGGCCGCCGTCACCTTCGTCAGTTCAGCACTGCGCCTCTCAGCGGCCTTGGAGCTTTCATGATGCGAGTTCCAAGCTGCAACAGAGAAAACAGAGTAAGCTCACAGAAAAGAAGAAATAATAATAATCAACATAGTAATAGCTTACCGTGGAGGATGCGATCCCAAAATGGCCAGCAAGGTCCTTCAGCTCTGCGACCTCATCTCTAGCGGGGGCATCGTCGCGAACTACCACCCGATCAATAATTCCTCGGCCAATCTCCATCTGCACTTCAGGCGGCGCGTCCCATGAGAGGTGACCCAGAGGGATAACATCAGCAATAGGCTCCCTAAGTTGGATCGCATTCACCATGTCTAGCGGACCACGGGTAAAATCAGCATCTAGCCAGAGGGCTTCTTTCCCCTGGTATCCGCGAGGCAATGCTTCTCTTGGAGACACCCCCGCCTCATCAGCGACCTCTTCAACAATTACGGCTTCATGCCGCCGGGCAATGCTTCTCTCAGTAGGTCACTTATCAGCACGATCAGAACATTTGCTAGCTCCGCCAACAGATTGGGATTTCTCGGTTCTGGACCGCTTGGGATCCTGGGCCTCTCTCGGGGCACATCGACTTAGGGCCTCTTTTGAGCCCTCTCCGCTCGACTTGAGCCCGCACCGTGCTTGTCGCCGATTGCAAGTTGGAAGTGAAAGTCTCACCGATGACGAAGCATCTACGGTATGAGGAATTCTTCCCAAGGCCCGCTTCAGCGCCGCTTTCCTAGATTTTGCTGCCTCATCTGCTTGCCTCATCCTTTGAGCCCGTCTTTCAGTAGCATCCATCTCGCTGACTGAAAATAAAAAGAGAAGTTCATCAAAAACGGACAAATAATGAAGAAGCAAAGCAATAAGGCTCAAAGTAACGTAAAGCAGAAGGCAAAGAAAATTACGGCGAGGCCTCTTGTTAGTGGTCGCCTCGACACGCCGCACACTCGGAGGAAAGCAACGGTTTATGTGGCATTCCCGACCCAATCAGACTCACTCTCCTCGGATACAATAGCAACCAAGGGTTGGGCTCTCGGCGGTCCCACGATTCGCTCGCTCAGACGTCTCCGCCATGCCCAGGAGATCGATCCAAGACACATTCCTCCTCGAGGGCATGGCTCCGTCAGAATCTATGAATGCCAGAAGTCTTTTGATGAATCGATACTCAGACACGAAAGGGTCATCAAAGCCAATCATAGAAAATTTCTCCTTGCGAGGAGGGAAGTGAGGGAAAGGCCAACCAACTTTCGACTCGACCTTAAAGACGCGATCCCCCCAGTGGTGTATCTTGTTAGGAAGATGGAAAATAAACGGAGAGTCCAGGCCCTTACGTTGGTCCGCCTTCGAAAAGAGGTGCCACAGATCAAATGAAGCTCGCTTGAACAAAGAAAGAGTGGGCTCTCTCTTCATCGTCCGGCAAAGAACAATGAAGGACATGATCCGAATAACGCCACAACGGCCAGGTCGCAGGTAATATTCGCAACTCACATAATAGCTTAACCAGGAAAGGGTCGAAAGAGGGCGGAAACGGCAAAGAAGTGATCAAAATGGAGAATTATGGTGTCTCCAGGGCGGCGAGCACAGATAATGTCTTCTCGATCGCCAGGCTTCAGCTTATCCTCATCCTTGCTGAAGTCAATCAAGGAAAACTTGTAAAGAGCAGGGTCGATATTGTTGAGGCGCTGGAGAGTCCGTGCAAGGTCTTTGCTTTTCAGGATCCGCCCCCAATGATCCTCACATCCATCTGATACAAAACCATCAGGGTGAACTCCCTCAAGGCCTCTGGGTTGTTAGGCTTTGGAGGCTTCCCTTTAGCCGTCGCCTCACCCACCGTCATGGTCGCAGGATCCGCCCTTTTTCTTTTTGGTTTCTTAGGGAGCTCCAAGGGTTTGCGAGGGACCGATTCAGTATCATCCTCACTAGACCCCATCAACTCATGTAGAGCGGCGTCCTCAACACGTAAAATATCATCGCCAGGTCCAGTGGCCCCACTCGTACCGACCTCAACAGGCTGTTCCTCAGCCCCAACATCACCACCACCGAGTGTACTTGTACTCATCGCGCCACGACTCCGGGCCGCTTCTTTACGACCCTTCTTTCGTCACGGTGCCCGATCAGGTATAAAGCTCCCCAAGTCAAATGGGTCCTCAGGATCGCGAGCCGTAGCACCTCTCGCCGCCAGTTCATCTTCTAAATCATCGCGTGCGACCTCTACAGGGCTAGATAAAACGTTTTCTTCTTCCAAGGCATAATCACATACCTCCCGATCCCCTTCAGAATCACCACCAAGGCTGAAATCGTCGTCCGACATCTTGCAAAACACAAGGAAAGGCGGAGCTTTAAATCACCTGGGATAATGAAAATTACACCAGGGAGATGATCGCACCCATCTCGACACCTTCCCTTTGGTTCTGCAAGAGAATGCAACGAAAAAAGGAAGAGATATAAAAAGAGAAAAGACACAACGAATCGTCAAGGTAAAACCCAACTTTTTCCTTCCCAAAAATACCTGATTCGTGTTTGAAAGGAAACCATACCAAAACAAGAACACCCGCCAAAAATCAATCTTTATTCCCGAAACACCCCAAATCCCGCATGTTATGCTAAGGGATGAAACGAGCTTGAAAAATGAATAGAAATACGAAAGGAAAATGCATCGGAGAAGCTTAGTTGAAGAGGAATTACTTGTTTTAGCTGAAGAGTGGCCGGAAACTAGAGAAAGCAAGTGGAAACCTCAAGATTGGCCACCGGAAACTTCAAATCTTCAACGCGGTAACTCAATTGAATCTGAAGCTTCAAAAATCACCGCCGGAATCCCCTAATCTTCAACGGAAAACACTCCAGGCTGAAGAAGAGCACTCGGAATTGAGAGAAAAGTTGGAAGAAAATAGTTGGGGCGAAAAATGTTGAAGGAGTGGGGTTTGGATCTTTATATAGACAGAGGGGACTTGATCGTGCGGTCCGGATGTGATCCATCCAACGGTCCAGATTCAGGCGGTTACCTTAGGGGTTTCAAATTTCAAAATCGCCATCATTACGGCAGGTCAATCAATGCCCACGTAAAGACTGCGCCATTACCAGGGCAGTTACCTAGACACCATCAGTGCTCACGTTGCTGTACTTACCTATAATTGAAAGGACCATGATCTGACGGTTCAACTGCTTCACTACCCATGTTTGACGACATACATCGCCCTGATCAAGCTCACCACCACCACGTCTTCTCCAACAAAAGTCCGTCCGCTTAATAGCTCGGCATAAACAGGCTATAAGCCAATCACTTCGAGGCAAGACGCTTGAATAGCGCGGCCCTTAGTGAAAAAGTCGCTTCAGACGACAAGGTCGCCATAGACCCAAAGTCACTTCGAGGCAAGACGCTTGAATAGCGCGGACCTTAGTGAAAAAGTCGCTTCAGACGACAAGGTTGCTATAGACCCAAAGTCACTTCGAGGCAAGATGCTTGAATAGCGCGGCCCTTAGTGAAAAAGTCGCTTCAGACGACAAGGTCGCTATAGACCCAAAGTCACTTCGAGGCAAGACGCTTGAATAGCGCGGCCCTTAGTGAAAAAGTCGCTTCAGACGACAAGGTCGCCATAGACCCAAAGTCACTTCGAGGCAAGATGCTTGAATAGTCCGCCCTTAGTGAAAAAAAGTCGCCAGCACGATAAGGTCACCATAGACCCAAAATCTTTGAGGCAAGACGCTTGAATAGCGCGCCCTTAGTGAACAAGTCGCCTGCACGACAAGGTCGCCATAGACTCCAAATCACTTTGAGGTCGTCCGCTAATAGCGCGATCCTAAGTAAATGGTCGAATAAATCAACAGAGGTCGGAAAGACTCCGGCAAGCTAGGCGATATTTGTACACTCTTTACTATATGTTTGGCACTCTTCGAAAATGCCTAAGACATATAGTAGGGGCCATTGATATATCAATATATACCGCCACCTATGAGTCCCCGGAAACAACCTATCTAGCCACCAGGATGGGAGCAGACCGCGGCTATAGCGTGGCCGGCAACGACCATCGATTAAGGTCACGAAGGCCGACCCCGCCAAGAGCGTTCAAACCTACAAGGTCACTAGTCGCTCGGTGGGCCGACCTGCGATCTAAGTCAGGAGTCAATAAGAGATCGCACGAGCCATGGAAGGGAACAACTGAAGGGAAGCCAAGATAGGACATGGAAGCACGCTCGCAGATTTCGACCCGCGCAACCACATAACAACATCGCCAAGCTATATAGTCCGCTTAATATCACTGTACTTAATGCTTATCTGTCCTTATCCAGCGCCCTTAACTCCTCTCCTTGTCTATAAAATGAGGGCTTGTGTGACTTCATAAAGAGGGGGTAAGATATAGAAAAAGAGAACAAAACTCTCGCCAAACGCACTCTCTCAAGCATTCATACATTCCACCACCTCACCACCGTGTGCCACCGGCTGCCGTCACCATAAAACTATCAAATAAACCAGATATCCACACCAGAGACCACCGCTAAACCACCGTGATAATATTCGGCATTATCAGGAGTGATAGTCTCGTAGATTGTGAAGCTTGTGTAGCCAAGGACAATCTTACTATTGTATTGGTGAAAAACAATAGTGAATTCATCCAATCATCACAGGAGAAGAGTGGATTAAGGGATTACACCACCCTGAACCACTATAAACCTTTGTGTTCATTTACTTACTGCACATTACCTTACAACACTTACTTACTGCATCTTATTCATACTGTGTGTGCATAATCTACTTTGAAACTAGTTTTAAGAAAGGACTTATCCACTACCCAAAAGCTTTTAATTACAAGAAATGTTTTTGAAACTCCAGTATAGTCATTCACCCCTCCGACTATACTTTTACCATTCTCTAGGACCAACAGAGGTATATAACACTGTATCTAATAACACTCCTACTGAAAGTGAATGTTCATCCACTGGTGGTTCCAATCCTAAAAATTCTGATATGGAAGAACCTCTAGATGCCCTCCTTAATCAACTGAGGATAATACAATCTTGTTATGAGATTGTGAAGGCATAAAGAGAAACACACCAAGAATAAATTCAAAGATTGCATGCTGAATTATGAATTCTCAACGGCAAGGAAATTGATTATGAACGGAATCAGTAAGCCTCTTTGCACCAGCATTTCAACAGTGAATCTTTGGCACAATCAAGTTCCATAACTGCATTCAAATCCGGGAAGCCCTATGGTGATAGAAAATGCCTTGGATTTGACACCCAACAACCTTCTAAGGATGGATCCAGTAAGGCTGCTGAACCTAGTGCCAAGATTGGTCCTAAGATTGTAGCCAGACAAGATCCTACACCCTGTAGGATGCCGAGTCGATTAAGTTTCACCGAGAATGCTTCAAAAATCAAAATCGTAAATCTAAAAGGATAGCTATACCTAAAAACAAGTGGTAAATCCAAAGGACGGTCTATTGCACCTTCTAGACACTCGGTGATGACAGACTGGCCGCAAGATCTCATCGAACCCCAAAGGCTAATCCAAGACCAGCCAGAACCGTAAATATCCTAAGAATAATAATGTCAAACCTAAGTATGTTAATCATTCAAGGGATACTTATCTTGTGAGGAAAGGAAGATTGTTCCTTGTTGATGAAGATTGGGATATTCATGTCCCTGCTGTTAGAAACAAGAAGTTTAACCATAATGCTAAGGCTAGACCTCAGTAGTGGACTCGGCCAGGGACTCAACAGAGACCACAACCAAGGGCTCATCAGAGGCCTCATGAGAGACCATAATATAGTGTTCTTCCTAAAAACAACAATTTTATGGTTACACCGATGCATCTAACAATGAAGTCACTTTGCACAAAGATTATGTACCTAAAGGCCAGAAACCATATATGAATGCTACACAATCCAACAATAGATACTATGAGAATGTGGCATACATATATGAACAAAAGTCCAATGCCTTTCAAAGGAAACCATGTGGAAATATAACAAGGGTTGTGCTTACCACTGACCACTGACCACCATGGACCCAAACAGGTTTGGGTACTAAAAAACACTAAATTTGTTTTGTAGGGTGTCTGATATTTTGAAAGTGGATGTTCCGGACACATGACAAAGAGCAAGCACTGTTTGATGGATTTTGTTGCCAATGATGGACCTAAAGTCAACTTTCAAAACAAGGATAAACCTAGATAAACAAGAGGATATGGCATACTAGTGAATAATTGTCTTACTATCAAGAATGTTGTATATGTTGAAGGGATAGAGTACAACCTGCTGAGCACAGTCAGTTTTGTGACATGGGTTACAGAGTCACTTTTGAAAAAGATCATTGCATTGTCTTAAGTGAGATGGCACATCAAGTAGTACTAGCTGGAAGAAGACAACAAAATATGTAAATTGTAGACTGGACCACCTCTGTGTACGTAAACTTGTATCATTCTACATACAAAATCAGAACTCAATTGGTTATGGCATATGAAGTTGAATCATCTAAAATTTGATGATATCAATCTGTTGGTGAAAAAGAAGACGATGGTAGGTCTTCCTGAAATCACATACAAGAAGGATGGTATATGTGATTCTTGTCAACAAGGAAAGCAAACAAAAGCAAGTTTCAAGACTAAGACTCAACAATCAACTAAAAGAGTTTTGAAGCTGATGCATATGGATCTTTTTTGACCAGTGATACCAACAAGTATAACTGCAAAGAAGTATACTCTGGTAGTTGTGGATGATTATTCAAGATATACCTGGGTAATCTTGATGAACAAGAAAAGTGAAACACTACAAAATATGCCTAAACTTTTGACGAGGTTACGAATGAGAAAAGTATTACAAAGAGTAAAGATCGACAGTGCAAAGGTAGTGAGTTTCTAAACAAATTCATCAGAGAGTACTGTGAATAGAATGGTGTGCTGCATCAATTAGCAGCCACTGGAACCTCTCCACAGATTGGGGTTGCTTAAAGAAGAAACATGACTTTGAATGAAGCAGGTAGGAAAATGATCAGAGAAGCTAAGATACCAGAAAGGCATTGGGCCGAAGCCATCAATACAGCTTGTTATATGCAGATCATAACTTCTATAAACAGAAATCTTGACAAGACACCTTATGAAGTTTGGAATGGAAGAAAGCCTAATATATACCCTATTTTCATCCATTTGGGAGTAAATATTTTATCAAGAATCATAAGGAGAAACTGAATACTTTTCAACCAAAATCTGATGAAGGAATATTCTTGGGTTACGCTTCATCGACAAGGCTTTGTGGTGCTAAACAAAGAACACTTAAACATGAAGAATCCATACATGTTGTGTTTGATGAACCAAAGTTCACTGGAATGCAAGATAAGGAAGTTCCAGAACCTGTTGTAAATCTAAAAAATCACAAACCCTGAGTGTGTGAATATTTTAAGAATGTTAAGTTATATAAAGGTTTCTGATTCTGGAAGTGAAGTCGCACTCTAATGTTGCCCTCGCCAAGTAACTACTGATAATACTACTAATACAACAATCGATGCAAATTGAAGGATCTAATCGACTCTATTGAACCTACAGTAGACCCTCCAGGAAATCAAGTTCCAGTAAATCAAGCACATAATGATTTACAATGGTTGAAGAATCACCCTGCTGAACAGGAAATTGGTGATGTACGCTAAGGTGTCAAAACAAGAAGAAAACTAAAAGCTATGTTCAATCGTTTTCTATCTCAACCGATCCTAAAGCTATTGAAGATGCAATTGTTGATCCTGATTGGATAATTGCTGTGCAAGAAGAACTCAACGAGTTCAGCAGGGTGTAATGCTGTTGTTTTTGCGGTGGAGCTGGTGAAGAGGAAATCCTACCCTTCAACGACCAGTGGAGTACTTAGGAGCAGCGATCCTACCTGTTCTTAGTATTCAGTTTGTGTAGCCATAGTTATCGGTCATGGACAAATAACTTATGGACTTTTGTAATCGCAATCACAAAAGACTCTAGTGAATTTCCTCCAACATCACAGAGAAGAGTGGGCCGAATGTGATTACACCACTTGTAACCACTATAAAATTTGCCTTACTTTATTTATCGTGATTTGCTTTCGGTATTTTCATCTACTGCATGTTATCAACATCAACCTGCTGAACTAGCTACTGAACACACACACACTTCACTACTAAGTATCTAATACTTAGTATCATAATTTAACAACAAGTAAAAAGGTTTAATTAAGTATATTTCGTTGCAGCAGATTCACTAGACTTAATAGTCAACAGACTGTTGACCCTGCTGAGTCTGTCTTAACTCCGAAAAAAAGTTTTAAAGTGTTGAGTTCATTCATTCCCCTCTAAACTTAACCAAATCATTTTCAAGGGACCAACAATATGATGTTAATTAATGAATCAGAGCCAATTTGGTGATCAGTTTATGACCTTCATTTCAACGTTGGATGATGTATTCCCAAATTCATGCCTTCTACAAGGACATGATGTTATGTGCCGGTTGCAAATTGCATCTGACTCTCTCCACAAAGCTTAGCTGATCCGCGGATTTTGTCACCTTTACGACGGCCAGGTCGAAGTGGTTACAGTCGGGATGGAAGCCGCGTTTACGAAAAAGGATGCTATTATTAATGCTTATAAGGATCATTGTACTCTCTTAGGCTGCGGCGGGACAATATTTGGTGTGTTTTCCTAATTGATGGGGAGAAAAGATGGGTGTTTGAATGGGAAAGGTGGATCGATGCATTTTTATAAGAGACATGCTAAATTTTTTTTGAGGGCATGGAATTGTTGGTGCTTAGGTTCCTTTGGTATGTGGAGTAGCTTTTGCTCAGAAGTACAATAAAAATGGAAATGTAACGTTTTCTTTGTATAGGGATGGTGCAGCTAATCAGGGACAGTTGTTTGAAGCTTTGAATATGGCTGCTCTCTGGGAATTGCCTTCTATTTTGGTTTGTGAAAACAATCATTGTAAGAGTTATAAATTTCATTTTTGTTTGAACTTTGAATGAAAATCACAAACAAAAATGCCACACGAATTTCCAGCTTTGCAGAAGCCATAATTATCTCAAATTTGCTTATCATATTTTGTTTCATATTCTTGCAGCATTTCTGAGTAGGAAGCTGATTGTCATGTCAAAATTTGTTCATTTTCCATTGTCTACTCCAAGCAGGAAGGCCGGAAGGATTCATGCAAGAAAGAAAAAAACAAAGAAAAAAATTGTATCTAAGGTTGGTTTGTTAGTGAATTAGAGTGGATAAATCATTTTCCTTTGGCAATTTTAGGATTATTATTTACCACCGAATTCAATGTTCCCAACAACTGTTAACACTGTACGGTCATTGCACCAAAAGACTTGAAAAAAAAAAACTCAACCCTGTTCTTGAAAGGAATGACTCTAACGAAAATCTGATGGTACATTGCAGCAAAGGGTAGCTCCAATGAACAGTCCGACCCGGAAGAGATCCAATGATCATTCCAATCAATGTCCATATTAAAGATCGTAGCAGCTCCAAGACTCCGAGCAGAGGGTTGATGCCAGTTCTGGTGATGGGGATTGGTTGCCAAGAAAACTGCGAATCCAATGCGGAGAGACCATGAAGATACTCATTTGTAAAATGGAAGGATATACAAAAGGCCTGTTTGAGTGTCTAGGCATATGGATAATCATTTCATCTTGCCTGGCGGATTTGGGTTTAATGTTAAGATCGTTACTTATCATTCCATTCACACATTTTGTTTTTGTTTTTTCTAAACCAATGCATTACAGTCCGAGAGAATCACTTTTGCTCCCTTCCTCAGGTATTGAATTTTATGCCAAACTGGAACTACTTTTATCTGATGCATTTTATCTATGTATTATCGTTGCGCAATGTTTATTTCTTGCTATACGGTCTCCCGTTCACACAGTTGAATCCATTGGAGAAATCAAAAATGTCCTGGCAGTCCTGTTGTGAAAATAAATTATTAAGTATATATAGTTGTGTAATCAAGGCATTGGAAGAAATAAGTAAGGTAGTCTACTCTTTCCAAGTGCATCTGTGTGTGTTTTTTCTATGATGAGCATTTCGGGCTGTCTGGACATGGATAAATTTATTTTGGTTTAATGAATAAATTTTCATTGATATTTTGTCTCGATTGCATTGGAGCTCATTAGAATCTTCTAAGAGCTAACAAGAGATGAGTTTGAGCAAGCCGTGGGAAATAGAGCAACAATTCATAATGAAAATGCACAAATTTATGCCAAACGACATTGTGTAAACTGTTTTTTTTATGTGCAACAATTCATACTGTGGATTATGAGCATGATGATAAATTGATGTTAGACATGGCGGTCTCGGTCTTAGGAGAAAAACAGTAGTTGTTCATTAACGCTTGATCCGAAAGTTGCAAATTTCATGAACACGATGATCTGCATTCAAGAAATTTATAGGTATGTCCTTTTATCTTTTTATTTGGATGATTTTTTGATTGGCATAAAATGCAACCGATTTTCTTGTGTATAGGTATGCTTTGATGAAGATGAGATATGATTTTTCAGAAATTCCTTTTCGAATGGTTATTGTTGTACACTTGGAATGTTGTGAAGCTCACACACTTCAATCTTTGGATTAAAATTATCTTGAAGCTGATGATACACTGTTTAATTCATTGGAATATTAAGGATTATTGACGCAGATGGATCAAAGGATAAATAAATTGGCAAGAATTTAGCTATAAATGGTTTGCTTATGCCTTTTAAAAGGCATTTTTATCTTTCATACGTCAATCATGTTGTCGAATGCCGATCATGTAGGTGTCATCATTGCCATGTCCGTATAAGTCTCTGTCTTAATTTATGTTGGCACAATCCTTTACTAGAATCATATGTGTGGAGCTACTGTATTTGATAGTGAGAGATATCGATATGTCATCGTATTTGATTGGTTATACATTTAGATCCACCATTGGTGATCCGGTATTGGAGGTTGGGTTGTGGGAAAAAGATTCTACAGCTATAAAATGAGACATAAAGTATCTTGAATTGACTTAAGAACGTTTTGAAGTTGGGGAAATAGTTAATTGTTTTATATTTAATTTTCATTTTGTACTTTCAAGTTCCATTATTGTAACCCCTATAATAAAGTATCATAATTGTACATGATCTACTTCTGGGCTTATGTTAGAGTCACATTACCACGATTGAATGCATCTGATATAATAAAGTAATTCTTTTGTGTGGTATGTGGTTTTTTTGAAAGGTATGGTGGTATGTGGTTTTAGCAGCACCTATTGCAAATTGATTCATTATTACAAGCGTATGCAAATTGATTCATTATTACAAGCGTCTCATAAATATGCATGTGTAATATGTTGTTTTACTCCACACTTCTAATGCAATTTCCACGTTTCTTTTTTACATATATAGTTTGGTTTTTATTCCCGTGCATTATGCACGGGTTTTTGGCTAGTGTGTGTGTATATATATATATATATATATATATATATATATATATAAATAAAAAAATTATAAAGGTGGTATATTTATATACATCTAAAGTTGATATAATGTATAGTTGTTTGGTGTTATTGTGTTATGTTCTTTTTCTTTTTTCAGAGAATATAAAGATACGATTTGGTTGACAACGGATTTTATGGCTAATGTTATTTTGATGCTTAATTGAATGGTAGTTTTTCTAATGAGCTTAAATAAGACGAACTAATGTGACAAAGCCTTGAATACGTTTTTGATGTGTTTAGTCCGGTAGAATATGAATTTTCTTAGCGAGATGAAGTATGGGACCGATGGAAATCTAGAATTGGACACGTGTTTTGAAGAGTTAGAACTAACAATTGTCTGTGTATGTGCTATGTATAGGATAGAGTCTAGTGGTCTAACATGAGGGAGTAGAGATGTTAGGTGAGCCTTTCTTGAAATTACTTAAGTGGCTACCGTATAATTAATAACATACATAATTGCCTAAATAAAAGCATAAACATCATGTTAATTCTTAGTAAGGAATTTGGAAATATCGCAATGTGTTGTATGGTCAGTCATAGTGGACAATGTTCGCCAAACATACACACTAACGGGACTAGCCCGGGACTACTAGAGCAGTTCTCTAGTAGGTTGCACCCAAATGAGTGCTTGGTGCTCCTAGGCCAAGCGTGGTGCCCTTGAATGCATAATGTAACAAAGATAAGCTAAGATAGAAACAAATTAGGGACCTCACAACTTGTATGAGGATGAAGTGATACTTAGAAGTTGTGTTTGTTACATAACAATAATCTCAAATAATAATTTCTTCACTTTCTCTTAATTATAAACTCGTTATTCAATAGCTTCTACCTCTTGCTATGTACGCTATGTACTTACCCCTTTGCATGTTTGTATGTTTCCCCTACCCGAGAAGATTTGTAGGGTGATGATGATGATTTTGAGGACGTTGAATGAGCTATGATATACTTGGAGTTCTTTTCATTGTTTCTTTTTATAATAATGCAAGTTGGCATAAGATGCACTTTTGTTGTTTAAAGACATACCTAGATTTCAATTTGGTTGTATTCTAAGACTTATGTTTGCGAGACAAGTTTCCTTAATTTGGATTTCGTATGTTGTAAGTTACATTTCTTTCTTTAGTTGGACAACATTGATTCTCGTTTATTTAGATCTTTGTATGGTTTACCCGAGTCTTTTTATCTTCCGTGTTGCTTACTCATGATACAATGACGCATGACTTACGTATAATGTTAGATGCATTTAATGTTATACGTGCCGGGCATTCTTTTCAGGATAAGGACTCGGTATCCGGGAACGGGGCGACACAAGATTTTATGAGTTGGACACATGCTCTTATCTTTAAATAATGTCCCAAATAACTTGACGAGGACATTTATTGTATTTAATTCTTTCTGTGGAGAATGGAGGGCTATCCATGTAGCATAGACACGGACACAGACATGTCGCACGACACGACATGGATACAACGACATGGCTAATTCTAAAATTTAAGGACACGACACGCCGCCTACACGTTTTGTATTTATATATTGAAACACTATATGATGTAAATAAGATTCAGTTTATCAATTTTTTTTTGTAAAAACTGGACAAAATAATATATGTAATACGTAAACTCTATTAATATCTAAAATAAATATTCGACATTTATACGGTGCCAAAAGTAGAAACAAAATTGTGATTGACCTTCAAAATATCACAAAGTGTAAAAATGATTGTTTATCAATGACGATGCTGGAAATAATCTAGATGTAAATGCAGGCCCTAATAATCCTAGTGACAATAATTCGGGACTAGAACCCTAGAAAAAGATATAAACGGGGGTGGTGTGTGTGATTTTTAGACTGAGCCTGGAATAAGTGTATCCCAAGTTTCCTACGTATACATTAATTGTTCAGGAATTAAGTCCCTCGTAGTTCCTTGGGATTGTTTATATAGAGGACCTCTCATCCTGTTTACTTGTCCCGTAACTATTACAGATTCTTTATGTGTTGATCCATTTAATTTTAGGAGATAATCACGGATATATTTAAATAATAGGATCAGAATCCTAATGGGAGAAGGATCCATAGGATCTTCCCATAATTATCTTTTATAATAAGCATGCGGGCTAAGTATCGGATAGGGAGGCTCTGGCTGACCTGCGTCGAGCCCCCTAGACCGTCACGGCCTGTATTACATTGACCCAACTCCGTTGCGACCTAACCAACCTATAGTGGTCTGAGAAGCAAGCAAGACCAACCTTCCATATAGGGTTTAGGTATGCCCTTAGGCATAAAGTGGGGTTCTTGGCCCTTAATGTTATGTTTTCTCTGTCTTTATTTAATGTTTAGTCAATATGGAGATGACATGTGGCGAGGGCTAGTCCGACCTCCGTCATAAGCCCCTGGATCTAACTGAGCTCTCATGGTCAGGCCAGATCTGCTAGAGGTGTAGCTTGGCTTCTGTCATCTAGACCTATAGAATTTGCATTAACTTACACTTGCCAGGTGGCAGAGTACCGTTATGACACTGTTATAACTTCTCAGGATTCGAGGCGTCTCTGTCCACGTCGTTTGAAGTGGACCGGTTTTTGAGAAAATGTGTTTGGGGTTTATAACCCCCGTCGTATCAACTGTCCATCAGTTGACTTTCCATTTCTTTAAATCAAAAGTCCAGTGTCCATTTCCGGTTTCTCTCCTTCTTGTTCCAATCTTCAAATTTACACAAGTAAGCTTATTTTCCTCCATTGTTCTTCATTTTTTCTGTATGTCTGCTTTGTCATCTTCAAAAGATAAAATACCGAACCTAAGCCCGTGACTAGGTTATTTGAGCTTGACCCCGGATTAGGAGAAGCCGTAAATAGGTTAGAGATAGAGGAAATCCCTTGGGTTCCCCCACCTCCGGTAGATTTTCCTTCCACTTCTCGTCGTTCGTCTAGGACGTTTGATTTTGTTCTAAGTTTGACAATCCACAAAGCCAGACATGACATCATAAATAGTTACAGCATGAAGTCTATACTTTCCCAGAGTGGGATAGACAATCTATGACAGAGATACGGGATTGACCAAGGGGTATATACCCCCACGGAGCCTACTGCTCCTCGGAAATACTCTTACCGGCCACCGGACGGGTTCTGTGCCATTTATCAAGCCAAACTTGAGAGCGAACTAAGGCTTCCATGGTGTCGGGCGTTCTTGGCCGTACTTTGGCACAATGGCGTAAGCACTGCCCAAATCTTCCCAAATGGGGTTAGAAGCATCGTAGTGTTCACCATCTTCTATCGGATGGTCGGAGTTCCATTCTCTGTGAGCCTATTTAGGTCCTTCTACAAAATCAAGAAGGTTAAGGGCTCCCCGGGGTGGTACTACTTCCCGCGTCGAGCTGGCAGCACTCCAGTACTCGTCGAGAGGAAGTGCTCCTTCAAGAGATGGAAAGAGCGATTCTTTTTCATTCGCCATGAAGGGAGAGCTGAGTTGGGATGTTGGAAGTCAGATCATATACCTATGGACGTCTTCCCAGAGAACATTGATGCAGGTGTGTTACGGGCAACTCGAGCTTTGAAGGTCGTTCTAGGGTTAAGAAATTATCTTCCCAGTTGATCGATGCTGCTCGGCTGGCCGAAGCGGGGCCTAATCCGTACGTGGCCTTCACTGTCGATGAGAGAACTTCTTTTAGGGGGTTCACCTTTGTATTTTCGTTTTGTCATACCTATTTTTTGTCTTTGACTAACTTTTCTCTGTTTTGCTTTCCGCAGTGAGTGACTTGGCCGCACTGTTGGCTGCTGCCGGAGATCAGGCTGAAGAGAATTAATTAGCCCGAGGAAGATGCTTCGGTAGAGGAAGAACATAGTCTGGAGGCTTTTATTGCCCGACCTGCAGGGTCAACTTTAGATGCCTCCACATCCCGGATGCTGGTCGACCTGCCGGATGATGTTGTGACCCGTCCTACCCTGGTGGATAATACAACTCCCATTGAGTAGGATGGTTCCACCCCTGAGAACAGTCCCCTACTTCTGAGGAGAGGTATAACTAAGACTACTGTGACTACCCGAGAGGGTAGATCAAGGAAGAAGGGCAGATCTGATGCCCATCTTGAGGATACTAAAATCCTCTTGATCAAGGAGCGGAAGATGCCGCACTGATCCCTGACCCGATCTCCAGTATGACCAATCAGCAGCTAGCTGATGTTGTGAGCTTTTTCCTCATATTTTGTCTTTCGTATTTCCTATTTTTGCCTTGATCGAGCTTCTCATACTTTGATGCATTTTTTATGTCTTATGGTTCCAGGGTGCTCGCATTAGTCAAAAGTCTTTAAAAGACCTACATCTACTGAGAAGTTGGAATAAAAGATCTCCGATCTGGAGAAAAAGGCTTCTGAGAGGCGGCAGTACAGGGACTTAGCTAAGTCTAGATCCCAGGAGATCAAAGATCTCAAGAAATGTGCCTTCAGATCGAAACCGATCCAAGGTCCTAGAGACAAAGTACACTTCGAGCATCCAAGCTACGACAAATAAGAATACGGAGGAAAAGATCGAAATTTGGAGCAAGCTATTGAGAAGCTCCGAACTGATAAGACCGTGCTGGAAACGGTTGTTTAGACTCACCGGCCTAACTTAAGAAGGCATGTGTTCAGGCTGTTCAGTATTACAAAGCATCGATTGAGATTTCTCGGGCCATGAGGATTCTGCTCGCGCCCATATTTTACCATAGCTACTCCTTAGGAGTAGATGATGCTAGGGCCCAATTTTCCGACCTTGCAATTGAAAATCTTGCCAATAAGACTCTGTTTAAGTCTGGCATGGGTGAAGCCTATGAAGCTCGTCTAATGGAGTTCAAGGAAGGGGTAGACATTGTGTCTAAGTATGCCCCCCGCCGTGCCGCAGCTCCTCGTCAAGTTTCGGGTCGCCGCTTCGTTTTCTCTACTCTTCCGAGCCGCCCAGCCGGCCGCTGCACTGTGGAGAATCTTACTCCTGCTAGAGATCCTGGGCAAACCTCAGTCCTTAATGCTTCTTAGGATTTTGACTTGTACTTTATTTTTCTTTGAAAACTTCAAAATTGTAACATGTACAACGATTATAAAATGTGCCAATTTTGTAAAGTTCTTTTGCCTTAAATTTATTTGCAGCACTTACTTTGAGAAATTTAATCCGTAGTGGGGTATCATGCCCCTCAGTGTGCCATGCATTAACTTACAGTTTTTGAATGGCAGGCTAAGTTGTGTTTGTAAATTTTTTCCTTTGGGTCTGATTTGAAAAGCTTTGAAATTTGGTGTCTATCCTGCGGCATTAGCGAGTTTGGTTTTACAAACAGTGGGTTGAGTCTGACCTGCATAACTTAATTCAATGTGTGTCCTGTAGACCTAATGATTTTGGATTTTGCAAACTCAGTGAGTCTAACCAGCATATCTCAGTTCGGGGTCTGTCCTACAGACTTAGCGATTTTGACTTTTGCAAACTTGTTAAGTCTGACCTACGGAGCTCAATTCGATGTCTGTCCTGCAGACTAAATGAGTTTGTCCTGCAAACTTTGTGAGTCTCACCTGCAGAGCTCAATTCAATGTCTATCTTTCAGACTTAATGAGTTTGACTATTGCAAACTTGGTGAGTCTGGCCTGCAAAACTCAGTTCGGAGTCTGTCCTACAAACTTAATGAGTTCTTCATGAAAACTTGGTGAGTCTGACCTACTGAGCTCAGTGGGTTGAGTCAGACCTGCATAGCTCAATTTAATTCTGTCATGCAGACTTAATGAGTTTGAATTTTGCAAACTTGGTGAGTCTGACCTGTATAGATCAGCGGGTTAAGTCAGACCTGCAGAGCTCAATTCGAGTCTGTCCTGCAGACTTAATGAGTTTGACTTTTGCAAACTTGATGAGTCTGGCCTGCAGAGCACAGTTCGGAGTCTTTCTTGCAGACTTAATGAGTTTGTCCTAAAAACTTGGTGAGTCTGACCTGTAGAGCTCAATTCCGAGTCTGTCTTGTAGACTTAGCGAGTTTGGCTTTTGCAAACTTGGTGAGTTTGAACTGCAGAGCTCAGCAGGTTGAGTCAGACCTGCAGAACTCAATTCAAAGTCTGTCCTGCAAACTTAATGAGTTTGGCTTTTGCAAACTTAATTAAAACCATTCACATTACGCAAAATGGTAAATCAAAATATTATTGAAATAACTTAAGCTTGGTAACTCTAAGAGTACAACTTTTATTGAAATAACGTAAGCTTGGTAACTCTAAGAGTACAACTTTTATTAAAATAACATTGCTTAGTTAAAAGAAATAATTAATAAAGTCTGGAACCTGTCCTAGACATGAAATACGTGGAGATCATCCACATGCCTGAAACAACTTTGTTACCTATTTCCTGACGGTGTGAACTCGCTTTATAGCCAAATTCTTTCTTTTGCCAAGTAGGTCTCATGTTCGGTTCGAGATCTAGAACCAAGCTTCTCCTTCCTCCAGAGTTAACTCCTCTGTCAGAACCTGCTGAACCATACTTTTTCCTTTGACAGTGGCCGTATAGAAGCTCCTAGCCATTTCTACATCCTCTTTTATCTTCACCGATCTCTCGACAGTTGGGAACTTTAGGCTGATGTGAGTCGGTGAGATAACAGCTTTGAGATCTATCAAAGCTAGTCTTCCCATAATAATGTTGTAAGCTGACGGAGCCTTGACCACCACGTAATTCACCATAAGGATCCTGCCCTTTGATTCTTGGACAAATGTAGTGACAAGTCTAATCATCCCCACGGGATGAACTGGGAGGGTCCAGCAAAGCCGAACAGAGGAGCTGAGACGGGTGTCAGCTCGAAGTCTCGCAATTTCATGGATTGGAAGATAGATTAGTAGACGACATTTACTGCGCTTCAGGTATCAACGCAAATACGCTTCACCAGGTGCATATGTACCACAGCCTCTGTCACTAGGCCTTCATTGTTTATCAGCATATGAAGAGAATCTTTTGGACCGTAGGTCACTTCCCTTGAGAGCCTTCGCCTTTTGAGTCAGGAAGGATGGTAGACCTCTTATTGACCTCGTCGTCATTCCAGATCGAACTGCTTGGTCCAATAGAAATGGTGTTGAGGGTATGATCGGGGTCAATCAGGTTATAAAATACTTGACCACCATAAACCAATACTAGCAAGAGGACTAGGTCTATCGTAGTATAGCTATAGTAAATCAAGGTCGATCCCACAGGGAACCAATTGTGGATCAACTTATATACAAACAACTAATTAAACATGTCAAGGACATAGAGGCGGTCTACGACCAACATAAGACAAGAAAGGTAAAGACACGACTCGACACAACGTAATTAACCTCCCCAATTATAGTCTTTATCGTTTAGACCTAGATAATTTATATAATAATCTGAACTTGTTAACTGTCAATCCGTTTGTATCTATCTTAGATTGGCTACGGGAGTCATCCTCTTTAACTTGACTTAGCACCGGTTAGGTTGCTAGATCACTGTGCTACATTACGTGACTTCACCTTTTGGGTACCCATCTCATATAACTTGCACGCTTACGACACTAAGGATGCCGATATTAATCGTACACCTCGTCTCAGGCAACATTCCTATGGTTAGGCGACTTCCTAAGCGATTACTCAAGCTCTCGTCCAACTAGCAATTACCAAGTTATAGTCTCATGCTAATCTACGATGTACGTATATAAGTGCATGCAATTCCCAAATATAAACCTACCTAGATATTTCTTTGAACGTCCGTGAAGAGCAATTCATAAGCCTACCTAAGAGTTTTATCTTTGGGATTTCCTTTTACACATTTTAATTAAACTAAGCGAGTAACGAGCCATAGCCATACCTCTTGAGATAATAAATTCAACTAGGCTAAACCTACCATAAAGACGTGGCGTAAATAATCGATGAAACAGGGCTCGGTCGACCGAGTGTAAGGCCTCGGTCGACCGAATGACACCTTTCGGTCACCCGAACGATTTCAACCCGAATACACATCTTAGAATATATCTCTCAGCGCTTCATCATACTGAGCAGATTAAACAAGAATTGTAAAGCATTCATATAAACTAACATAGATACGCATTAATTAAATCAAGTAGATTCATGAATAAATACTAAGTGTATGGCGTAGGTTATGGGATCCCCATAGACAAGGAGTCGCCACATCCCTAACGTCATAGCCTAGATCTACATCATCTAGCTATGATTAACTAATTCAAACGATAAAGCATAATTGGGAGGGATTAATTACTGAAAAGAAAGAAACAGAAAATAAAGGCTTATATATTGCAGCCCTTAAATTGCTGGAAACCCTCAAATTATTCTACATTGTATCAAAGTTATATTATGGATTGTAAGATTGAAAAAAGAATGAAGGGATTGTATGTATGTCTAAGGTGTGTGTTGGTGTGTTTTTACAAATTTCATAGCTGCTTCTTATATAGAGGCTGTAACCGACCTAGGGAGGATCTAGAAGATATACACGCGATTTCTGCCGGATAAACTTCAAGTGACCGAGCCGACTCTCTCGGTCGACCGAATGGATAGGCTCGGTCGACCGAATGGATAGGCTCGGTCGACCGAGCCCTTTTTTACACGTGTTAAACGCGTCTCTTTGTCCGACTTGTTCCCACTCGCATTCTTTTGAACTCGATCCGATTTACCTTTGATTAATGCTCCGATTTTCCTCTTCATTATCTTGAGATTTCTCGATTGCGCGATATTTATCTTCCCGATTTATCACGATCTACAAAATCAGCAATTATCGCACAATAAATCGGTCTTTAATAATAAAAATAGCTAAATACCAAAAATCATATTAATAATCACTTAACATTAAATAATAAATATAAACAAGTGATTTAATATGAAATATACATTATTTGGCTCGATTTAAGGTCAACATTGATGACTTTTACGGGTATAATTTGACCGTCATCAACTACCCCCCACTTAGACTTTGATCGTCCCGAACAAAGCATCAATAAGTCATTCCCCAAGACAACATTTTCTATGGTCAAATCATACTTACACAAGAAACCCGAGTCAACTCATACTAGTCATGCTCATAAGATGTCCATTATTCACTACTTATTATGAATCGAAGTGATGTGTGCATGTGCATTCAGTTTTATATATTCGTGGCAAGATTAGAGTTTATGCTGACTTCGTAATCTCAACCTACCAACATCAGCATTCATACTTCTTATGCCTCGCAATGGTTAGAGCACTAGAACAATAAGCAAGAGCGTATCTATAGGGTTTTTGGACTTGGAGACCGAGTACTACTCAAAGCCTCTTAAAAAGTTGAATTTCTTCAATTCTTTTCATATTTTTCAAATACTACTAATCTCAAGGAAGAAAACTTTTTTAGTCTCCCCCTATCTTAGATCATGCATAGCATTGAATATTACCACAAGTGCGGGGCTACTTTGGTAATGTCACTACAAGCTTGTTGTCTAACATTTTGCTAAAACACAGTACGTCTCAAGCTTATTACTCGCTTTAATGGCTAAAAGATAAGAATGCATCAGCAGATAGATATTGATACTAAGTTCACATAACCAATCATATATGCAATGTACACAATATTCGTCAGTTATTATGATTCGTGCGGTAAACTCGATTCACAGATTGAGTAATTGAATAATAAATAACTACTTGCAAAAACGGGCATGAATATCCTTAAATTTACTTAACATAAGTATAAAATGATCACATACTCATGCAACTTGGTTCATTTCCTATCAATTCTTAGCTTGGAACTCACAATTCTAAGGGTACGAGATAAATAATATGGTATGTATTCAATTTTTCAATTTTTCTACCGTTTAATTCAAATTTCAATCATAACATAACATAGCTAAGTCTCCTACCCCCCACTTAAACATGGCATTGTCCTCAATGACAAAAATAAATGAGAATTTAAGAAAAAGACTTAGCTCTGGAAACGGCACTTCAAGTAAAGGAACAATATCGGAGTAAATGTCAGCACGTTGTGGAGAAGCAAGTGAAAACCTGTATAAGCAGACAAACTCCACGAAACCGTTAATAACACCATGTCTATGGAAGTTATAGAATAATATGGCAGTAATTAGGTATGAATACCGAAAAACATTTTAAGCCACTTTATTTTATACAACCAAAGACAAGAAAAATACTAAATAGAAAGAAAAATAAACAAGCAACTAAAGATGGTAGTCTTCATCTAAAAACCGGGTGGATAAGACAAAGATCAAAAAGCATAACCCCATGTGGGAAAACACGAGGTGGACTGGCTCACTATGTATTCAGTCCAGTATAAAAGAGAAACTTGGTAAGGTATAACAGATTGCATGCGACCTATTGGCTAAAGATAAAATCAAATGCTTAACGCAGAAACTTCTCGCTTGCATTGGATATCAACAACTTAGGGATATGTAGCTACTCCTTGAAATTACTAATAACCCAATGTATCACGTAAAAGTCATAACCATCATCAACAAGGTCGGATCGGTGTGATAGTTCAGAACAAAACTTATCATCTAGAAATGCCGGACTAGACGGAAAAGTGTGAAATTGAAAACTTCCGGTAGAAAGATAGGTTGTATTTTGATCGAACCAAAAACCTTTAAAATCTAGCTAGGGTCAGAGCTACACTTCCCCCAACTAGGATCATGAAAACTAAAATGATAAAAGATAATCATTAAAACATAGCAATATTTCAAATTCCGCAAGACAAAGGTATTTTGTAAAAATAGAGGTTGAAAGTAGGATGGGTTTATAAAAAGATATATATAAGGATGGTAAGAAAAGATAAAGGGTGGGTAAGAAATTGTGTTTTGGGTGGGTTTAAAATTGTTTAAGGGATTGGGTATGGGTGGGAGAGTGAAACGGATGGAAAGAAAGAGAGGCGATGAAAGAATGGTTAGAAATGTGAACTGTCGGGGTAGATTGGTGAGAGGATCGAAAAGGTTGAAGGGTGAAAAGGTATAAATGAAAGGATAAGGGTAGTTGCAGAATGAATTGTGCACCACTTTGAATTTTCACTTGGATCACCATTCTAAAAGATTTTGGAAGTTGACCAAAATTGTTCTTGTTCACACCAATCATTCTCTCATTACGTTTTCAATAATTCTCAAGCTCTCTTAATGCTTCCATCTTAAGGTTGTTTGCTAAATTTCCTTTCTTTAGCAATTTTTGACTCTCCCACGGAACTCGATTTCACGTGGCCTATATTGAGTAAAAAAGTTTTGCACATCCTTAGCCCAATGGCCATCAGAACACGGCAAAATAAAAAACCTCAACATATTTCACGTTACTCTTATTGGATTCAAAGAAAGAAAAACCTAAAATCCTAAAAATAAATCCTAAGGGTTTTAAAGAAGTAGTTACGAGTTTAAAGTCCTCACTCGACTTTCCAAAAGTATCCTTGTGTGGGTCATTATTCTTGGATCACTAGATATTGACCCTCCGAGCACTATAAGAGGTGGGCCCATCATCATGTGTGATTAATACCCTTCCCTTGGTTGTGAGACCTAGGAAACGACATTTATCCATACCATTTATCCAAAGCTCTTACCTCGGCTCTCGTTTTAGGAATTAGTGAATTCTAAGAAACTCGGTTAAAATTACGGTTTTGGCCTTGACAATAAGAAACAATGAATCAAAGTACTCGAATAAGGTCGGTTATGTAGGCAAGCCTACGCCGCCTTATTCGTTGGGAATATATGTAATGATTTCAGGCCAATCCGTCAAGATTAAGCCCGTTTAGCCCGAAGGCTTATCGGCTATGCTAAGTCTTGTTGAGCTGGCGTAACATTACATCACATGTGGAGGAGTAGATTGAGCCGAAGCTCGGTTGAACTCGCCCAGCCATGGTTAGACCATTTCCGAACCCATGTACTAAGAGTCTCCGATTTCTAAATTGTCACCCAAAGCGAAATCTCGTTCCTGTTTAAGGTGGGTTCACCGAGAAGCCATCACTATAAAACTCAACGAAAGCAGAAGATGGTGTTCTCTCAAAACTCAACGTCTTCTTTAGATTGTGAATGCTTAAACTACACAATTTGTTGCTCCCCTGGCCAGTAGAAGCAATCTCTTGCATAGGACAAAGAGATTTTAACAGAACTACGAGGAACTCTTTATTCACTGCATGTTTTTACAAATTTCGTAGCTGCTGCTTATATAGAGGTTGTAACCGACCTAGGGAGGATCTAGAAGATATACACGCGATTTCTGCCGGATAAACTTCAAGTGACCGAGCCGACTCTCTCGGTCGACCGAATGGATAGGCTCGGTCGACCGAGCTCTTTTACACGTGTTAAGCGCGTCTCTTTGTCCGACTTGTTCCCACTGCATTCTTTTGAATCGATCTGATTTACCCTTTGATTAATGCTTCGATTTTCCTCTTCATTATCTTGAGATTTCTCGATTGCGCGATATTTATCTTCCCGATTTATCACGATCTACAAAATCAGCAATTATCGCACAATAAATCGGTCTTTAATAATAAAAATAGCTAAATACCAAAAATCATATTAATAATCACTTAACATTAAATAATAAATATAAACAAGTGATTTAATATGAAATATACATTATTTGGCTCGATTTAAGGTCAACGTTGATGACTTTTACGGGTATAATTTGACCGTCATCAGGGTATTGCTGGGGAAATTGTCCAGCTGATCCGGTGATCGATCCCTTCTTCATCGGGTCTCATCCTGCCTGTCCCTTTCTTTATTATAATTCCATCGTTTATAATCTCTTCTGCCCCTGGCTTTAAATTTTTAGATTGTTCTACGACATCATCTAGCTTTCCCTCTATTATTACCGCATCGATATCCCTTTGCAATTCCCGACAGCTCTCTGAATCATGCCCGATGTCTTTGGGATAAGCGCAGAATTTATTGGGGTCTCTTCTTTCATGAGGTCCCCTCATTGGCGACGGAGTTTTAGCCAATCCCTTTCTTTCCATTACCGCGAGGACCTTATCGCGTGATCTATTTAGAGGAATAAAATCCCTTTCTAGTAATGCTCTTTTTTCTCCTAGCCGATCTATGACGGTTGCCTTCATGCGGTCCCAGACCAGCTTCCTCTTCTTATCAGATTTTTCTTCAGGTTTGTCCTTCTTGGACTCACTAAGCCGAATGGTTTACTCTCCCTGGCAGTGCTTGTAGACTACTTCCATACATTCTTCACAGAGCGAGGGGGCTTACTGTTTATTTTGGCGTATAGCCTTCATTCTCGTAGTCCTGCTATGAAGGAAGTTACCAGGATGTGTTTGTCAACATCTCGGACCTACCTGGACTTGTCATTAAACGTATTTAAGTACTACAACACGGTCTTATCTCTCTTCTGCTTGACTGTGATATGATGTGTGGTGTTCATCTGGAATGGTTTGGCTGTGATGATTGCATGCATGAACATTCTGACCAGCGTTCTGAAGTCGGAGATACACCTCGGTAGAATCTTCCTAAACCACTCCCGAGCTATGCCCATGAGGAGTGCAGGAAAATCCTTACACTTCATTTCGTCTGGTGCACAATATAAGTTCATGTATGTCAGGTATTGATGCAAGTGATCCTGGGGGTCCTTAGACCCATCATACGGCTCCAATTTGGGGACCTTAAATCCTTCAGGTCGGGGAAAGTCCTCGATCTGTGCAATAAACGGTGATACAAACAAGAATTCGTCCGATTTCCTCCCAGTATGGCGTCGAGCTCTGCTCCAGCCGCTTCCTGTGCTCGGGTATCAAGTTACTTGTTCCCCACGTTTGAGGTGAACGACATATCATCCTTCTCATTCCGCTTGGGGTTAGGGGATGAGGCGTATATGTAAATTCAAGAGAGAATCCTTAGATCTGCTTTGCCTGGATGATGACTTGTAGGGTAGAGCGCATCCATAGCGGCTAATTGCTCAACTAGCGCTTGTTGGGTTGGATCTAGTGGCATCCGACCAGTGGCATCCGACTTGAGACATCGTTGTTTTGTTTGAAACGAGTTTTAGCCCCTAGTAGAATTGAGTGAGGTTTCGAGGTCGTTCAAATGTACTAGTTCGGCTGCATATTCCAATAAGTCAACTTGCAAAAAATGTTTAACATTGGCCATATTTTGGATTTATTTTGAAGGCAAGTTATCTTTGCCAGTAATGTGGGTCACAACCTCTGCCTTAATATTGTAAGGCATTTGTATATAAAATACATCTGCACTGTGAGTTATTTTTTTTCATTTATAATTTGGGTCTACGGCTTTGCCTTGATCTTGTAAGGTCTTTGTAAGTGAGATACATTCGCACTATGGATCCTGACATGCGGTCTCATTTTAAATTAAGTTATTTTTCTCATAACTTGGGTCTACACCTTTGCCTTAGTCCTGTAAGGTCGTAGTCTCCGCATGGTTGATCCGACCATCGAGTTAGGGCTAGCTTTAATTTGCTAGTTTTTGTTCAAGATAGGCAGAAAAGTTGGGCATGTGTACCGAGAAAACCGTTAGAGTTTGAAGCTAAAGATAAAATGTACCTTAAGGCGTTCCCAATGAGAGGAGTAAGACGGTTTGGGCAGACATATGAGTTAAGCCCTAGTTATATAGGTCCTTACGTGATCTTGGCCAAGTCGGACCTTTAGCTTATCCGTTGAGTCACCAGAATCTCTTTCGCAAGTGCATCACGTCTTTTGTGTGTCAACGTTAAGGAAATGCTGAACCGACATTGGTGTGGAAGCAAGCATTGACCTTGAGATGGTTGGAGAGGCTAGTATTGGTTCAGTGGAGCAATCGCACACCGACAGAGGCGACATGAAAGTTAAAAGATGATATTGTGCTGAACACCAGATTTGCGGTAACAGTGTTTATCTTGAGGATATAAGGCTGATATATGTGATTTCAACGGTGTGGACACGGTGGCGATCAAGAACAGTGGTGGCGGATAAGTGCTTTATGAAGAACAAGTAAATGATTCGATCAATTGGCAGAATGTATCTGCTTGTATTAGATTTATAGCTTAGAGCTTGAGATTAAAGATTTCTATTACATTGTGATCCCATATTTATAAGCTAAAAAGTAAGTCGGTTTACTGTTCATCGACAAGACAACTAGAGTACATGGCTAAGTTAAGTATGCATGCAATACAAGTGTCCTAGCCAGCTGTTAAGAGTGGCCAGCGGTTTTGGGCCAGCTGGATCGATAAGGATGGCGGGCAGCGGGCAGCGACCATTAATAAGTGCAGCGAGCAGCGGACTCATTTGTGCCTTGTCTAGAAATTAGCTTCACTATATGGGTGGAAATCACACGGCGAGGATGGGTCCGATCCGGGTATATCACTACTACAAAATATGTTATAGGTCACACTTAAGAAATGATAACAATCACAGTTTTAATAAAAGCGTGACAAAGAAACTATATATATCACACTTACAACTTTTCATCACAGTTTTTGAAAAACCGAGATAGATTATATCAATCAATCTCATTTTTAAAGTGTGACTTAATTGATATGATATTTATGTCACAGTTATTGTAAAACCGAGATAAATTATATCAATCAATCTCACTTTTAAACCGTGACAGAATTGATTTGATATTTTTGTCACAGTTATTGAAAAACCGAGATAAATTATATCAATCAATCACACTTTTAAACCGTGATTGAATTGATGTGATGTTTTGTCACAGTTATTGAAACCGAGATAAATTATATCAATTAATCTCACTTTTAAACCGTGACTGAATTGATATGATATTTTTGTCACAGTTATTGAAAACACGAGATAAATTATATCAATCAATCACATTTTTAAGCGTGATTGAATTAAGTATGATATTTTTGTCACGATTATTAAAAGCGAGACAAATTATATATGCTTGTAACTGTGAATTGAAATGGTATGTTATGTTGTATATAAATCACGGTTTTTAAGTGTGATTGATTCTTATTAAATAAATATTAAATACATCACACTTTATAACTGTTATTAAGGAGACAAATTAAACTAGTCAATCTCATTTTTTAACCGTGACTGGTATAATGTATTGTATTTAAATCACGGTTTTTAACTGTTATTCATTCTATTATATTAATATTAAATACATCACGCTTTTTAACCGTGATTAATGAGATAAATTAAACTTGTGATAATCATATTTTTAACCGTGACTGAAATGGTATAATATTTTATATCTAAAAATCTCAGTTTAGTGTACACGTGATGGATTCTATTCATTAAGAATTACATACGTCTCGAACAAGGTGTATTGGTCTAGTGGTGAACTAAACTATAATGTCTCATGGATACCAGTGTTCGAACCCCGTTAGGAGAATTACATACGTCTCGTATTGGGGATGAGATCATCTGTCCAAGTTGTCTGTCTAATTTCGGTTTTTATGTGTATTTGATATTTATGTTTTTCTTCACAAATTCAAATACACATGAAATGACGTAGTTTTTATTTAGATACCGAAATCAGACACACAACTTGAGCATGTGATTCATCCCCTGTGACCGTGACTGGTTTTATTTAAGTACCTAAATATATCACGTTCTTTTTATTGTGTGATTGAAACTAAAAAATACAACTCCCGCCAATTGGCAAACCCCAGCCGTTCGAAATTTCCTTTCCGAAAAAAATTCAAAATTTGTTATGCGTTCTGTTTATATATTTTATTTTATTAAATATATCACGCTTTTTTTTATTGCGTGATTAAAAAAATCATCTCCAACTTCCATAAAAAATATTTCAAAAAAAAAAAAAAAAAAAAACTTTCATAAACAAAAATACAACTCCGCCAGCCCTCAAATTTTCTTTCTCGGAATAAAAATATCAAATTTTTGATGCGTTTCATTTATCTATTTTATCTTATTTTGAGTTTTTAGCAGTCTATTTAATTTTATGTTTTACTGGAAAATAAACTTGGAAAATAGACTTTTAGCAGTACTTAAAAACAATTTTTTCCTTTTCAAAAAAAAATAATAAAAAATCATCCTACATAAACTCATCCGCATACAACTTAAAAAAGAATAAAATAAAATAAAAACCCTTTTGGTGCCGAGAAACCCTTTACATTTGAGAAACCCTTTTGACGCTTCCATCCTGGAGAAACCCTTTTAGCGATCATCGCTTATTGCTTCTCTGTGGAAACAATTTCAATATCAGCAATTTGCGTGGGGAATCACCTTCTCTAGGAGTTCGGTAATTTTCTCAAGCTAAATTTCATATTATATCAAACAATTGGACAGTGGTAATTTTACAAATATCTTTGTAATCATGTATGACCGTAGGAAAAGAAATCTGCATATATGCAAGCGGCTCTTTGGTCTCATAATGGTGTTTATTTTTGGTTTCTAATTGTACTCATATATGATATGATCTGATCAAACCAGGCAATCGGTGGAAGTACATGTACATAGGTGGCTCCATTGATCAAAGTTAATAACATTTTTCTCTAAAGCTAAATTGTGTCTTTTTGTACTTGTTTAACCCATTCATCTAGGCAATTTCAAACAAAGCTGAATGGTTGAACAACGTCAAGTCTATTGATTTTTTTGCAAATAAAAATACCGTGGAAAGAAATGATGTTCATCCAACAAAGAAAATCACAGTTAAAGGAAATGATGTTCACTGTGAAAAGATAAATACAGTTGGAAGAAACGATGTCCAAGCAAAAAAATAAATCTACCAGGAGGAAATGATGTTCGACCACCAATCTCTACACTTGAAAGAAAGCAGGTTTATAATTATTAAATGTCATGTCTGAAAGTGTTATTATATTATCCCTATGTCAAAATTTTAAATGTACTCAACTTTATTATTAACATTAAAATACTTTGTAGAGTGGGCGTTGTAAGTTGGCTGTGGGATCTCCAAATAACATTGTTGCACATGGTATGATGTATGAGAGTGTTGGACAAGATGAAAAGATACACACAATACCTCTTGGTGAGAAAAAATGTACGAGTGTCTGTTGATCATGCAATTGTAAAAGATGCTATTCTTCAATTTCCTATCCCAGGAGAGGATAATACTGTTGGAAGGGCAGTAGGGTTTCAATTAGCTTGGCCTAAAGAGCTTGTATTGATAGGCAGTGATCAGGTATGTCTATGATGTTTTTTTGTGCTTCTAAGTATGGTTTGCATTTTTATGTAGTTAACTTTGTTTGTATTGGTCAATTTTAAATTAGGGGGATCCGATAAATCGCAGAGTGACACAGAATGAGGTATGTTAAAAATCATATGCGCTTAATAATTGTTTTAAAGTAACATAACATGTGATTGTTTACTCTCTTTTACTCATAGAGAGCTTCAAAATATTTCAAAGTTCAAGAGGATGAGATTAGAATCTGTTTTGATTCAAGTTATTAACATTATTTTTTACGCTAAATTATGCATTTATGTCCTTCTTTACATCTTCTCTATTCATGTAGGCGAGTCCAAAAAAGGTTGAATTTGTGAACAACGTCGAATCTATTAATTCCTTTGCTTCATATGTCAACCATTTATCTTATACGGAAGCCATTAGTATTGCACTTGATAAGCAAATATTTGGAAATGATCTCTCAATTCCTCTTTATAAAGAAGATATGGAGAATATATGCGAGTTCAAAGGATTAGCTGCCACCTGTATAATTTTGTACATGAGGTAATTCTAATTGGTTACATTTTTAGTTGAAATTCTATGATATGTTATAGATATCAATTATTAACAATTATTTCATTCTATGTTAGTCAACTCTACAAACATCTGCAAATTTGCAAATAAGCAGAAAAAATTTGTATTCGTTAGTCCCTATGCTTTTAGCGGAACAACAAAGATTGTCGGTGAATCAAAAGCTACATTGCTAGCAATAAGACTAAGTGAAGTCGAGGTGAACAACTAGTTCTTGTTCCTTGTAATCTTGGGTAATACAATTTTATCTTGATTTTTTTAATGTATTACTTGTAAGAGTTTGTACACGTATTATTGTGTGATTCATGAACAACTTGATTCTTTTGTAGGCGTGTTGGATATTAGTGGTTATTGATTTATCTTCTTTGATGGTGTACTATCTTGATTCGATTGATGTCAAAGTCAACCCAAGCCTTCAGATTGTTATTAATCGTAAGTCATTAACATTTTAATGTTATGAAACATTTTTAGTATAAGTTTCTAATGGTATTTTGTTGTTGAAGTGCACTCAAAATTTATGAAACTACAAAAGGAAACAGGAGGAGAAATTCAACTTGGAGAGTAGTAAAGGTATTTTGAATTTTTTTTCAGGTTGTGGCCTGGATAGTTTGTTTGTATATATACACACATATATACATGTTGAATTAACTTATTTATTTTCTTATTTAGTGTCGAAGCAACCTCTTGCTGTTGTAAGTGGATTTTATGTAATGAGGTACATGAAGGATTTGCTTAGTGATCAAGGCGTCTAACCAATGAAGATGTGAGACTATATTTACATGTTTTAGATTCTTTTAGTTAATAACTTTCATTATGTGTTTCATACTACAAATGATTTTTCTGAGTTTAATGGGAAAATGACATTCACGGATCTTTGAAATTGATGAAGTGAGATTTGAATGGATAAGTTTTGTTTTGTCAATGGTTTGATACAGGCAAGTGAATTTGGAAATTTAAACACGCAATAGATTTAAAAAATGCTTATTATTTAAGTTGGAGTTATTGCAGTGGTGGGGATGCGGGTTTTCTTGAAGAATTAGTTATCAGCATGTCCTCTGAGCTTAGCCGGATGATAACCAAATATTGGTGGAAGTTTTTTTAGTTTACTTTTATTTATGAATAAGATGTAACCCGTTAATTGTTTAGTTTTGGGATATTTGAATAGGATATTGAATAAAGGCGTGTCCTTCGACTTATTATGGATTGATGTTTGAGATGCTATGGTTAACGTTTTTTTATTTGCAATATTGAGGATACTATTTTTGAATTGTCATATTCTAGTATTTAGCTATTTATATGAATAGAAAATGTAATATTATAATTAAATATGGTCATAATTAAAAAAATTATATATATATATATATATATATATATATATATATATATATATATATATATATATATATATATATATATATATATATATATTCGCATTAAAAAATAGTAATACGTCACGATTTAAAATTGAAATGGTCTCGGTTTTTTGCGCGATTGAAATTATAATCGATCTCGATTTTCAAGTGTGATTGAAAACTATAATAGTCGCAGATTTTCAGGCGTAATATATACTTAAAAGCGTAATAGGTCTCGGTTTTCAAATGTGATAGATACATGAAAAGCGTAATAGGTCTCGATTTTCAAGCGTGATTGAAAATGAAAAGCGTAATAGGTCTCGATTTTCAAGCGTGATGGATACTTGAAAGCGTAATAGGTCTCGGTTTTCAAACGTGATTGAAAACATTAAAATATACTTAAAACTGTAATAGGTCTCAGTTTTCAAATGTGATTAAAAACATTAATAGATCTCAGTTTTTATGCGTGATCAAAAACATTAATAGATCTCAGTTTGTAAGCGTGATCAAAACTATGATGGTCTCAGATTTTAAGTGTGATAAAACTATAATGGTCTCAGTTTTTAAGCGTGATCAAAATTATAATGGTCTCAGTTTTTAAACGTAATCAAAACTATATTTGTGTCAGTTTTTAAGCGTGGTCAAAGCTATAAACGGTCTCGGTTTTTAAAGGTGATAAAAGCTTTAATAGATCACAGTTCTTAAACGTGACCAATTTCGACTACTTTATGTCACAGCTGAATATGCCACAGTTTATAACCTGTGATGAATGTTAATATGTTGCATTTAAAAAGTGTGATATATATCCCTTTTTGTAGTAGTGTATCAAAAGATGAGATGTTTTGCAAAGTTCCAGAGTTTAAGTACCTCTTAGGCATGTGCAGTTTCGAGGACGAAACTTGTTTTGAGTGGACAAGGATGTAACACCCGAAATTTGAGAATGGTAGAAGCGTAAATAGGAATTTAATTTATTTATTCCCTATTTTATACTTAACTTAATTAATTAATTAAAATTGATTCAAAAAAAATTAATTAATTAAAAAAAATATTAATTAAAAAGAATTAATTAATTAAAAGGATTTTAAATAATTAAGTATTTAAGGAAATAATCCTCATTATTTTCCTTATAATGCACTATGATTAAAATTAGAGGAAGATTCAACGCAGAGTTTCCAGGAAGCAGAGGAAGGGAATCTCTAATCGCGCGGTTAATCCGACATGATTTTGGGCAGACCGCAGAAGACGGAAATCATCGTTTGGTCGCAACGAACGTTTCCACACCAACTATTTGCAATTTAATAAGTTTTCGGTTTAGCCCTAAATCTAGAATCTTGACCGTTCTTGAGGAAAAATCTGGGCTTTAATAGAACAGAGTGTTGTTTAATTGTAGTGTGTCTTTTAATTATCGTAGGTTAATCGATGTTGAATCGAGGGATTCAAGCCTTTGCTTTATGTTTTTGTTTTCTAATTCGTTTTTAAATTGCTAAAAGATAAGAGAGTTTTTTGTATAGTAATTGTTGTTTTATAATGTTAAGATGAAATAAAAAGATCTTCTAACCGAAATAATTAATTTTGATTACGCTTTTAAATTGTTTAATGTGTATCAACAGAAAACTGAGCTATCATGTTCCCGTACGCCGGCCAGCAGGCTTGGCAAATGTGATCAAATTTTGTCAGTTTGCATTTTATTATTTTATTATATTTTGCTTGGTTTGAGTTTAATATAGTTTTAATCCTTTTTATTTGGTTAGTAATGAGTTCATACTAGATGCCACTTGCTGTATCACCTTTAGTAAGGAAAAAAAATTTAAGTATGTGTTCCGAAAAAGAAAAAAAAAAAAAAAAAAAAAAAAAAATATATATATATATATATATATATATATATATATATATGTATGTATTTTTATATACATCTAAAATTGATATAAAGTGATGATATAATGTATAGTTGTTTGGGGTTATTGTGTTATGTTGTTTTTCTTTTTTCCATAGAATATGAATATATGGATTTTGTGACTGATGCTTAATTGAATGGTGGTTTTTCTAATGAGCTTAAATAAGATTAAATAATGTGACAAAGCTTTGAATGTGTTTATGATGCGTTTAGTTCCGGCACCGTATGAATTTTCTTAGCGAGATGAAGTACGGGACCATTGAAAATCTAGAGTTGCCTTGTGCTTTGATGAGTTAGAACTCACAATTGTCTATGTATGTGTCAGGTATATGATAGAGTCTAGTGGTCTAAGATGATTGAGTAGAGACGTTAGGTGAGCCTTTCTGAAATTACTTAAGTGGCTACCGAATAATTAATAACTTACACAATTGCCTAAATAAAAGCTTAAACATCATGTTAATTCTTGGTAAGGTATTTGAAAATATCGCAATGTGTTGTATGGTCAGTCAAAGTGGGCAATGTTCACCGAACATACACGCTAACTGGACTAGCCCGAGACAACTAGAGCGGTTCTCTAGTGGTTTGCACCCCGATGAGTGCTTGGTGCTCCTAGACCAAGCGTGGTGCCCTTGAATGCATGATGTGACAAAGATAAGCTACGAAAGAAACAAATTAGGGACCTCACAATGTGTTGTGCGCATGAAGTGATACTTAGAAGTTGTGTCTGTTACATAATGATAATAAAAAATAATAATATCTTTACTTTCCTTTCATTAAAAAACTCGTTATTAAATAGCTTCTACTTCTTGCTAAATACGCTATGTACTTACCCCTTTGTATGTTTGTATGTTTTCCCTACCCGAGAAGATTTGCAGGTGATGATGATTTCGAGGACGTTGAATGAGCTATGCTATGCTTGGAGTTCTTTTCATTGTTTCTTTTTATAATAATGCAACTTGGCTTAAGATGCACTTTTGTTGTTTAAAGACATACCTTGATTTCAGTTTGGTTGAATTTTAAGTCTTATATTTGTAAGACAAGTTTCCTTAATTTGGATTTCGTATGTTGTAAGTTACCTTTCTTTCTTTAGTTGGACAACACCGATTCTTGTTTTTTAGATCCTTGTATGGTTTACCCTAGTATTTTTTAGATACGTATAATGTTAGATGCATTTCATGTTATACGTGCCGGGTGTTTTTTTCCGGTTAAGGACTCGGTATCCAGAAACGGGGCGACACAACATTTTATGAGTTGGACGTGCTTATATGTCTAATTAATGTCCCAAATAACTTATCGATGACATTTATTTAATTTAATTCTTTCTATGGAGAATGGAGGGCTATCTATGTAGCATAGACACAGACACAGTCAGACCGCACGACACGAATACGGAGACACGGCTAATTCTAAAATTTAATGCCACGACACTACGCCGCAGAGACGTTTTATATTAATATATAGAAACACTATACAAAATAATATATGTAATACGTAAACTCTATTAATAACTAAAATAAATATTTGACATTTATACGATGCCAAAAGTAGAAACAAAATTGTGATTGACCTTCAAAATATCCCAAAGTGTGAAAATGATTGTTCATCAATGACGATGCTGAAAATCGCCCAGATGTAAATCCGGGCTGTAAGAATCCAAGTGACAATAATTTAAGACTAGAACCTTAGAAAAAGATATAAAATGGGGGTGGTGTTTGTGGTTTTTAGACTGGCATGGAATAAGTGTATCCCAAATTGCCAACGTATCATTTAATTGTTCAGAAATCAAGTCCATCGTAGTTCTTTGAGAATTTTTATTTAGAGGACCTCTCGTCCTATTTACTTGTCCCGTAAGTATTACAGATTCTTTACATGTTAATCCCTTTATTTTAGGAGACAATCGAGGATATATTTAAATAATAGGGCCATAGTCCTAATGCGAGAAAGATCTCTAAGATCTTTCCATAATTATCTTTTATTATAAGCACCTGGGCTATGTAATGGATAGGGAAGGCTCTGCCGATCTGCATCGAGCCCCCGAGACCGTCTCGGCCCTACTGTACTGACCCAACTCCGTTGCGACCTAGCCGACATGCGGTGGTCTGAGGAGCGAGGCAGACCGACCTCTTACCTAGGGTTGAGGTCTGCCCTTAGACATAAAGTGGGGTTCCTGGCCCTTAATATTATTTTTTCTCTGTCTTCATTTAATGTTTAGTCAATAAAGAGATGACATGTGGCGAGGGCTAGTCCGACCTCCGTCAATCAACAAGAAACATATAAATTTAATACAGCATATTAATTGTTAAATTATAATCAAGATTAAAATCGTGTATTTTAACGTTTTCATGGAAGAAAACTTAAATAATGAAAAAAAAAATAATAAAATAAAATAAATGTGTTCATGAGTGTCGAGGAGTGTCGGCGCCGTGTCGGGGAGTTTTAAGAGCGTGTTGAATATTAAAATTTTAAATAATATTATTTTAATCAGTCGACACGTGTCGGAGACATATATGTTGTCTGTTGTGTCAGAAATGTGTCGGACACAGCGGATGACGCCCAGAACGAAGTGTCGGTGCTTCATAGAAGGCTATCTATATATTTCACAGTTGAAAACTATAAACGGCTTGCATTTGACGCAAACGCCAAAGGTTTAACAGCCTGGCATGACTACTGTCATCTCTAGATTCCGGTGCATTATTAAAGAAACGAAAAATTAATGCCGACGCCCGACAGCATAATTAAAAAAATAAATAATATTACTTTAATTAGTCAACACATGTCGGAGACATATCGGTTGTCTGTTGCGTCAGAAATGTGTCGAACACGGCGTATGAAGTGTCGGTGCTTCATAAAAGGCTATCTATAGATTTCACAGTTGAAAAATATCAGCGGCCAGATTGCGCATTTGTATAACGCCATAGGGTTTAACAACTGGCATGACCACTGTCATCTCTAGATTCGGTGCATTATTAAAGAAAAGAAAAATTAATGCCGGCGCCCGACAGCTCAATTAAAAAAAATAAAAATACCAGTGCATGAGCAAGTTTTTGCATATAAAATATAGACATATAGGAAGTACATTATAAGTTCATAAAAATCAAATCATGGCTAAGGATAGTTTCCTCGTGATATGGGCTTTGGTCATAGTCATTGCAAGCAGTGTTGCCGCACTTAATGTACTTGGACCACACCGAAGGTTTCGCTTAACAGGTACTCCTTCAGTTTTTTTAAAATTCCAATTTTCAGAATTTGTTTTATTTTTATTTATCTTATTTATTTTTTCCATATTGTATTTATTTTATTTTTTTTATTTTTATCTCTCAATTTAGTTATAATGTATAAACAAAGTATCTACATCTCCAATAAAAAATAAATTCTCAATGTTCAAAATTCCAAAATTCAATTTGCCACACTTTTACCTTTCATATACATATTCCTGATATATTACTCTAATTAACAAAATATAATCAATATTTATTGGGTATGTATATATTTAATAAATCAAAATACAACTTAGTCATTTTATAATATATTTCAGGCACATTAATAACTTTCTTAATCTGTGTGAATTTTGTCTGTGCGATATATATTAAAAATGGAGGGAGTAATTATTAAGAGTGCCTGAGCAGTTTTTTTATTTTTTATTTTATCAATCATTTCTTATTTAATTGGGAAAATTCTCATGCAAGGTCAATCGGATGACTGACACGTTGAGAAAAAGACATATACACGCGTCATTTGATGGACCGTTTTAATATATATATATATATATATATATATATATATATATATATATATATATATATATATATATCACAACTAACCATTCTTTTTGTAGGAGCTAGAAATGGAAAAGTGGGACCAATAACACAGGCTTATGAACCACCTTGCCCGGGGATTCAAGGATGCCCCAACAGCCGTTGCCAAGATGAGCGTTGTACATGTTCGGACCAATTACCTAGTTTTACGGGTCTGACGCACCACTTTTGTATACCATCTTGGGCGATTGTTCCTTCTGGGCTTGACTACGAACACGATCCAGGGGAAAGTTCAACAGTAGCAGATAAACAACAAGATGGAGCAACAGAAAATGATGATGAAGATGAAGATGAATATGCGGAGGTGGTGGGGGATGTGGATGCATAATATATTTACTCGATTCAATCAACAAACTTTGTATTTGTGTCCGGCTTTCATTTCATGTACGTGTCTGTGTCTGTGTGTGCAACCATGATATCGTAAGGTATATAATGCCTGTTATTATGTTGCACTTTTTCAACTTTTTTTAAGAATAAGACGGAGGCATTTGTGTTATGTTGTTTTCTGTAGGGTTTACAAAATCCCTTCACTAGGATTTATATGTCGCATTTTGTCTCTGTTTGTTTTTTTTTTCTTTTTCCTGATGATTTGTCATGTCGTTTTGTGAAATATATATAGATATGGAAAAGTTATATTTTTTCTTAATTATTATTATTTTATTTTTATTTATTTATTTATTTATTTTATTTTTTTGTGGACATCCTTACTTAGGTATATACAGTTAGGTATAGATAGATAGTTTTCCCCGGAGAATGAACTTTTTGAATTGGGGTCTTAGGTGCAAAAGAAACTTTTGACAATATAATCATGATAAATCCATATTCACTAATACAAACGTTAGAATGATACATAAATACAAGTTTCAATATTCACTAATACAAACGTTAGAATGAATACATAGTGCCGGAATCACAAAATTGTTCTTACGTACCTACGTTTTAAAACGAGAAAACGATAATGTTTTTAATGCAAAACTATATCGTCTTAATATTATAAAAAAATAACAGATTTCAATGGATCACGTGACCCTCTTGGTAAAAGTATGTCCGCCGCTGTCAACACGAAGAAAGAATGATTTCAGACTCGGTGATTACTATAATGTAAGATAAACTGATTGACCTTTGTTTGTGAAACCACCATTAAGGGTGAAATTTAAAATACAATCGTTGTAGGAAGGTTTTTACAAAGTGTCAAATACATTCAACTTCTCATTTCTAGCATCACACACGATAAAAGTGTATTATGTGAAAGAGAGTAAAAATGACGAGATTTACAATGTTTGTCGGCTTGGTATAACCTTCCTACAACCGTTACACCATAAAATCTCTCCCATTAAGACATCGCCCCACTTTTAATCCATTTTAGCACAGGTCATGGGCTTCCTTCGGTTCTTGAATTGTATTTTTTGACCTGTAGATTTTTTTTTTTTTGTCTTATGGGGCAGCTTTTCCTTATGCTTTGGTGGGCACGTGATCCTTTGTACGACCTGCATCACTATGTCCAATTCTCTTACAATAACACCCAAGCCATATCAGGGCTGGTCCACCCATTAGACGTGTCAGACGACTGCCGAAGGTCCACTATTAAGGCCGGTCTCCGTTACGTGTTTTGTTTAAAAAATCGTATAAGTCCAATCTCAACCAACCCAATACAATATGTTAATAAAAAATATATACTGAATTGAAAAAGGAACATTGACCAAAAAAATAATATAAAATTCAGGTATGTGTATCTTTTTTTTGGACGAAAATTTATGAAAAACAAAAAAAAAAGATCCAAAAAATATCTGCGTAAGCTACGTAGCTTTTTCTTTAGCAGCGAAATTAGACACTCAAATTAGACAGGTGATCTCAACCCCTATAATGTGCACTCACTTCGTTCCTATTTAATTGTTGTAGTTTTCAAAAATAATAATTCATTTTTACATGTCGTAATTACATTTTTAAAGCATTATTTATTGTATTTTTTTGAATCTACCGTTATTTATTAAGATGTTGTAAATTGAAAACAACATTACATTAATTATATTCAATGAGTGCTTTTTTAATTTTGATGTTAAGTCAAAAAATTAACTACTAACCTTAATATGTGTGCTTTTTGCAAATGTGACAATTAAATAGGAACGGACGGAGTATTAATTAAAGACCCAATGACCCAAAAAAATAAAAAGATGTTTTGTGGCTATCAATGAATTTGAATTTCGTATCTATAAATGTCGCAAACGCGATGTTGAAAAATCATATTGTATATTCTAAAAAAAAACATATTGTAGGATATTTTCGGAAAGAAAAAAAAAATCTTCGAACTAAAAGACCCATTCGGCGAAGTCGCCGAAAGCCCCGAAATTTTCAGTGCCGGCCATGGGCCATATTTCCGCATTAGTGATCTGCCAGTTTCATCGTGCACACTAATTTCCCCAATCCAAATTCGGTGGCATCTCAGTTTCATTAAATCTACTTCAACAAGAACCCGAGCTGCTGACGGCCGACGTAGATTTAAAGACGCTGCATTCATTTGAAGAGGCCTTCCAATTGATAAAGCATTTTTCCAAATGTAATGCTTATTAAAAAGAGGAAACGACAATCTGGTCATCTTTAAGTTTTACTTCAACAAATGGCACTTGAAAGAACATGAATTGTTTTACTTTGATATCTTCTGTAATCACACTTCATGAATAACAAACAAAGACTAGAATCTAAGAAAACTAAGTCTCCTCACACTATTGAGGATTACATGTACGTATAGTAATGTCCAAAATTCTAAGTCTCCTAATACTATTGACAAAGTGGACACCGTTAAGAATCTGTCTGTTTCTTATCAGTCTTATATTCTTAGTTCTCAAGTTTTAACAGAACCTAAAACTAATAATGAAGCTGTGCAACATAAAGACTGAGGCGGCTTTACATTGGGGGTTAAGTGTGGCCAATTTCTAAAAAAAAAAAATATTGTGTATAAATAGTAGAGATTTTTTTACAAACATATATATATATATATATATATATATATATATATATATATATATATATATATATATATATAATGACCACTTATTTTATGTATTACCCTTATTTGTATCTATTTTTTTATTATTACATTTATAGAATTGAATATGTAAATATATGTGTGATATGGAAAACAATTGACAAATTTCTGACCCCCATGTCGAAAATCCTGCAACCGCCCCTGCATGAAGAGTAGAGAAAAGCTATGCAAAATGAGATCAATGCTTTGAAGCAGACAAAAACATGGGAGATAGTACCATTGCCTAAAGGTAAACATCCAACAGGATGTAAGTGGGTATACAAGATAAAAAGAAACTCAAATGGCATAGTGGAAAGATTCAAGGCTAGATTGGTGGCAAAATGTTATACACAGTAATTAGGGCTGGATTATTTGGACACATTTTCACCAGTAGCAAAACTCACTACAGTGAGAACTTTGTTGGCCATATTAGTTGCAACAAACTGGAACCTACACCAACCAGGGGCGGATCTAGGTGTATCATAGGGGGGTCCACGGACCCCGCTAAAAATAAAAATACTCTACATTTTACTTATATAAAATATTTCGGACCCCGTGAAAAAAATTATTTAGTGTGTTAAATATTTACGGACCCTGCTGAAAAAATATTCTGGCTCCGCCACTGACACCAACTAGATGTCAACAATGCATTCTTGCATGGGGATTTGACTGAAGATGTATATATACAAGTACCACAAGTATTTGACAGTGGAATATCAAATTTTCCCAAGCTCTGCATGTTCAAACAATCAAAACAAGAATATAGCTTGTTCATTAAAGGTTCAAATAGTTCCTGTTATTATGGATCGATCAAGAAGTGATGGTGATTGTGAGTAAAGATATAAGAAAAAAAAGTAAACAAACACAGAAACAAGAAGAACACAGATTTAACGTGGTTTCCGGCAATGTGCCGACTACTCCACGGACAAACGAGGATATTTTATTATCACCAGAAAGTTACATCAAGTTAGAATTAATACAGACGGTATTTATAGCCTTGGGAATTCAAAAGCATATGGTTTATCTTTTGCAACAGTGTGCTTATGCAACAACAGTTGATCTATATGATAGTTTGATGACTGTTATGTTACAAGAGGGTAAGACAATTGTAGATGATTTCTTTACCGCCTTACCTGCTGAAAGATGGACGAATGCTCATTTTAAATGCATGCGATATGGTGGAATGTCTTCAAGTGCAGCAGAATCATTTAATTCGTGGGTTGTAAAAGAGAGGCAATTACCCATATGTAATATGATTGATGCTCTGCGCTTGAAGCTTATGAATCAAATTTCTGGTATGTTTCTGTTTAATTTCTTTTTGTATTAAGTATTTTAAATGCTCTTGTATATATTTTCACATAATGAGATCCAATGGATTTATTTGTAGAACATAGGTCCGCTTATGCTTCATGGAATTCTACAATATGCCCAAGTGTAGACAAGATATTAGCAGATTCATTTGCTGCATCTAAGAATTGGAGTATCATCAATTCAAGTGGATACGTATTTGAAGTGCGTTCAACGCCATCTTGTATGGTTGATCTTGAGAATTTTACTTGTTCTTGTAAGTTTTGGCAATTGAATGGTTACCCATTGTGATGAAATGCGGTAGAAATTTGTATAATGAAAGTTGGTCTCCCCTTGCATGAATTTGTTGATGTTGGATTCCGTTCGAGTTCATATGCTGCTTGTTATGAATATGCAATCCATTCGTTGCCGTTGGTTTATGAGCAGCTGGATTCCAATGTTGCTGTTTTACCTCCTTTTTCAAAGAGGCAACCTGGAAGGCCAAAGAAGAGGCGAATTCCTTCTAGAGGTGAATCCAAACGGGAAATGATGTGCGGTCGGTGCCATAAGTTGGGGCATCATAATCAGAGGACATGTGTTGCTTCTGTTATGATGTAGATGAAATTCATTAGTATAACTCTACTATTCTAGACATTGTCATATTTTAGGTTGTGCTTATTGTGTTGCGACTCTGTTCTTCTTAATTGAGTGACTTATCTATTGACTCTTATATTTTACATTGTGGTTCTGTAAATCTTGGAGACCTCAAGTCCCATACAAAGTCTATGAATTATATCTTTTTGTTTTATGTATTTTATTTGAATGTTCTTTCTTGTTGTGTTTGTAGCATTGTGTGCATTATTGTATTATATGTTATGTACAGAATGATTGCAGGCAAACAATCCAAATTGATGAAAAATTCACCAAACTTTTGTTGTAATGCACTTTGTTTTGTTTTGAGAGTTGGTTTTATATTGTTTCAACACTTTTCATGAGTTTCACTGTCGAAATTCACTAGTGAATATTAAAAGTGAATTTATGACTAACAGTGGATTTTAACAATGAATTTAAAACAAACGTAATTTTTCACAGTAGCACTGTAGTAACTGAACTTATGAATCACAATTATACATTTACTAATCAACCAATAGACAAAAAAAATGAGAATACTTAATAATTGAAATATGTAAACATTGATTGAAATAGTTGTCTCCTTGTAATTCAAATCTTTTCCACAGTAATTCAAATCACGTCATTTTAGGACATACATATGAAAATAAGCAATAGGTTTCACTTGGCATACACGTTAATAGTGATGTTTGTGCTAATATGAAGATAACTTGTGTAGATCCTTGGCATCTACACATTAACAGTTATGTTTGCCTACATTGCAATGTTCATCTTATTAGATGTAATACAATTTACTAAGAAGGCTTTGAATTCTTGTACTTCATCAGTGTTCCATTTCTTGTCAATTAGCTGATTAAGTGCAATCGGTAGATGTAGTACATGACATATATGCGTGATCATTCTGCAAAATTTTGGCATTCAAATAAACTTGTCACCATTACTTCCATTACTTGTATGAATCAAAAAGTCTATTGAATAATTACATATATCGATCCTGTTGTGGAAGCTTTGCAACCTTCTTGATTTTTTTGGCTTTTAGTTCACGGATGGACAAAAGCAATTCCACAAGTATTTTTCTTTGAAAAATAACACATGTTTAACACATTTGATTAGTATAGAAATTTTGAATCGTAATATTAACAACACAAATACGAATAATACTTACAATGTCAATTGCATTTTTCTCAAAGTGGTCAACAGCATCTTTCCGGCTAGCCATTGAGTTGTACATGTGCCATTCTCCTCCTTCACCTGAAGCAAATGTGACTAATATCCAATGATATGATTCATGCTTCACACCTGGACAACACGACGGAATGAGAATATTTTTGCCTTTTTCTAGATGTGGTTTCATACTATCGACAAAATGATTTGTAGTTCTCAGTTGCTGCATATTTCTTGCAGTATGCCTGCAATCAATCACCATTTTTTTGTTATGTATTATACATAAATAAAAAATGTATTCACACTGATTTGTAGTAAACGTTTCAGTGTATATTGCAAGTAAATGGTGATTACTTATAACAACCATTCAAAAAAATTTGATCTCACCCAAGTTGATGCTGGCAATATGTGAAATTCCTTTCGGACTTCCTCATTTCTGGTTAGCATTGTTGCAAATGCATCGATAACCTGTAAATGTACATGTCATTTGTTAGTTGGTTTCTTGGAATGTTGTCGTAGAAAAAGAAGTTAGATTGAATTGTTTACCTTGTCTGCAATGAACGATCCCTCTAGTACCTTCACCATGTCATGGACAGTGATTATGGTGCCACTCTCAATATCTAACCATACTTCCCCCCTGAAAACATTGTTCACGCAAGTTTATTATCATATAAATAGGATAAAATGTAATCAGAAATATGTTAACTACTATTACTTACAATCATCCATGTTTGTTCAGTGTTGTGTGTAACAACTGAAATGCTTCTTCGGTTATTTTCTCCCATGTGTAACCAGCTTTCTTCTTTTTTTAAACTGGCTTTCACAGTTTTTTTCCATCCTTTGGACATCTTATATTGCAGCTTCATTGGTCAAGTCCAGAATTTCAGTTCTTATTTTCTTATCTTCTGGATATACAAAGTCATCATCCTTTCTTGCTGTTCGTTTCCTTTCTTTTATTTCTTTTACACGTGAACTTTGCTTCACATATTTTTGTACTTGCTTAGCATCTGTGTTTCCATATTGTTGTGTCACTGCATGCACCACTGCATTCTCAATTTTTGTATGAAGAGCATCAATTGTTGTGTGTTGTTCCTCTATTCTGCTCTCATACGATTTTTTCATTTCTTCGAACACATCCAATCTATTCTGTAGCTCAGTCACGGTTGAGTTCAATTCAGAAATAGTAGCTTCTTTTGTGCAGTTCTCATCCTCAAGATGCTTCACTTTTTCTGTCAGACTTGTGTTCAGTTGCCTGATCTCTTTAGTGCCTTCATCACCACTCTTTTTCATCTGCTTTTCAAATTCCTCCAATCTTGATCTCATTTCGTTTAGATCTTTCTGAAGATTGTGATCTTTTATTAAAGCATCAGTAAGTGAAGCTAACAGTCCATCATTTTCGTTTTTCAGACCATCAACTACACCTTTGTATACCTCCTCCAATTCACTGAAAATCTTGGATTTCATCTCGTTCTCCCTTTCCTCAAATTTTTTCAGTTTGACAAGCACTCCTTTATTGATTCTTGATTCTTCTAATTTCTTCCTTCTGCTTGCTTATTTCATCCTCTTTTCGCTCCAACTTTCTCAACTTTTTCTTCATCCTCTTAACTTTTGCTTTCAAACGTTCTACATTGTCATCCATTTCCTATATTCATGAAATGTTGTATGTTATAAAAGTATATCTAGTAAAACAATTGGCTGGAAAAAATGCATGCATTTTGCAATTTTTCATGAGATTCACTAATGAAGATCAGTGAGTGATTCTCAATAGTGGATCTCAAACTACAGTGAATTTTGAAAGTGAATAAGAAGCTACTGTTGACAAAATGAGATGAATATATGAAATGATTTACTGATACGGGGAATTAGCACAGTGAATTCATGTTATTGTTATGCCTGCTAATTACCTTAAGTGTCTTATCAATAGAATCTCTTTCTATGTTTCTGAACTCCAACATGCCTTGGTCATTTTGTTCAAATGGATCCTCATCCATGAAATCTGCATTTTCTTCAGAATGGTAGGTGTCATTTTGATGCTGCTCTTCCAACTGTCTTCCTCATGCATTCCCACTCGTTGGAGTTTGATTTTGAGTTTGAGTTGTTTCATTGGAATGTCATCTTCAAAATCTGAATCGTGTCCAACTGGATTCTTTGTCAAATCCTGTATCAGTTGTAGCTCAGCTGGCATAGGCTCCAATTCAGTCGATATGACCTATGTATATATTTTGAAAATAGTGAATTGTGTCAGTGAATGAATGTAAATGTATGGCACGAAATTTTCTTTGGCATAGGAAATGCAATTCTTACACTTTGTTTAGGCAAAGCCATGATTGTCGCCTTGTTCACAAATTTGTTCAAGGTGCTCAAGTCCCACTTTGTGCACCTTGGAATTCCTGAATATTTAATTGAAGTTTTGTCCTCTTGGTTTTGATGCGTCATTGGATCCTCCTCTTCTCTTGGCTTCATTGTTTTATCATGCTCAAACATCCAATACTACAATAGAATAAGAAATTGTTAATATGCATTCACATGTAATAAGAAATATTTGGAAAAAACCTAGAATTTCTTACCAAGAGTGAACTAGTGCATCTGTTGGTCCCTTGAAAAGGCTTTGGTTAAGTTTAGAGAGGGGGGGGGTGAATAAACTTAACAATTAAAACTTTGGAGTTAACAAATTAAGACAACCCGAAACTCTTTGATACTTGATGGTCTGCTTGATACCTCAATAACTCCGATCTTGATAAGCAGATCTCACTTGTGATTGAGTTTTCTTTGAGCTTGTGTAGCGGAATTATATCAAAATTAAGCCTTAATACTTGTTTTTAAATATGATACTAAGTATTAGATACTCAGTAGTGTGTGTGTGTGTGATTTCAGTTGCTAGATTCAGTAGTTTGATGTGTAAAATAAACTAAGTGCAGAATGTAAATCTTTGAAAGTAAGTGGCGAGATTTTATAGTGGTTCCAGGTGGCGTAATCTGTCAGTCCACTCTTCTCTGTGATGTTGGAGGTAATTCACTAGAGATCTTTGATGTTGCGATTACAAAGATTCCTAAGGTTGCTTGTCCTTCACCAATGACTATGGCTTCACAAAGCTGGCTCGGGAGCAGGTAGGATTCTTTGCTCTGAGTCTTCCTTGGTCCTTGAAGAAGGTAGGATTGCCTCTTCACCGGCTCCACCACAAACAATGATCTTTCACACAGCTGTGCTTCACTGTCTTCAGCAGGTTCTTTATAAAATAAAGATTGAATCAAATAAATGATTCAGTTGCAGCAGCTTGATTAGGATGATATAATCAGCAGCTTGCGGTCTTCAAGTGTGTATACTTGATATGGCTTGAATGCAGAATACACTTGAAGAATCTTTTTGGATCAGTAGCTTTAAGTTCAGTAAGTTCAGCAGGGTGTTTTTCAGCTCAGAATAGTCTCTTATATTTTTCTCTTAAAGTTCATCAATCATCATGTTTTTCTGAGTTGAAGGTCCTCTATTTATAGGTAAGAATGCATGTGACTTGTATTTGAAATTCAAATGTAACCGTTCCTTGTTTTTGTCCCATCTGATTTGCTTTCTGTCACTATTCATAGGACTGACACTGTCAGAATTCCTTTTTGATCTGTCCACCCTTTGACTTATAACCATTGGATAAAAATCTGAATCATCCCAACGTTCTTTTAATCTCAGCCTTTGATTTGTTTGATAAGTCAGAGGTAGTTGGTTGTCCTTATCCATGTAATCTTCCAATATATTCTTGAATTAATCGAGGTACATTATCGTGAGTTCATCGATCTGCTTTGTAATACCAATCGATCTATTTGAACGACAATTTCTTTGTATGTAAAATAAAATGCAGCTGATTTCTTTTATCTAACTTTTATCTGTGAAGTTAGATTACACCTTTTTAATTATAACCAAGTTCCAAACATCATCCAACTTATGGAACTTAGACCTTGTACATAAGGTATATGTAATCAGTTTAGCTCATCACAGACTTGCCTAAATTCTGATTCCATATCCTTGACTTTAATTACTAAGTTTGATCTCTTAGCCTTCATTAACTGAGTTTGACCCCTCGGCCCTTGATCGTCAAGAGGAGTTGAAAAGTCTCTCTCGACCTAACTACCCTACTGATATTGACCAGTCTGCTGATATGAATTAGCTGACCTTTACAGTGCTTGTTTGATCAAACCTATTCATAAATCAAATTCTAATAAACCTATACATTTGATCTAGACATCTTTTTTGCCTTTGCACTATAACAGCTAGTCTGGCACTCATCATCAAAACATAGAATAAGTCCAACAATTTCCCCCTTTTTGGTGATGATGCCACTACCCTCACCTAACAGCAAAGCAAAAGATAAAAACAAAAACAGAACAAATTTCAGTCAATTCTCATTATAATCATTTGTTCACAGTTATTACAGTCTAGATGCAGCAAAGATAAAATATGATAAGTATGCTGATCTACTGTCTTCTTTCTCTTTCTTGTCTAGCCTTCTCCACTTGTTCTTGATAGGCTCTGGTTTCTTCTATCATATCCCTCATCCATTCATTTTCAATCAATGTAAAATCAATGTAGGGATTGACCTCTTTCCACCACTTCCATGCTTCAGGCAGGAGAAGATTGATTTGATTCACTCTGAATCCAAACCTTATATATAATTCCTTGAATTCATCAAGTGAGTCCTTTGCTTTTGTGATAGGCAAAGTCCTATCACCTCTGCCACTTCTTCCACCTCTTCCACCTCTGTAGGTTGCCCTTAAGGCTTTGACTCTTGCTTCCCAAAATTTCAATCCCAAGAAAGATTCTAAACCTTCATGATATCCCTTGTCATGATAAGGTTTCCTTCTGTTATAGTATTCTTTCTTGTATTGTTTCAGGAGATCATCAGTGAGTTGAACTCTGCCGGGTGCGAGTTGCCTAAAAGCATTAGTCTCATCCTCCCATCTTTTCTTAGCAAAAAGTCGCGGCGACCCTTTTTGCTACTGCTTTGTTTGGCCCTCTTCCCCTTAGTGACATCATCAACAAAGCGGGACGACGAGGCCATGAACACTCTCTGTGTGATTACAGATTATTGATTGACCTTCCATGATTTTGATTCTTGTGTCAAGCTGCGGTAATCCTTGATTGCAAAGTCTGCTCCGGTAGATTGATCCTCTCGGTAACTTTAGGATCCAATCCGGCGAGGTGAGATGTTCAGCTGACCTCGGAGGCTTAGTGCTTGAGCAAGCTTGTCAAGTTTCGATGGATGGATATAAGTTGGTCTTTCGAGAAACTTCTCTTTATTTGTGTTTCCTACCTTGATTCCCCTCACATCTAGTATCATATCATTCACGACATTTTGAGTAGATGTGAAGTTTGAAGCAATCATGTCGGCCAGATTGTCTGTTTTTCATTCACGATTTCATCGATTCTTCAAATCTCTCTTCTTGTCTATCCAGTTGAGTTCTTAATCGTTGCATATCATGCCTCACGAGTCCTTAACTCATTCAAGACTTCCACTGGTACCTCACCGATCATTCTTCCACCAATGACCTCGTGGCAGGCTCCTCAACATTGTACTGTGGCCTCTGATTGCTCATGACCATTGCCCAACTTCTATCTAATCCAGCAGGGTTAGGTCCTTGATATTCTTCTAAGATAGGATCAATGGCTGGTTCTTCAAAAATAGGTACAAATGCCTGTGGGGGATCAACATCAACATTTTCTTCTTTAGGCATTTGGAACTCCTCATCACTAAAGTCATAGTCCAAAGATTTGCTCATCCTCATTAACAATGAATCTGACCATCTTTCCCTTTAGTGGTCTTGGCTCCAGTAGACTCCACTGCAGCAGCCTCTTGAACAATAACAGGGGTTTCCTCCAAAACCAAAACCGGTTCCAACCTTTGTCCAGTCTTTGTTTGTAACTCAGTGACTGTACCTCTGTTCAACCTTTGTGCGAGTCTTTGTTTATAGCCCAGCAACCTGTACCTCCTCCTCAGTTCTTGGATCAGGTGCAATGAATGCCACAATCACTTGATCTGGGAATATGTCCATATTTTCTTGTTGAAATTCTCCCATATCAGTGATTCTTCTCAGTAAGTTTGCAGAATTAGTTAAGACAGCCTCAGTGTCAATCCAGTCTTGATATTGAATAGATTCCTCGAAGCGCTTTGGGTTCACTAATATCTATAACTCTTTCATCACTTGAATCCACGATCTGTGATCATCAACATGCTCGGTGAGGTTCTTCAACAAACAAAGGATCTATCTCACCAACCAATCTGTTTGCAACACCATCTATTCCTTCATTGATTTACGCCTCAATATCATCAATGGTGAGATTCTCCATCTTGCATCCAATTGTCCTTGATGGTCGTCGATGCAGTGGCGCGCTTACGGAGTTGATCAACTAACATTGCGATCCCTCTTTGGTCTCTCTAGACCCAGAGGATGATTATCATCGAATCGGATGATGAAGAGTCATCATCACCACCTCTTGGATCCACGAACTTGATACCCTCTCTCTTCTCATTTGTTCATCAAACAAGTCCATTAGCCTTGATTGTAATAAAGAGGTATCAATCGAGATCCAAACAAGCTCTCCACTCCCAATTTCTCAAAAACCCATTCTTCAAAGTCATCATAGGTTCTGCAGTTGAGGTTTTGTTTCTTATAAAACCCAAACTTCCATTGGAAGTAATCGACCACCAGCCAGGAGTTTTGGATCAACATACCCCTCCTTCCTCTTCTTTTCATGTTTTTCATAGGGCAGGAATGATCCTCTGGGAGCTGTTGCCTTACCTTGTTGACCTCCAAAGGTCTCAACAAGTAAGTTCAAAGTTTCTTCTGAGATGCTTCAAGGTCATGAGTTCTTTGAGGTTGTATATTTGTACCTACTACTTCCATCTGTATAACACTTGGTTCTCCCTGACTTACATGCTCATCAGCAGGGTTAGCAGCAGACTGCTCTTCCCCCTGACTTCTTGCAACACTTGCAGGGTCTTCAACCAATTCTTCAACTTCAACAAAGGAGGCGAGTTCAATGATTTCTTTGTGGTTCTTCCTGAGTTGCTCAACAACAACATGTGTCTCTTGATAGATTTAGCAGATTCCACAATGAGGCTGCAGTGCGGCCAGATCATTGTGTTTCTTCCTGATTGCTCAACAACAACTGTTCACTTTCGATGAGACTCAGTGGCCTTAGTTGAGGATTCAACAACATCAACAAAGAGGTTCAATCTCGGATTCTCTTTGTGACTCTTCAGCAGGTTGCTCAACAACAACCTCTGCTTCCTCATTAGGCTTGATAATGGTCAAGGGCTCAGCCTCAATAGCCTCTTCTTCTTCCATTACATCATCTTCCTTTTCTTGTGCCTTTAGAGCCTCTAAGTTTTTCAATTCTTTCCCCTTTCCATGTTTCTTCTTGTGGATAATCTCTTTCCTTCTCTTGGAAAGTGACTCATCTTCAACTTCGATTCTGATAGACTTTCTCTTCTTCATCGGCTTCTTTTCATGTTGTTCCCTCAATATCTCAACAACAGTTCTTCTTGCAGCAACAGCAGGGTCAGTATCTTCAACTTCAGCTGGACCCTCAGCAGACTCAGCAGTCTCTGCTGTTTGTTTCCTTGTTCTTTTAGGTTTTAATACCTCTGTAATCTTCCTTGTATCTGCACCCTTTCTTTTCTTAGTAGTTTTCTTTGGTGCAACAGGTTTGACAGATTTCTTCACAGTTTGCTTGACCTGCTCACCACCAGCATCACCATCATCTCTATTATCATCATTATTATCAGCCTCTGCAATACCTTCATCATCATCATCAAGACCATGAATAACTTGATCAATCTCTTTCTTGTATCTAGATTGATTTATCTTCTCAGGTGCTACATCTGGAATCTCCAAATGATTCAGTAGGGTTTGAACCATTAATCCTAAGGGTAAGGCCTTTGATTTCCTTTTCCCTTCTCTTTCCTCCTTGGCTACTTTCTTCATGTAATGAATGAAGTATCCAGCCCAATCAAACTTCATGCTTACGCAAATGATCATCATCGACTCTATCTTGGGTCACGATAGAGTGTCCATACTTCCAACCAGGTCCAAGTATGTTCTTTGCAATGAGTTTGCTCGCAGATCATACTCATTCCCAATATGTGCGCAATTGATGCCTGGAATGGATTTGGTGGCTACATTTGTTTTGATTTTATCAACAAAATCCATCTTGGATAGTCTCATTGCTTCAGGATTTACTGGACCATCCACTACTTCTTCAAAACCAAAAACTTCCCTCAGTAGACTTGAGGAAATCTCAATCTCCTGGGCATTCACAGTGGTTTTGAATGCCTCTGAACCTTCTTGTATTACAATGTTCCTCCAAAAACTGACAACATTTGTATATGAAATTGTTTCCAGTCTTATGTTCAGCACATTCTCCAGACCAGCATACCTTCTTATTCTTCGACCAATGTTGATTGCTAGTTCAGTTTTATTAGCATCAACAACAAAGCCTCTAACATTTTGGCTTGATTCAATCTGAACATCAACCTTTTCCGCCATTGTTATGAGAAAAATAAGATGAAGAAGATAGATTGTAAATCTGTGTTCACACAGTGTAAAAACAGAGATATAGCAAATTTTGCAAGTAGAGAGAATCTGCTGTGTGTGTAGTCTCGTATATATAGGCGGTGGGTAGTTGTATGGCCACATCGGTGCACGTACATCTATGTCAACCACGATTAATCTGAGTGAATTCTGTCTTGACACGTGTTCCATAACTCCTCCATAACATTTTGTAACCGTTAGATCATGTTAACTATGGTAATAAAATATAGAGTAAATATCCCGCCAATTGCTCTTTGACTTTAATAAAGTTTGACTGTGTAACGTTCCATTCGGCGAGGTTGTCCTCGGCGAGGTTGGCTCGGTGATCTGGCGACAAAAATGCTTCAATGATTTGGCGACAATGTGACTCTCTTTGATCCTTGATTTCTTCTTGTTTTGTTCAATTGATAATACAAGATGAAGTTTAATACCAATGACTGATCTGTCAAGTCCCCTTGGCAACCTCATTTGCTCAATTGTCCAAACATAAGTACATGGAATTGTTGATAACAATGACTAATCTGCTAAGTGAGCTCACCCAACATAGCAAAGACTAATCCCCTTGGTGAATTCCAGTACATTGCTGATTATCAGTCAACTTTTATAATTCCAAGTTCAGTCCTTAGTTTAGCAAATCTTTCACTATCAAGTGGTTTAGTGAAAATATCAACAAGTTGATTTTCAGTAGGGATGTACAGAACCACCACATCTTTCTTTTCAACATGATCTCTTATAAAATGATGTCTCACGTCAATATGCTTGGTTCTTGAGTGCAAAACAGGGTTTTCAGTGATTGCAATTGCACTTGTGTTGTCACACATAATTGGAATTTCTTTTTCCTCAATTCCATAATCCCTTAATTGTTGTCTTAGCCATAGTACTTTGTACAAAGACAACTTCAAAGACTATATATTCGACCAAAGAGTGGAAGTTGATATTGAATTTTGTTTCTTTCTGAACCAGGAGACCAGTCTACTTCCCATCAACTGACAAGTTCCTGTAGTGCTTTTTCTATCAATTTTGCATCCATCATAATCAGAGTCTGAGTATGATATAACTTTGAAGCTTCCATCCTTGGAATACCATATCCCTACTCCTAAAGTCTCCTTTAGGTACTTGAGAACTCTCTTGACTGCACCTAAGTGACTTTCTTTAGGTTTAGATTGAAATCTTGCACAAACACCTACAGCAAAGGATATATCAGTCTCATTGGCGTTGAGATATATGACGCCTATCATCCTTCTGTATAAAGTCTGATCAACATCTTTGCCTTCTTTATCTTCATCCAATCTAATATTTATACTCATTGGAGTTGATATCTTAGTACTGTTTTCCATACCAAACTTCTTCAGCAACTCCTTGGTATACTTTGTTTGATGAATGAAGATTCCATCTTTCATTTGTTTGACTTGCAATCCCAAAAAGTAGTTCATTTCTCCCATCATACTCATTTGGAACTTGCTCTTCATTAGATTTACAAACTTCTCACATACCAATTCATTTTCAGAACCAAAGATTATGTCATCAACATAAATCTGTACCAGCAGGGTGCTGTCTTTCTCATTGATTCTGAAAAGAGTTTTATCAATAGTGCCTTTTGTAAAACCATTGTCCACCAAAAATTGAGATAGAGTTTCATACCATGCTCTTGGTGCTTGTTTCAATCCATAAAGTGCTTTGTTGAGTCTATACACTTTATCTTCTTGATCTTTAACTTCAAATCCAGGAGGTTGTTGTACATACACTTCCTCCTCTAGAATGCCATTCAAAAATGCACTTTTGACATCCATTTGATATACTTTGAAGTTCTTATATGCAAAGCATGTGCCAAGAATAATCGATAGCTTCCAATCTTGCAACAGTGCATAAGTTTCATCAAAATCTATTCATACGCTTGGAATAGCCTTTTGCAACTAGTCTGGCCTTATTCCTTACAATGGTACCAGATTCATCAAGTTTATTCCTGTATACCCACTTAGTACCAATGATATTTGCATGACTTGGCCTTTCAACAAGTGTCCAAACTTGATTTCTTTCAAATTCATTCAATTCTTCTCGCATAGCAATTATCCAATCTGGATCTAAGATTGCTTCTTCAACAACTTTTGGTTCCGTTTGAGATAGAAAACAAGTAAACATAGCTTCGGTTGTCTTTAGTCCTTACACCTTCTTTGTACATTGCCAATAACTTGTTCGTGCAGGTGATTCCTTAACCATTGTGGATTCTCGGTTAGTTTGATTATCGGGAACCTCATCTTGATAGAGAGTCTGCTTTGTAGCTTCTTCAACAACGGGGTTCAAAGTGAGATCCTTGAATTGCTTCGATTGTTGCATCGGTAGTATTACAAGAGGGTGTTCGGCGAGAGGCGATATTAGAAACTTTTAAGTCATTGAATCTTTCCAAAACTTCAACACAACTGGATCGGTGACTGTTGATTCTCATTGAGTTCACAATCTTCATCTTCCATACCAGTGAACTTAGGTTCATCAAACACAACATGGATTGTTTCTTCATGTTTGATGACCTCTTGTTCATACCACTGAATGCCTTCTTTGATGAAGAATATCCCAAGAAAATCCCTTCATCGACTTTGGTTGGAATGTCTTCAAATGAACCTTGTGATTTAGGATAAAACATTTGCTTCCAAATGGATGGAAATAGGATATATTTGGTTTCCTTCCATTCCAAATCTCATAAGGTGTCTTTGACTTCTTGTTCATCAAGTTCATTTTGTGTATAGCATCTTTGTATTAAGCGCTTGACCTAATATCTTTCGGTAGCAATGCTTCACAAATCATTGTCCTTCCTGCTTCCTTTAAAGTCATGTTTCTTCTTCCAAACAACCCTATTTTCTTTGAGGTGTACGACCATGACAAGTTGATGTAGTACACCATTACATTTCACGGTATTCTCTTATAACATTGTTGAGAAATTCGAGTACCACGATCCGATCTTATTTTTACTCTTGTTAAACTTTTCTCATTTTGTAATCTCTTTAAAAGATTAGGCATGCTTTTGAGTGTTTCACTTTTCTTATTCATAAAACCACCCAAGTGTACCTTGAATAATCATCCACAACCACTAAGGTGTATTTCTTTCTGTTACACTTGTTGGAGTTATTGGTCCAAATAGATCCATATGCATCGGCTCAACACTCTATTAGTTGATTGTTTAGTTTTTGACTTGAAGCTTGACTTTATCTGTTTACCTTGCGACATGCATCACATATAGCATCCTTTTTGAATGTGATCTCGGAGTAAACCAATCACCGACTTCTTCTTCACCAAGCGATTGATATCATCAAAGTTTAAATGATTCAATTTCTTGTGCCATAACCAATTGAGTTCGGACTTGGTATGCACAATCGAGCGAGTTTCTGAGGCTGCAGTAGACCAATCCACAACATACATGTTTTGTTGTCTTCACTACCAAAGCAAGTACAACTTGATCACCTCTTTCACTAATGACAATGCGGTTGTTTTTGTCAAAAGTGACCTTGTATCCCATATCACGAATTGTCGATTAACTCGGCAAGTTGTAGTCCAGTCCTTCCACATATGCAACATTCTTGATTGTAAGTCCATTTTCATAAGTGTGCCATATCCTCTTGTATATCCAGGTGTATCCTTGTTGCCAAAATTCACCCTTGGACCATCCTTTGCCACAAAGTTTGATAAACAGTGCTTATTCTTTGTCATATGTCTGGAACATCCACTGTCAAAGTACCAGACACCCTACAAAACAAAGTTAATACATTTTAGGTACCCAAACCTGTTTGGGTCCATAGTGGTCAGTAGTAAGCATGACTTTTGGTAAGTTTCCATAAGGTCTTCTCCTAAAAGTGTCATACTTTGGTTCATACATGTATTCCACACATCCATAAGTCCTAACAGTAGGTTGTGTAGGATTCACATATGTTTTCTGGCCTTTTGGTTTATAATGCTGTTTGAAGTGACTTTTGGTGTTAGAAGCATTAGTATAACCATTTGTTTGCTGTCTGTTAGGAACAGCCCTGTAATATGGAGTCTGCTGAGGTCCCTGCTGAGGCCTTTTATAAGTCCTCTGCTGAGTCCTCTGCTGATTCCATTGCTTAGTGAAGAGAGTTTGAGAAAGTAAATAATAATTGAGTAAACTTCAACTTAGTTTATTCATCATAAAAGAGTGAGTATAAATAGGTACAAGCAAGTGAGAAAGGTCCTAGTAGAGTATAAGCTAGGAGAGAGCAATTAATTACTAGAGTCGGCTAGTATTAATTGCTAGAGTTGTCTATTACCTAATAAGACAAAATAGAGTTACTTTATGACTTTATGACATATTAATTGTTTATTCAATACAATTAATATGTCTTACAATTAATATGTCTCACAATTAATATGTTACATTAATGTAACGTAATATTTCCACACCCCCCCTCAAACTGGGTTGTATATGTTTATACAGCCAAGTTTGCTACTCAATCTCTTTGAACATAAGTGGCGGAATGGCCTTGGTGAGAATATCGGCATTACGATCTGTTGAGGAAACATCTTTGGAGTTGAATAATCTTGGCATCAATCTTCTCCTTCGGGAAGTGTCTGTCAATGTCCACATGTTTGGTTTTATCATGATGGGTGGATCTCTCTGCCATGCATAAGGTGAATTATTGTCACAAAGCAGAGTGTGATAGGTTCTTTGAATAAATTTCTTTGAAGTTCGATAAGGACTCTTTTTATCCATAGAGCTTCACAAATACCCAAAACTAATGCCCTGAGTTCAGCTTCAGCACTGCTTCTAGAGACAGTAGGTTGTTTCTTGCTCCTCCAGGTGACAAGATTTCCCCATACATAAGAACGATGAGCTTTGTAGTGGACCTTCTGTCTATGTGGCAGCCAGCCCAATCAGCATCAGTGTAAACCTTGATAGATCTCTCAGCAGACTTGGTGAAATGCAGGCCTTGGCCAGGAGTGGATTTCAAGTACCTCAGTATCCTGTTCACAGCATCCCAATGTTGCTCAGTAGGGCAATGCATGAACTGGCTTACCAGACTGACTCCATATGCAATATCAGGTCTTGTATGGGATAGATAAATGAGTTTCCCTACAAGTCTCTGATATTGATCCTTCCTGACAGCAATGTCACCATGCGGTGAGGTATTCTGGGGTCTCTGGGGATACAAAGAGGTTTTGACCAAAGATACCGATTTCCTTGAGTCCAAAGACATATTTCCTTTGAGAGATAGAGATACCCTGGTTGTTTCTTGCAATTTCCATACCAAAGAAGTATTTAAGATAGCCCAAATCCTTGACTTGAAACACCTTTGCCAGTAGGGTCTTCAAATTTTGGATCTCAGTAGAGTCATCACCAATAAGGATGATATCATCCACATATACAATAAGAATGGACCTTCTCTGGTTGGTTGTCTTGATAAACATAGTGTGATCTCGAGTTGCATTGATGATATCCAGCGGCTTTGACCACAAAGAGTGAGTTTCCCAAACCAGGCTCTTGGGGATTGCTTCAGGCCATATAGAGATTTCCTGAGTTTGCATACCTTGCCCTGAGTGTGAGGATTGACAAAACCAGGAGGTACATTCATGTAGACTTCCTCAGTGAGGTCACCATTGAGAAAAGCATTTTTGATATCCAATTGATGTAGAGGCCAGTCAAGTTGGACAGCTAGAGAAATCAGCACCCTGATAGTGTTCAGTTATGCCACTGGTGCAAACGTTTCTTTATAGTCAATGCCATAAGTTTGAGTGAAACCCCTTGCAACCAACCTGGCTTTGTACTTGTCAATTGTACCATCAGCATTGTATTTGATAGTGAATAACCATCTGTAGCTGACTGTCTTCTTGCCTTTTGGAAGAGTTGTGAGATCCCAAGTATGATTATCCGGAGAGGCGGTCATCTCTGTTTTAACAATGACCTTCCACTTATCATTTTGAAGAGCCTCACGAATATTGTTAGGAATAGAGTGAGAATCCAAGTCTGTGTAAACATGGCAAAGGCAGGAGACAAGCTGATCATAAGATAAATAAGTATGAATAGATTGACCAAAGTCTGCAAGATCTCTTTCCCTTCACGAGAGCAATAGGCCTATCATCAATGTCATGCAGTGCTTTGAGAATCCGTGAGATTCTTTGAGTGTCGGAGGCTCTCGGGTCGGCGAGGCTGCGGGTCGATAATATTAGGTTCGATGAGGTGCTTTGAGAGTCGATTAAGTCTTTGAGGTTCAGCCGCAGGAATCGATGGAGGTTCTTTGAGGGTTAAGAGTTTCTTGAGGAAAGGATTTAGGTCAATTTCAATCGAGTTTCCATCGATGATTGCCTCGGTGGACTTCTTTGTAGTAGTAGGAGTCCTTCGAAAAAATTTGACATCCATAGAATTGTAAAATCTCTTTTCAGAAGGAGAGTAACACTTGTAGCCTTTTCTGTCCTTTGCATATCCTAGGAAAATGCACTTGTGAGCTTTGGGATCAAGTTTGCTTCTGTGTTGGGCATGGATATAGACAAACACAGTACAACCAAAGATTTTGGAGGTAAGCGGGAAATAAGATGGGGCGAGGATTGTGTGGCCAGATAGGGTTTTGATAGGAGTTTTGAAGCCTAACACCTGCTTTGGGAAGTCTCATTGATTAAGTATGTGGAAGTCAATATAGCTTCACCCCACATATATTTTGGGACATTTGTGGTAAACATGATAGACTAGCCATTTCTAGCGGATGCTGTTCTTTCTCTCAAGAACCCCATTTTCTTTGAGGAGTCTCAACACAACTCTTGATATGGACAATTCCCTTATTCATCAAGAAATGACCGAGATTGGACTCATAATATTCAAGAGCATTGTCGGTCTTCAAAATTTTGATCTTAGTGTCAAACTGAGTGGAGACCATGTTGTAAAACTCTTGAAAGATGGATCCAACTTGATTTATCCTTCATTAAAAATAACCAAGTGGTTCGGTGTGGTCATCTATGAAGGTAACAAACCACCTCTTCCTCTGTTATGCTTTTTACTCTTGAGGGTCCCCATACATCACTTTGTGAATTAAGGTGAATGGTGTGGATGGTAAGTGAGGTAATTTTGCATACATGATTTGGTGAGTTTGGAAAATTGACAAATATCACATTGAAGATCATTCAAATTACAACCTTTAAACAATTCAGGATCTATAGACTTTAAATAACTAAAGCCGGGATGTCTAGTCTATAATGCCATAACATGATATTGTCAAGGTTTTGAGTGCATTTCTTTGGCGATTCGGTCTTGATCTTTACATCTTGGCCAGAGGTCGACCACATCTGATCCTGAGCACGGTTTATGATCCCAATCACTCGCCTTTGAGGAATGATCTGGAAAGCAATCGATTCTCATTAAAAACAATGATCCAGTTCAAATCTTTAGTAAGTTCTTGTGAGATATGAGATTGCAATCTAATTTTGGAACAAATAGGACATCCTGTAGGCATATCTTATTAGTAAGTTGCACCTTACCAAAACCTTTTGCACTAGAGATAGATCCATCAATGAGTCTTAACATTGTGAATTTGGGGACATGGCTTAAGTTGAGTAATGAGATTTTTATTACCAGTCATATGGGATGAGGCCCCAGAATCAACAATCCAGGTTTCATTACTAATAGATGAGTAGAATTTACCTGTACTGGCATGAGAGGCTATGTCAGTAGAGTGACTACCTCCCTTTTGTTGAGTTAGGAAGGCTTTGAAGGCGACAAAAGTGTGCATTCAACTTTGTTGTCATCTTCTTCCTCACTTATGTGTGCCCTTACGACTTTCCTTGGCAGGTCTTGAGGTTTTGGAGGAGTTAGGCTTGCCATGTAGTTTCCAGCAAGTGTCCTTGGTGTGATTTGTGCGTTTGCAGTGGTCACAGAACAGCTTCCCAGTTTTATCAGCAGGCTTCCTGTAAGCCTCAGTAACCTCAGCAGGGTTCCTGACAGTCAGTAGGGTGGCACTCTCTGTAGGGTTGTCAGCAGGGGAGTTCAGTAGCATCACTTTCCTCCTGCTTTCCTCATGTTTAACCTCAGCAAACATGGATTTGAGATTTGGGAGAGGTTTAGTAGCCAGAATTCTACCTCTAACATCATCAAGAGTAGGATTGATCCGGTGAGGAACTTGAATACTCTCTTCTTTATAATGATGTCTTTATCTGAGAGCGACATTCTTGACATCATTCCAGAGTGAGTTTCCAACATATCTAGGTGTTGCCATGCCTTAGATAGTTGGTTGAAATATTGAGTCACAGACATATCTCCTTGTCTCTGCGATTTTGAATTTGAGCTTCAAGCTCATAGACCTCGATGTATTGTCTTTCTTGGAGTAAAGATCCCTGGCATTATCCGGATCTCGCTGCGTTATCATACATCATAAAGTTCTCACTAATCTCTTTTGTCATTGATCTTGTGAGAATGGTCATGACTTGATTATTAGTAGTATCCCATGCTTCAAATCCTGGGTCATCTTCAAGCGGGGCCAGGTTTAGTGCCGGACAGGTATCCCATCTTACCTTGTCCAGAGATGTACATTTTCATAGATCTTGACCACAGCAAGTAGTTGTTGCCATCAAGTCTATGATTAGTGTAAGATGAAGAGTCAGTGATCCCGATCTCACGAGGCGGTGGGACTCAAGCGAGGTGAGGAAGCTTGAGATAATGAAGACATTCTTGATTGAGAGTGCGAGAGTTTGCAATGATTCAGGAGTTTAACTCTCTGATACCATGAAGAGAGTTTGAGAAAGTAAATAATACTTGAGTAAACTTCAACTTAGTTTATTCATCATAAAAGAGTGAGTATAAATAGGTACAAGTAAGTGAGAAAGGTCCTAGTAGAGTATAAGCTAGGAGAGAGCAATTAATTACTAGAGTCGGCTAGTATTAATTGCTAGAGTTGTCTATTACCTAATAAGACAAAATAGAGTTACTTTATGACTTTATGACATATTAATTGTTTATTCAATACAATTAATATGTCTTACAATTAATATGTCTCACAATTAATATGTTACATTAATGTAACGTAATATTTCCACACTTAGGTTTTACCCTAGCAGCATGGTCATATTGGTTGTTTCTATCAGTAGTGCGAGGATATTCCAATCATCATCGATAGGAGCAGTCTACCTTTCCCCGAGATAAGTATCCTTGAATGATTAACATTTTTAGATTTAGGATTCTTATCCTTGGAATATTTTCGACCTTTACCTTTTGTGGTCCAGCCAGACTTGGTAGTGTGTCCGCTATCGATGAAGTCTAGAAGATCCAAGCAATCCTATTTTTGGATTTGTTCTTTTTGTTAGAGTGTTGACTTCTTTGACTTTCGATTTTGCTTCCTTGAAGTATTCTCGGTGAGGTTTCTTGCCTCAAACAACCTTACTTGGAGTTGGATCTTGAGCAGGTACAAACTTAGCACCAATTCTGGTACTAGGTTCAGTAACCTTACTGGATCCACTCTTTTTGGATTGTTGAGTTCCAAATCCAAGCCCTGTTTTATCACCATAAGGCTTTCCAGATTTGTATGCAGTAGTGGAGCAAGATGGTTCAGCAGATTCAGGGGCTGCTGGATGATCAGCAGGCTTACACTGATTCTGTCCAACATCTTTTTCCTTACCTTTGAGAACTCTTAATTCAGCTTTCAATCTTCCAACTTCTAATTCAAGAGCTTCTTTTTGGCCTTCACAATCTCATAACCGGATTTGTATTTTCCTCGGTTGATTAAGGATGGCATCCAAAGTCTCATTATTGTCAGAATTTCTAGGATTTGAACAACAAGTTGATTCACAATCACTTCCAGCAGGAGTATTGATAGATCTGATGATTGTATACCTCCTCGTTTTATCCATATTGGCCATCAAAGCATAATCTTCCATATCATCAACCGATCTTTGTGTCATCCGATTCATTTCCCTTTTCGATTCCACTTCATACCTCGATTCATCTTCGACAACCATAGCCTTCTTGCCATGTCTTCTTTGTTGACTCTTGGTCTTGATGAGTGCGGACAATCAGTCTAAAGTGTCGAGGCTTCTTGCGGTTGAAGCAAAGATAATCGAGTTCCTTACTTTGTTTTAACTCGGGGCGATCGGAGTTTGAAGTGTCCTGGTTTCTTGCAATGAAAGCTGAGATAGTCATTATCTTTCTTTGATTCTTCTTTCTTTCTTTCAAGTAGGCCTTTTGTGAAATTTCTTGCGGCCTTTCCTGTCTTCATCATCCTGATTTTCTTGATCGGGAGGGCAATCTGCTCACTGCATTTCATCCAACAGATCATCTTGTCCTCCCGATGTTTCTTCTTGATGTGAAGCGACCAATGCGATGGTCTTTGGCTCTTCTTTTCGATCTCAAGTACAAGCTTTTTACTAAATTCATAAGCCTTGAGATCTGAAAACAACTTGAAGGTGTCTTCTTCATGTAGTTTTCTCATTTCCTCTATTGCAGTCACCTTCATTTTCCAAACATCTTTTGCAGGTAATGCTTCCAAGATTTTTGTGTTTATTTCCTCTTTTGAATAACTTACACTCAGCAGGGTAATTTCATCCAGGATAGCATTAAATCTTGATTCCATCTGCTCAATGGTTTCATTTGGTAGCATCTTGAACTTTTGAAACCTCTTTTTGACCATACTGATTTTATTCTTCTTTATTGCATCAGTGCCTTCACAGATCAACTGTATCTTGTCCCAAAGTTCCTTTGCAGTTTTGCAATCTTTAACCTTCATGTACATATTGCTATCAAGGTTCTATAAATGATATCAATAGCAATATTGTTGAGGTTTGCTCTCTTTCTATCTTACGCATTCCATTCTCTTTTGGTTTTGGAATGTACTCGTAGTATCACCCACTATTCTTGCCTTGGTAATCTCAGGTGGTCCATCTGTTAGTACATCCATCATCTCATCATGAGTTGCAGCAAGGTAAGCCTACATTCGATGTTTATATTCATCAAATCTATCTAGAGAACACATCAGCATAGTTCTAGCATACTGGGTGTTATCCATGATGCAAGTTTTTGAAAATCAGTAACTTGAAAAAGTTTCAAAGTATTTTCACAAGCACAACAAGTAGGATTTCTTCTTAATGAAGCCTTTGCTCCGATACCAATTGTTGGTCCCTTGAAAAGGCTTTGGTTAAGTTTAGAGGGGTGAATAAACTTAACACTTAAAACTTTGGAGTTAAAAATTAAAGCAACTTCAGAGACTGTTGATACTTCATGAGTCTGCGATACCTCGATAACTTCTTTGATAAGCGATGAGTCTCTTGACAGTTGAGTTCTTTGAGCTTGTGCAAATGGAATTATATCAAAATTAAGCCTTAATACTTGTTAAATATGATACTAAGTATTAGATACTAAGTTGTGTGTGTGTGTGTGTGTGATTTCAGTTGCTAGATTCAGTAGGTTGATGTGTAAAATAAACTAAGTGCGAGAATGTAAATCTTTGAAAGTAAGTAGGCGAGATTTTATAGTGGTTCAGGTGGTGTAATCATGTCAGTCCACACTTCTCACTGTGATGTTGGAGGTAATTCACTAGAGATCTTTGATGTTGCGATTACAAAGATTCCTAAGGTTGCTTGTCCTTCACCAATGACTATGGCTTCACAAGCGGCCGGAGCAGGTAGGATTCTTTGCTCCCGAGTCTTCCACTTTGGTCCTTGAAGGGTAGGATTGCCTCTTCACTGGCTCCACCACAAACAACGATCTTTCACACAATTGTGCTTTCTTTGTCTTCTTGAGTTCTTTATAAAATAAAGATTGAATCAAATAAATGATTGATTCAAGCAGACTTGATTAGGATGATATAATCGCGACTTGCGGTCTTCAAGTGTGTATACTTGATATGGCTTGAATGCTGAGAATACACTTGAAGAATCTTTCGGATCAAAGTAGCTTTAAGTTCGATAAGTTATTGCAGGTGTTTTTATTTCGAGAATAGTCTCTTATATTTTTCTCTTAAAGTTCATCAATCATCATGTTTTTCTGAGTTGAAGGTCCTCTATTTATAGGTAAGAATGCATGTGACTTGTATTTGAAATTCAAATGTAACCGTTCCTTGTTTTTGTCCCATCTGATTTGCTTTCTGTCACTATTCATAGGACTGACACTGTCAGAATTCCTTTTTGACAGTGCAGTCTGTCCACCCTTTGACTTATAACCATTGGATAAAAATCTGAATCATCCCAACGTTCTTTTAATCTCAGCCTTTGATTTGTTTGATAAGTCAGAGGTAGTTGGCTGTCCTTATCCATGTAATCTTCCAATATAATCTTGAATTAATCGAGGTATATTATCGTGAGTTCACATCTATTTGTAATACCAATCGATCTATTTGAACGACAATTTGTTGTATGTAAAATAATATGCAGCTGATTTCTTTTATCTAACTTTTATCTGTGAAGTTAGATTACACCTTTTTAATTATAACCAAGTTCCAAACATCATCCAACTTATGGAACTTAGACCTTGTACATAAGGTATATGTAATCAGTTTAGGTCATCACAGACTTGCCTAAATTCTGATTCCATATCCTTGACTTTAATTACTAAGTTTGATCCCTTAGCCTTCATTAACTGAGTTTGACCCCTCGGCCTTGATCTCAAAGAGTTCGAGAAAAGTCTCTCGACCTAACTACCCTACGATATTGACCCGATCTGCTTGATATGAATCGGTGACCTTTCTGATGCTTGTTTGATCAAACCTATTCATAAATCAAACTCTAATAAACCTATACATTTGATCTAGACATCTTTTTGCCTTTGCACTATAACAGCTAGTCTGGCACTCATCATCAAAACATAAAAATAAGTCCAACAGCATCCAATCACTGTACGAGGCTTTTTGCCCTTTTTTGAAAGGCTCTGAATTAGTGTTTCATAGATGTCAAAAGACCAATCATAGTGTTACAATGTGTCCAAGTCCTCCACATATTTCACATATGTCCATGCAATGGTCTGTCCAGTGTTTGTGAAGAAACATGCCTGAAACATCAAAAAGCATAGGACTCTCACAGTGTCTACCACAGCAGTTGTGTGTTCATTGTCCACAAGTTTTACTAACTTTTCCTTCATCATTTTGGCTGTGATGTTTTGGGCATTTGGGAATACTCTATCTGCAAATTCAGATTTGACCTTCTTCCCGTGGTACTTGTCAACTTTTGAACTGCCTTCCATGATTCCAAATATCAGCTTGATATCAGTCATGCGTAGCTGGCAACATTCTCTTCCAATTTTGATTCCTCTTTTTTTTTGGTATGTATGCACTTATGATGTTGTCCAACACTTGGTCTTTTCGCTTGTTTTTCGCTTGTTGGAACATATCCTGTTTTCGTCAATAGCTTTGAAGAAGAGCTTAAAAGGAGTTTGCTGCATAATGTTCCTGTGACTTCTTGTCAATTTTTTATGTATGCTGTTATATGCATCAAATAGATATGAGATAATGTTTCTGTATTGATTGTACCTAGAAAAAAATCAATGCAGACAACACATTTTTTTGTTAGTGAATTTGTTTGGCTTTTGAATCACGGTTAGTGTCATGATTATGACATTCAGATGCATGTACTGTCAATATTCCTTGTAGTGAATATTCTTAGTGAATCAAACTTTCAGGAACATAGGTGATAAAAACCAGCTAAGCATGGCCATGATAAGCAATCATGTTAAAGCTGAAGTAGGCATGACAAGGAATGAATGATTTGAATTTAAAGAGCATCAGCATGAATGCATGCAAACAATGAATAAATGGTAAAGTGAATGATTTCACATTCAATACTTGTCTTAGTGAATTTTCTTAGTCAATCAGGCTTTTACGATCTAAAACACAAAAATTGAGAGGCAGGGGTAAGACAATTAGCTACATTAATGTTCAACAAGTGAACCAATCTTCACATAATAAGTATGATATGGGCAAATAAAGTCTCTTATGGCAAGGTGTTTAATGTGTATTACATGAATTATCATTGTAGTGAATATTCTTAGTGAATCAAACTTTGAGGAACGTAAATGCTAGAAACTAGTTAACCATGATCATGATAAGCAATTATGTTAAAGCTAAATTAGTTAGGATGACAAGTAAGGAATCGGACTTTTTGAATTTAAACAACACCAGCATGAATGTATGTAAACAGTGAATAAAATGGTTAAGTGAATTTCCATTAATATTTCTTGACTTAGTGAATCAGACTCTTTCTACATATCTCCCTGACATGCATAAACCATGATTGCATGTAAAAAGTGAATGCATATTATAGCAAAGTGAATTCATATTACAACAAAGTTTAGTGAATATCATAAGCACGTCATAACATATATGTTGCACAAATCACAAAAAATATACAATGAATACAGTTTTGTATACATTCATTTGTATAAACAGAATTCTCTTTGATTTCTCTTTGAGAAAAGCAATCGGTGATAGATTTATCATCATGTAGATTCGATGAATCATAGCGAGGAATCGAGTACTAAAACTTCTTTGCAATAAAAAAGCCTAACAATATCACCATGATTCCTAGTAAAAATCCAAAGTGCATATTATAGTGAAGTTGAGTAAATGTTCACTAAAAAACAATCAAAATAAAAACTCGTCAGTAAAGCGAAGTGAAAGCAGTGAATTCTTCGATTTAGTACTTACTTAGTAATGCTTCCATCAGTTTTTTGCTTCCCAGCTGCCTTCGATCTTGTTTTCGCCATATCAAGAAATTTATTCACTCGTTTTGTTACCTGAACAGATGAAAGCAAGATGCAAAGGTGAATTCGAACCCTAATTTTTTAAAGAAATTGAAATTTCCAGAATCCAAGCTTATCTGAGATCGTAGAGCTTCGAAATCTGTCCGATTGAGTATAAATGGTTCCAAAATTAGGGATAACGATTTCGTACTCCTGAATTCGCGTCCAATTTTTGTGATGATTTCTGCTCCTGTCTTGGAAATCGCAGAGAAAGTCAGAGTTTTAACTTCCTAACCCATTTGGCATGAATGATGATGGACATCAGGATTTGTTGATAATATGGGTAAATTGGTTTTTTTCACTACAATTTTGTGTTAGGTGTAATGCCCGAAAGACAATTTTTGTAATTGTTTTATTTAATAAATGAAATGATATTATTATTCATATTTATTATTCTCATATTCACCGATGTGACAAAAGTATTTACACTACAGAAAACCCTAAAGTATATCGTTTATGTAATCACTTAACTCAGTGTATGAGATATGCACGGGAGGATTGAGTTAGTGAAGATGTACTTAAAATACAATTAGCCCATAGTGAAGTTAATCGAGAGTATCGGGTCTCTCCTTTAACGTGCTATTAATGCGCCCATAACACAATAGGTGTGATTGTCTTATCCGGACTTTCGGTTAAGAGAACCTAGTGGGGCATTTATATATGATAGATATATCATATAGAAATTTGGACCGATTTGATTAGAGTTCACGATATAATTCCGTAATCGAGAAGTCTTATCGAATCAATGGATGATCATATTTATGGATATATCTTAATCCTGAGGTGATCACAGTCAACTGCTTGAATCAGTATGAAGTTTGACTTGACGGTTAAGGATTACACGCGAGTCGTGAGTGCGAATTACCCCATCTTGGCATTGTCTTTGGATTGAGTGAGTAGTACGTGTTATCACGGATCGGAATCCATTCCTTCCATTTTTCGGAAGTAGATAGGCGATTCCTTTATTTGTTAATCCTAGAAAGCGATCGATCCATGGAGTTCATATTACAGCGATTAGCTACCGGTGAGTTGTATGAATTAATTGATCACTAGGGGGTTAATGGTAAATAAGTATAAGAGGTTCTAGAAAGGGTTAACGGTAACTTCCCGATTTAGAATGAACAGTCTATGGAGGATTAATCCATATGTAATGATTATATCAATGGACGCTTATTATTATTCTCGTGAGGAGATAAATATAATCTCATAATCGAGAGGAGTGCGATCACGGGATTATGGTGGCATATTCTTGTGATTGATTTATCGAATATAATTATTCTATTAAGTAAGATAATTATTTATTTGATTTATCGGAGCCGTTGATTATTAGTCCATGGTCCCGGACGTGCCTCCTAATATATAGCATAGCTATTCTCGGACGTCGAATCCTAATAATATTAATTTAGTTCTTGTTGGACTTTATTAAAGCGATATGTGAATTAATTGTTTAGTGGACTATTAAATTAGTTGGGCTAAATAATTAAATATGTGGAAAAAGACATTTTTCATAATCTTGCCCAATTATTGTGTTATGGCAAAATTAATATTGACTAGGTCAATATTAGAAATTTCGCCCCATGCTCTTTTTTATGGGACAAGAAATTGTTTTTTCTTGTGTATTAATAAGACATATGCATAAAATATTTATTGGATAAATATTTATGGAAAGAAATAAAGATAAATATCATTCTAGATTTGTTCTAGAATATTATGGGATTATTTTTATTTAATGGATTTATTTTAATTGCAAAATAAAATCCTTGGAGGCTAAGTTTTACTCTCCTATGTAAAGAGAGTTCTCACAAGCCTTAGACACACAATGAAATTCGACTTCTCCTCTTAGAGAGAAGAAGGAATAAAATTCGGCCAAGGGGTTTAAGGGGAAAATCTTGGAGATTTTCCGGGTAGCATATCGGAAGGATTCGAGACGAGGATTTCCTTCCACCGGGAGTTGCTTGGATCACACGTACGGAAGATCGTGGTGCTCTTCACAACTGATCGATCCATGGAGTTGATATTACACTGATTAGCTACCAGTGAGTTGTATGAATTAATTGATCACTAGGGGGTTAATGGTAAATGAGGATAAGAGGTTCTAGAAAGGGTTAACAGTAACTTCCCGATTTAGAATGAACAGTCTATGGAGGATTAATCCATATGTAATGATTATATCAATGGACGCTTATTATTATTCTCGTGAGGAGATAAATATAATCTCATAATCGGAGGAGTGCGATCACGGGATTATGGTGGGATATTCTGTGATTGATTTATCGAATATAATTATTACATTCGTAAGATAATTATTTATTTGATTTATCGGAGCCACGCGATTATTAGTCCATGGTCCCGACGCGTGCCTCCTAATATAGCATAGCTATTCTCAGACGTCGAATCCTAATAATATTAATTTAGTTCTTGTTGGACTTTATTAAAACGATATGTGAATTAATTGTTTAGTGGACTATTAAATTAGTTGGGCTAAATAATTAAATATGTGGAAAAGACATTTTTCATAATCTTGGCCCAATTATTGTGTTATGGCAAAATTAATATTGACTAGGTCAATATTAGAAATTTCACCCCATGCTCTTTTTTATGGGACAAGAAATTGTTTTCTTGTGTATTAATAAGACATGTGCATAAAATATTTATTGGATAAATATTTATGGAAAGAAATAAAGATAAATATTATTCTAGATTTGTTCTAGAATATTATGGGATTATTTTTATTTAATGGATTTATTTTAATTGCAAAATAAAATCCTTGGAGGCTAAGTTTTACTCTCCTATATAAAGAGAGTTCTCTCAAGCCTTAGACACACAATGAAATTCGACTTCTCCTCTTAGAGAGAAGAAGGAATAAAATTCGGCCAAGGGGTTTAAGGGGAAAATCTTGGAGATTTTCGGGTAGCATATCGGAAGGATTCGAGGCGAGGATTTCCTTCCACGGGAGTTGCTCGGGATCACACGTCGACGGAAGATCGTGGTGCTCTTCACACCTTCGTTCGTTCTTTCTATTGCGGTTCTTCAACTTGGATTTTGAGATCCAAGAGGTATGTTCTACAACCCCCTTGTAGAGTAGATCTAGTTATTTTATTACGTGTAATTTATAGATCTAGATCCTTAAATCGCTTCCGTTGCGGTTGATATTACTAACATTTTGTCCTTGATGCAACATTTTTTGAAAGTTGTCTTATTCTCTAATTTTTTAAATACTTTTGTCCTTGTGCCTCATTACCCATTCTTTAATTCATCTCAATCATTGTTTATGTCAAAACCGTAGAAAATTTTGCCTGTAGATTTCCTTCCGCTCTCTGCTTTGTCAATGTTCACAGAAAACCTTAAAAACGGCAACAATAAAAATACCAAAAATGATACAATCACAGAAAAACTGTACCGCCTGTCCACAGAATGTTTAATGTTACGGTCCAGAATTTATAGCTTTTTTGTTTTTGTTGTTTTTAATTCAAAGTGTGTGGCTGTAAATATGTCGGGGGATAAAGTCGGGGGATGGGGTCGGTGCCCCATCACCATCCAACGACACAATGTTCATAAAGAAACTCTTGAAATGCCATACCGATTCAGAAATGGATTCACCTTTTCACCGTTAGAATGCCTCTGGTTATCGGGATTCACCATTTCACCGTTACAAATAACATGTTAGAGTATTTCTCGATGATTTATGAAATTAAACCTTCGCCGCCTCACGAATTGCAAACGGCTGCTTCTCCATTGGTCATTGAATCGTAGGGTTGTTTTGATTTCCAAAACAGAATCGTGGGTTTATTTCATGTTTGTAAATAGCAATTATATCTTAACTGCTTAGCCTTTCTGTGAGATATTAGGTATCAGTTGAAAATCAAATCTTTGAAACTGAAATAGTTTCAGATTGTATTTTATTTGTTTATTTTATTTTTATGGGAAACTTCAGATAGGATCCGTGTGTTTGAAAACGGGTATAGATCAGGCAATTGGGTCAGTTATGGGTAATCGGGTTAAATTACCCTTTCAAATATATATAGACTAGTAGGGAACCCGTGCGATGCACGGAGGACGTTATATTTGAAAAGTCGATTTGTGTATGTAGAAATTTGTAGCTACTGTAGTAATTTAAGAGCTATTTAAGTGAAACCAAAAAAAAATGGCATGAATGAAATATTTACAATGATATATGTGCATGATGAAATTTGTAGATGATGTTATGATTGAAAAGCTATGTAAGTGAAACAAAAATAACCCAAAAAAAAGATGGCATGAATAAAATGTTTACAATGAAATATAAAAGTGTAGACATCTGTCATAGTGATGAGAATGAAAATTAGCGTTGGTTGACTTAAAAGCAAACGTGAGAGTAATTCAATGTAATTATATGATGATGAATTATATGCTATAGAAAAATGTAATTCAAATATGCCAGTAGGAAACCCTTGAATTACATTTTTCTATAGCACTACATTGAATTACATTTAATTCAATGTAGTGAATCAAATATTTCGGTCACAAGCTTCCAAGTCGTCAAACTGTTTATTTCTTTTTTGCTTGAATCGTGCTTCGTCACACATTCAGTACAGAAATATCCACAATTTTGTGAACGTCATTCCACTGTAAACCTATGACGCCATGTACTGCATACTACGGCAAATTTTAGTTGGCATGACCTGTAATGACACACACAACACACCCTAAGCTAATGAAAATGCAAAAACAATTGAAAACAAACAAATTTCAGTGCAACCACAACATAACCAATCAGACCTACCAGGCAAGATGGATTTGGATGAATAGTAATATCCGTGTAACACCACCAGTAGAAAAATCAAGATTGTCGCCCTATAGAATCGAATAGAACCAAAACATTGGGTACGACAGAATCATAATTTGAAAGATCATTGTGAATAATTATTTTAAAAAGGTGTAATTTTACAATGGAATGAATTTCAACAATCATTAAAAAAAACAGGGAGGAAAAAAAAAACCAACTTAGACAAACCATGTCAGTTCCAAAACGTCTCTCAACAAATTTAAAAATGAAAAGAGAGATAATACTGCTGATGATATAAAGAGCATGAGTAAAAATGAGATAATGAAAAAGTATAAAAGAGATTGGAAGGAATATTGTCCGAATAAGTTTTAAGAAAATCTAAATAATAAAAAGAATCAAAACAGAACCATTGTAAACAAACCATATGCCTCCTATTTCATTGTAAAAAAACCATATGCCTCCTCCCATTTTCAAATGACGTGTGGGAATTTCACTTCATTTTATGAAAAAACATTCCTCCGAATCAAGTACATCGTTTGTGGATAGTTTGTTCGATACTCGAATCTTGTCAGGTTCGGGTTCGAGTTGAATCAAAACCGAGTCCAGTCAAGTTTTGGCTCGAGCCGGTAATCATGAATAGCGTGTGGCTCCTTTTGACCAAATCTGCCAATGCTGAGATGAGTGATGTAAAAGCCATCCAACAGTTTCGAACGCATTTGAAAGAGTTAGAAGAATTGCATTTAGGTGAAATGATAATTCATTACTCAATCTTGCAGAGACAAAGGTTCTTATACAAAATGACAGCAAGCATAACAGAAAACACAGTACTAGCAAATCTAGTAGGGAATCTTATCTATACCCTTGACACATGGACAAATAGAAACAGGACACATGGCACCATATAATAGAGACACATATATATATTACTTAACATCCCCCCTCAAACTGAAAGTAGCATCAACTACATTCAGTTTGGTCTTGTTAACTTGAAACTGGGAATTTGACAAAGCCTTTGTGAAGCAATCAGCCACTTGGTCACTGGATGGAACATAGGCCACTTGGAGTTGGTTCTTCAACACTTGATCCCTTACAAAATGAACATCTATTTCAATATGCTTAGTCCTAGAATGGAACAGTGGATTGTAAGCTAGAGCAGCTGCACTCAAATTGTCACACCAGGTGACAGGTTTTGCAGCAATCTGAATGTGTAGTTCTGTTAGAAGAGACTTCAGCCACTTAATTTCTGCTGCAACATTTGCTAGGGCTCTATACTCAGATTCAGTACTGGACCTTGCCACAACTTGTTGTTTCTTAGAGCTCCAAGACACCAAGGATCCTCCTAGATAAACACAATAACCAGCCATTGATTTCCTATCCACAACATTACATGCCCAATCTGCATCACTGAAACCTGTAATAACCAATGCTTGGCTAGGTTGGAAGTGTAGGCCATGGCTGAGTGTGCCTTTAACATATCTCAAAAGTCTTTTGAGGGCAAACCAGTGGACTTCTCTTGGTGCATGCATATATTGGCTCAACTGATTTACTGCATAAGTGATATCTGGCCTGGTGTAGGTGAGGTACTGCAGTCCCCCCAGGATGCTCCTGTATAGAGTGGCATTAGGTAACAGTGGAGAGCTGACAGAGGTGAGATCTACATTTGTTGTCATGGGAGTGGACACAGGCTTCAGATGCTCAAAATTCAGTTTGTTCAATAGTTGAGAGGCATAGTGCTGTTGTTTAAGATAGAGTCCAGTCTCATCCATGTGTGCTTGCATGCCCAGAAAGTGGGACAAAGGACCAAGATCCTTCAGAGCAAATTTTGCATTCAACATGTTGATGAATTTCTGTATCAGGTTGACACAGTTGCATGTAATCAAGATATCATCTACATACACCAGAACATACATTAGAACACCTTTTGTATGAAAAATAAAGAGTGAAGTGTCAGACTTGCATTGATAGAATCCCCATTTTAGCAATTGAAGTCTCAACTCATCAAACCAAGCCCTGGGGGCTTGCTTAAGGCCATATAGGGCTTTCCTCAAGTGACAGGTGTGATTAGGCTTTGTAGGATCCACAAAACCTTCTGGTTGTGGCATGAACACATCTTCATAGAGGGTTCCATTGAGGAAAGCATTGTTTATGTCAATTTGATTGATCTTCCAGTTTAGTGACACTGCAATAGCTAGAACCACCCTGATTGTGGAGGCTTTTACAACAGGGCTGAAAGTTTCACTGTAATATAAACCAGGGGTTTGATGAAAACCCTTTGCAACCAATCTGGCCTTGTGTTTTAAGACAGATCCATCAGGCCTCAACTTCAACTTGAACACCCACTTATTTCCCACAAGATGTTGACCTGGTTTAGGTGGTACAAGATCCCAAGTATGATTGTGAACAAGTGCCTTAAATTATTCCTTCATTGCAGCATGCCACTAAGGAGATGCAATGGCTTCTGATGCTCCTGCTGGTTCCATTTGGCAATGGACAGGGTCTTTTGAGGCTAAGTAAGAGAAGGTTTTGGGCTTGACAATGCCACTTTTAGCCCTGGTCTGCATAGGATGATGGTTGACAGGGGAAGGAGATTGTACTAAGGTATTGTCAGTGGATGATTGTGAGGATTGTGTGTTGGATGATGGTGATCTGGAATGATGTGAAGGTGATCTGGAATGATGTGAAGGTGTGTGTGTTTGTGCTGTTGGTGTAGGGGTGAGTGATTTGTCATTCATGGAGTGTGTTTGTGCTGGTGAACGAGATGATTGTTGATCTGATTCATGTTGTGAGCTATCAGGTTCAGGGTGATATTCTTCACCAGATGCATTTTCCTCATTGTCACTGGATTGGAGAGCAGAGAAAGAATTAGAAGTAAGGATGTTGGGGATGACACTGACAGATCCACCTTGAGGTGTGGACTGGCTAGTAGGCATGGAGGTATGGAAGAGTGATTTATATGGGAACTCAATCTCATTGAATATGACATCCTTGGACACATAGACTCTCCCTGTAGGGTCTAGACAAAGATACCCCTTGTGAGAAGGACTAGTACCTAGAAAAACACACTTAGTGGTATGAAACTGGAATTTCTGCTTTTGGAAAGGTCTGAGATAGGGATAACAAGTACAACCAAAAGTCTTGATAAGTTTGTAGTCAGGAGTTTGATGCAGAAGTTTTTCATATGAGGACTTCATTTGAAGAACAGGAGTAGGTAATTTGTTTATAAGGTAGGCACTGTATTGGAATGCTTCACTCCAAAACTTTAAGGGCATTTGAGCCTGTGCTAGAAGAGTAAGACCAACTTCAACTATATGTTTGTGCTTTCTTTCAATTCTGCCATTTTGCCCATGAGCATGGGGGCAAGGATGTCTAAAAATGATTCCTAGATCTTTTAACATAGATTCAAAAGCTCTAAAATCTCCTCCCCAGTCAGTTTGGAGACACTTAATACTCCTATCAAACTGTTTTTCTACAAGAGCCTTAAACTGGACAAAAACCTGTAAAGCATCAGATTTGTGCACAATAGGATACACCCAAACAAACCTACTGAAATCATCAACAAAGCTTATGTAATAATGAGATCCTTTAGCAGAAGTTATAGGGGCAGGGCCCCATAGATCACAGTGAATCAAATCAAGACAGAAAGCAATTTTAGAAAGAGAAGTAGGATAAGACATGGCATTGAGCTTGCCTAATTGACAAGCATCACAAAATTCAACTTGTTCATTGCAGACAGAATTACAGGACTGTAAGACTCTATTCAAAATACGAGAAGATGGATGCCCCAATCTTCTATGCCACACATTGGCTTCATTAACAGGTTTGGATTTAGACTGAACATGTTTATTACAGACACTGGATAAAAGACACTTATAACTAGAGTCAACTTTGGAGTGAAGAGAGTTCTTAGTAACTTCATGAGGAAATTGCATCTGGTAAAGTCCATCTTTAAGAGTTCCTTCCAACATAACCTTCCCTGTACTCTTGTCCTTCACAAAGCAACAATCAGAATGAAATTCCATAATCACATGATTATCAGAAGTAAGTTGTGAAACACTTAACAGGTTTTTGGTTATATGAGGCACATGAAGGACATTATTGAAAGTGAGATTAGACTTATCTGTTTTAAGGGAAAAACTACCAGTGTGTGTTATGGGAAGACTCTTACCATTGCCAATGGTTAGACCATCAGAACCATCATATCCTTGACTCAGTTGCAGGCTGTTGAGATCAGCTGTGATGTGATTCGTTGCCCCACTATCAGCATACCAGCTCCCATCTGTGACTGATTCAGGACTAGCAAAATAGGCAGCAGGTTGTCCATAGTTGGTATATTGGCCACCATTAGGTCTCACATTTGCAGCAGAATTTCCATTATTCACTTGACCATTATAGGTTGAGTTGTATCTGTGATAGCATTCAACAGCTGTGTGTCCAACTTTACCACAAACTTGGCAGGTAGGTCTAGCACTTCCTCGATTTGAGTTGCCTCTTCCACCACCTCTACCTCTACCACCTCTTCCTCTATAACCACCTCTTCCCCTGTTGGTGTTCTGGAAATTCCTATTGTTTTGTGGCCTTGGATGTCCTCTTCCTTGACCAGGTCTGTTGGTGGCTAAATTTGCAGAGGGATTTCCCAGGTCCAAAGTGGTAGAGGGTGTGAATCTTGCAAGTAAACGTTCATGGGTTACCAGTTGCGATTGGACTTCTTGCCAGGTTAGTGAGCCAATTCTTGCAGTGATGTTAACTATCACAGACTCATAGTCACGATTCAGACCACCCAGAGTTGCCAGTATCAACTCCGAAACAGATATAGGGTACCCAGCAGCTTGCAAACCATCAGAATAGCCTTTCATCTGAGCCAAGTAATCAGCCATGCTTTTTGATCCTTTCTCAGATCTAGTGAGGGCAGTCTTGTATTCGAGCATGCGTGACTCAGATCTATTGTTGAACAAGGTTTCAAGATTCTTCCACACTTCATTGGATGTAGTACATCCAATCACTTCTTGCAGTGCAGCTTGCTGTCATTGAACTCATTAGCCAGCTCATTAGTAGCTGATCAGTGGCGTTCCAGGCTTCATATAGAGGATTTGGTTCAATGGCTCCAGTTCCAGTGGCCTGAACGAATTTTGACGGTGGTGCTTTGGTGCCGAAAAGAAATCCTTCCAGACGATTGCCATGAACAAAGGGTATGAAAACAGATTTCCAAAGAAGATAGTTGTTTCTGTCAAGTTTGACAGCACAACTTTGACTGAGATTTCCATTGAAGGTCGGAAACGAAGATGAAACATTATTTTGTGACAGGTTTCCAAAGGTCGGAGGGGTAGCTGTTACCGGAGGTGTAGTGGTGGAAATGAGATTTGTGGTGGCTGTGAAATGTGGAGCTGAAAGAGATGAGAAGCTCCCAAGAGAAAAGCTGGGTGTGGTTCCTCCAGCTGTGAGTGGAGCTCCGGTCACCGGAGTTGAGGCAGAAGCATTGGTTCCGGCCATATTAGGCTCCGATACCAAGTTAGAAGAATTGCATTTAGGTGAAATGATAATTCATTACTCAATCTTGCAGAGACAAAGGTTCTTATACAAAATGACAGCAAGCATAACAGAAAACACAGTACTAGCAAATCTAGTAGGGAATCTTATCTATACCCTTGACACATGGACAAATAGAAACATGACACATGGCACCATATAATAGAGACACATATATATATTACTTAACAGAAAGCCAAATTTCGAATAAACATGTGCATCAAAAGAGCAATTATGTCTCCAAAAAATGATTAAAGGTTCAAAATTAGCATCAAAAGAGCAAAATTAACATAAATTCACATTTTCGAGTTCGAAGACTATCCAGCCCGACCAGTGGTGGTAGTGCTTACATGGAGTTTTACATCGTGGACCACAACATTCTTCAAAACTGGAGGAGTAATTTAATCGAGCAACTTGTGTACATGAGTATCCCCTTCTTTAATGCTCTGCTGCAAACCTTCAAACACTTAGCGTGCTTCAGCTGTACGCTCAATATCCAAACCAGAGATAACCAAATCCTTAACACCTTCAATAGGAACAATCACCGACCAGACACGAACAAAGAACTTCCTTACCCAATCCAGTAAATTAAATGCTCCCGGTGGCTGCGAGCTAGAAGAAGACGCCATTGAACACACAGAATCTTCAAAATGCGAAAAGCTGCAATCGGGTGCCCTTTCGGCCATGGAAGAAGCCATCCCACCAAGCAAAACCTTCTGGCCAGCAACATTTTCACTTGGAATCGCGCCTTTATCTGTGATACCTCCCACCAATGGAGCTGTAACAGACGAAGAAGTCGATAAAGAAGTCATCCTCTTATCCTTCCAATACAGTATCAAAACCAAATACTTTCGAGCATTCAAGAATATTTACCAATTCGAGCATAAGTTCCTTCCGAGACGACGCCATTGTCAAGGTCCAGTTTTGTGGATTTTGGGAGATGGTTCTTGAATCTCGGTGTTGATTTCTTGAGCCATATAGAAGGAAGTGAGTACAAAAATGCATAACTGCGTTTGTGAATGGGGATTTGTGGATTTCCTGAAAGGGGTCTGCATTTGAAGAAGAGAGGAGTTTGGAGATGATGGGTTGCGGGGAAGTTATCGGAAAGTAGAATCGTGGACATTTATGGAAAAGCAGTCGTGGGGGAGGTTTTATTTTCACTTTTATTATAACTAGCAAAATGCACGTGCGTTGCACGTGGTGTTTTATTACGCATTTATTTTCGATGGGTAATTAGTTCGGTATTGAGCGATGCACTTTTGCCTTCATGCATTTGAACAACATAAGTTAATAATCACTAATATCAACTCTGATAAAAATTTATTGAATGACATTTGTATAATATGATACACATAAATATATAATGAAGCAGAAACATCAAATGTATTAGTGCATCGAAGGTAAACAACTATTTAACTTTCATAAACGGTTTAGTCTTTTTCTTGTTTAATTTTTGCTAACCTAATTTTTTTTCTCAAGTTGCCAATGATATCATCATCTTCAATGTAGATTGGACATTTGTCTTCGTTTTTCATGATCGTACTTTCACTGTTGTCATTGCTTGCATTCACTTTGGCCTTCTTTTTATTTTTCTTAGTTTCAGTTGTTCTTCCAATGTCATCGTGATGATCGTCAACATAAATTGGAGTCGTGTCTTTGTGTTTCGTGATTGTATGTTGACTATAGCATGCGATCACGACTCTTTTGTTTTTCTTCTTTGTTTTTACTGTAGACACGTCGATATCTTTTCCATCCTCCTCTAACGGTTTCTTGTCGGTATTTTTTTGCATTTTCGCATTCGTTGATGTTGATTTTTGGATTATGGATTTTTGCATTGCCTCTGCTATCAACTTGGGCGAACCATTGATATCTTCTATTCTCCCGTTGAATCTGAAGAAGAATTTGTATTCTTCTTGACCGGGGTCGTTCAATTTATCATAATATTCCGAGCTACCATTTTCCTGTGTATATATATCCATCACAAACATAAATAAGTAACATAAAAAAGTAATCTATATTTAGAGTTATAATATATATATTTGGTTTTGTTACCTTGCAAGTAATATAATTCGCTACGTCACATCCAATATATGTATCCGCTGCCTCTCCGAATAATGTGATATCAGCAGTTTGTCCTTTAGATTCAACCGTTAAATTCAGTCGATACCTGGTATGTAGAAGGCAATTATTGTTAAACTATTGTTAATTGTATGTTTTAAATGGTTAAGCATAGTAATTTAGATTACCTTGGTGCTTCTTTTGCATCGTTGTTGTTACATTTCGAACATACCCACCCACATAGTCCTCTTTGAACTGCTTTGGTGCATTGCATGCATGACCTGTACCATAGATTACCCAAATTCTTCACACGTAACACTGTTGCTGAGAAACAATAATATGCACCCTGCAAAATAAAAATATAAGAAATGTGTTTTATTTTAAATATTTTTATGTTTGTGCTATTGTTTGTTATTTGCTTACCTTTTTAAGGGTGTCTTGACTGAATGCTATATCGGTTAGGTTTATCTCTGTTGCTTTGTCTCTTTCATTGGAGTTGCTGGAGTTGCTCAATTAGGGGAACCTGTCCTTATTTGCGTTTGTGTTTTTCCTGAATAAATATGTAATTTTTTTATTTTTATTTTTGCAGTGATGCAATATAATTAAGAGGAGGAAGTAATTATTTGGTGTAATGAATTTTGCGAGATGAATTTACCATTTTTATAGACTTTTACTCTGTTTTCCGTCCGGAACGATATGAAGGGTGGATGTGGATGTTGTGGTTAATCTCCATTCACCTGCAAATACATAATATGCAAAGCTTATTATTATCTATTGAAAAAATTATTATATTAGTTAATCCTTCTAAAAAAAAGTAATTATATTAGTCTGTTTTTTTTTTGTTTTAATTATTATATATATAAATACTTAAGAATATATAATATAGAGAATTATGTAATGTATTTCTGAAAGTACCTTTAAAGTAACATCTTTTTAGATTCGTGATTGCTATAATCGGGTTGTCATCTACAAGTGACTGGAGCATCCTGCCTTCGTTTCTTGCCATGTCCGCCCATAATGTCACCGTTATCAAATTGCCTCTAAATAAACAAAAACATGTTATCAATATTATTATAAAAAAAAATGTATATGATTGTAATATATTTTTGTGGGTGACATGTTTAAATAACTTACTCGGTGTTCGTGAGTTGAATTTCTTTCTTATCTACGCTTTCTCCCGTAGATGTATTTACTGAGGTAATTGGATCTTGTTTGAATAAAAATCCCAGGACATCTATTAAAAAAGAAAGAAATATTAACATTAAAAAATGTGTTTGTTCGAGTAAAGAAATTCATACTTAGAGGAAAGAAAACCTATCGACATAAAAAGCGAAACAAATAAACAATTATACAGATGAAAAATTGCTAAGAAAATACAAAAACCACCACTTCGAACAATGTATACAAAACGAAATTTGATCAGAGAAAAACAAATGCAGAAAAGTTTACCAATTGGATCATAATGCTCTTTTTCAATATCTTTGAAGTCCATGTAGTTGCATGCTAGTTGCATATCTGCTATTTGAATATCGGCCTCTTTTATAGTTGTATCTAAATTTACGACCAACTCAATTTCCGGATGGATAGTCTCAAACTTTGGATTGATACGTTTCACCCCGACATTTGTGAATTCATATGTTGTATTGTGTTGTAATGTTTCACTCCATGTATTGACAACGTCGTTATACAACCAAACTCGTATTTTTGTATCCTGTATTTAAAAGGAAAAAGAAAATACTATCAATGACATGTACAAGAGTTTTCTTTTTTTGTTTTAATTTTTAAATTTACTATAATTCCTGGCATAAGAAGTTTTTACTAAAATAACATAATATCCAAGTTTTACCTCTTCATCTACGCATATCATTTTTTGATATTTCCTGTTTCTATCGTTTGCTGATGATTCAATGAATCCAACCCTTATGACTTTAAGTTTTGTACAACAATCCGCTTGACCCGCCATCATGGAATTGATTGTTAATATATTTTCTTCTGCCTGAAAACGTAATACAATATAAACAGTAATAATATTATATTTAGATATTACCATAAATCTATACGTAATTTTTCGCACAGATTGTTTACTTGACTTAGAAAATACGACGTAAAGACCAAATTGTTAGAGAAATTAAATTAGGGGAATTTAGAAATCCATTTTTTTGTGGTTCACGCAGATTGTTTAATTGACTTAGAAAATATGTCGTAAAGGTATTGCATATACCTACCCCAAACCACTACCGAACCATCCCTGACCTACCCCTATGTTAATCCCCTGACCATCCCCTTGCATATCCAGATGGGATATATATTCGCTAACATCCAGATGAAAAAAATTGCAGTAATTTTTGAAAAAAAACTAAAAATTATAGCAAAGCCAAAAGGTATTGCAAAAAAAGAACAACCGATCTACTACTTTTGAGTCCCCTATTTTCAAAATCTACAAGAAGACAATGTTCGGTGATTGGATTGGGTTGGAACAGATGGAAGCAGAAGTCGGCGATGGCAATTGTTAAACCAAAGAAGATGAAAACGATGGCATTAGGAAACAAAGAAGATGAACACAATACAAGCATAATATTAATGGCAGAAATTTCATAATCTTACGGGCTTTTTTGCTTCCGAGGTAATCATTTTTCTGTTCATCTTTAAAGTTTGCTTTGAGCGCGGAGTCTCTTTGTCTGATTTGAATAGGAAGAGAGATTTTGGTTTCATGTGTGTATTGCTTTGTTGATCTTATTGCAACTTATATAGATTCTTTGGCATGCGACCGTCGTATACTAAATCATCTAGTTTGATTAGGAATAGGATTTTTGTTCTTTTTGGAGTTTGTCCGCTTAATTAAAGGTTACTAACTTCATTAGGAATAACAATCCGTTTTGTTGTAGGTGTTCTTCTGTTAATGAATTTTGATCACAAAAGGATGTTGATCGGAACAGGGCTGTTGGTTAATTATTTACTTATTTATATTTTATAAATGGACTTCTAATTCAACATAATAGAATTAAAAAATATAGCAGATAAATGTTTGATTGGCTGAACATAATAAATTGATATATAATATTTTTGTATTTGTAATAAACTATTACAAAGGGGATAATTAATTTAGATATTGTTGTAATTCTTTTCGAAATGCACATGTAATTTGTTTCATTTTAGTGACATTTAATTATTTGATTGAAATTTATTTCTTAAATTTTGTTTATTATATCAATAACAAAAATTAAATTAATTTAAAGTTTAAACATAAAAAACGCAACATAGTGGACTTGTTATATTTAACAAAAAAAAACAAATAAAGTTGGAAACAATGGATAACGCCACCTCTCTACTCAAAGTCACAAGACAATGATGTATTCTTCATGGCTTTTGTTTTTGTTTGCTTTTTATTTTTATTTTTAAATTATATGGAAAGGATTTTGACCCTGTAGGCATTAGGTTTAATCGGAAGGTTGATGTTATGGCAAATAGCTCATATATAATCATGGTACTATAGATTATGGAAAATCTTCATAGATTACATACACATTTAATGGATGGATGTGATATATTATTATCTTCACAAGATACTAAACAATTTGATGGGTGTGATATATTATTATCTTAATACGTGTCCGCCTCATTGTAGTTCCCTTTAGCAACAAATGAGAAATTACAACTTTCTTATTAAGAATTTCTTCAACTTTTGATCTTGGTTTCATATATAGGGTGCAACTGCATTTTGGGAATTCGGTATAAAAAATACTACAAAGGTGATAATTAATAAAAATATTGTTGTAATTCCTTTCGGAATGCACTTGTAATTTGTTTCATTTTACTGGCATTTAATTATATGATTGAAATTTATTTCTTAAACTTTTATTATTATATTAAAAACACAGAAATTAAATTAATTTAAACATAAGAACGCAAAATAGTGGACATGCTAAAGTTAGAAAAAACAAATAAAGTTGAAAACATTGCATAACGCCACCTATACTCTCAAAGTCACCTATGATTAACGCCAAAAACAAAAAATTGAAATCTTTTGTCCAGCAACCTTATTCTTTATCCCTTTTATTCTAATAATTGGTGGCTTCGTAGAAGTTTGTGGAAATGGAGGTTCAATAGGGCAAAGTATGCGAATGCATCAGCTTCCGATCATATCTCCTACACTTTGTGTGCCTCCTTCTTAGTTAAGAAGTGTCGTCATTTTCCATTGCATAAACTGGATCAATAAAAAGTGTAAGAGCTCATAACAGTAGGTATGAATTATTTAATGAAAATAAATGAATAATAAGAAGTATAATATTTACGTACCAGATTGTAGAACTTGTTTGTATACTATATTTTTCGTACATGTGTAGGCGTTGTCTAGTTGATCTTTGGGTTTGATTAACACCTTAGTTGTTGACATTGAAGTTCCCCTTGATAGTGCAACATATAGTTGTCCATGAGAGAACACTGGTCGAGGCAAATAAACACCTACAAATGGTATCGTTTGTCCTTGTGCTTTATTGATCGTCATTGCAAAGCAAAGACGAATAGGATATTGCTTTCTTGTAAAATGAAATGGGTATCCTTCGTTTTCTGCCGGTGAGAGTGGGATACGTGGGATTAAAACCTGCTTTCCACAATGTTGCCCAACCGTGATTTCTGCATGAATCACATTTCCTTTGAAACCTTTACATACCATCCTTGTACCATTGCATAATCCTCCCGCTGGATCTAAGTTCCTTAACAACATTATCGGTGAATACTTTTTTAACACTAACTTGTGAGGAGGCATTCCATTTAGTGTCAAAGTGTTGAGAAATTCTTCTTGATAATAATCATTAGTATCGTCAATAGCCTTATCAAAGCTGTTGAAACAATATTCTTCTCCTGGAAAGGTTGATATCAATTTTTCATTTAACTTATCAACATGTTCATTAGTTGTGGCTAGTATTGCTCTGCTTGTAATGTATTCTGCTGAGAATGGATTCTCTTGTATAGATGGGAAGATAGAATTGATTAAATTGTTTTTCGAAACCCCATCATCGTTTAAATCATATTCGATGATCATTTCTTTTGGTAACTCTATGTCTCCGTGAATGTTTGTTGGTTCTTCTCCACAACCCACCCTTAATAAAAATTGGCTGAAGTGTAGATCTCCTCTTGCTCTCATATTTTTGGAAAGGTATAGTTTTTCCATTATTGGCCATAAATATGACTTCACCAAGCTTGCCTCTATTGTTTGTAGTATCGTGCCTTTTGGTACAACAGGAAGCACTTGTCTAAAATCACCTCCAAATGCAATCACCTTTCCTCCGAATACGTTTGAATTTCTCATGATATCTTTAAGCTTCTATCAAGTGTTTCAATTGCCCATTTTTTTGCCATTGGTGCTTCATCCCATATGATTAGACTTGCTTTCCGTAGTAATTCTGCATTTCCGCTTTGCATTGGTATATTGCATACTTGTTTCATTCGCATTAATTGGAATTTTAAAACGTGAATGAGCAGTTCGGCCTCCAGGCATGATTCCAGCTGCAACTCCTGATGTGGCTGTTGCTATAGCTATCTTTTCTACTCCTTAGATTTGCTAGCAGAGCCCTATATAAATATGTTTTCCCTGTGCCACCAGGCCCATCAATAAAAAATACCGCACTTTGACCATTATCAACCTTATATAGAATTTTTCGGAATATACTTTGTTGTTCAGGATTAAGCATTTCTTCTAAAATGTAATCTTCTTGAGGAATCTCTATAGACAATTCATCATGAATCTCTCTTTGTATATTTTCTATAGTGTTGTTGCAGTTTTCTTGTATACTTGGTAAGTCGTAAGATGTCAAGTCTTTACCCATGCTTTCTAGAAAATAATTTATTGATTCCAAAGTTTTGGCCGTAATTGATTTGACAGACTTTGTACGATCTCGCAAAAAATCTTCTGACATCGGTTCCCAGTATGTATCCCACAATTGATGAACGTTTGTTGGATGACAATAAACTAATAGAGTGGCAAACAATCTTCGCAATGCATGAGGCATTTGGAAGGCAATAGCTTCATTCAAACATTCTGAGATGCTCTGATCAGATTCTAATAACCCTCTTTTCTCTGCAGCTTCTTTAAAAGTGGTGCATTTATTATTGTTTACATGCAATAAATCTTCAAACGATGTTGGTCCTCTAACATGATTAAGTAACAATCTTAAATAATATCTTTCTCCTTCCGATGGATTTGCACCATTTATACGGCCAATCACAGCATTTTTTTTCCTCTCTATCCAATATTTGTGTGTGCCTTTCCATACAAAAAATTCGGGAATTTCATTATACAAAAGTTTTTTAGCCTTTTCATTTGATCGACAAAGGGTGAAAAATTCCGTCAACATTGTTTTCGAGGCAAAACCATTTTGAATGAGATCTTCAAGATTTTGATTCTTCCAATATGAAACACAATTTTTCCCAGGTAGGTGAAGTTGAAGACATATAACTGGTGGTTGCATCTCATTCAAAGGAAACTCAAATATTCTCCACATTGCCTCTTGGGCAGATACCCATCTTGCATTTTGAAATTGATTTATTTCATCAATGATTTGATTATCTTCTTCGGGTGAAATGTTTACCGCAATGCGATCATGACCTTTGTATATGTACTTGTATAGGTATTTTACAGCTTGAATTCCTGAACAAATTTCAACATTTATGTGGCAATTGTACCTGAGAAATAATGAGAAACAAATATATAACTGAATCATTACTTTCAACATTAAAACACAATAATCACTTTTGTGTCTATAAGTAGTACAATAATGTAGTCAACGTGTAATAAGGGGGAAAAAAGATAACATAGATATGTATCCACTACTCATGTTGTATTATTCTCTTTGCAGGTAGTTGTATGCTTAATCACTCCACTTAAGCCACAAAGTTATATTGATGAAGTTTAATTTGTCATTTATCTAATAATCTTAGATTTGTCAGTAAATATGTATAAGTAACAATAAGACGATTTTATTTTTTACCCAAACGCTACGATGTATACCGATCAACTTAGACTTTTCTATAAATATGCATAAAATAAAAGCAAGAAGGTTTTAATTTTTACCTGGATAGAAGGTATGGATTGTACGGAACCACCCAACGGTTGTCTAATAATGCTTTACGTACAATGAATTGTAATCCTGTTTTTCTTCTCATGTAAATTGGGTATCCGTCTTTTCCTTGAATTGTAGAATTGTAAAACTCACGGGGATAGTGGTACTTACATTCTTCATTAACCATGCAAGAATTTTCATATTTTGTAATCCACATGGTCCATGCATCATGTGTTTCAACACCAACTCATGCAATTCAGGGTACTTTTCCTTGTTTGGAATTTCTGCACATACAAACTTATCAAATTGATCAGGTGTCAAGATTTTTGAGTTGGACTTCAATATTATCAACATGTGTGCATGTGGCAATCCTCTCTTCTGAAACTCGATGACTTCTACATGAGCTGCTACTTCTCCAAAGATTTTCTTTTTATATAATTGATCCCTTAAATCTTGTAATTTTGCACGAAATACTCTAGAAGTCAAGTCTGGCCTATCTTGAGGTGTTTGCCCTTCAAAAAGATTTTCTTGAATTTCATTCCATTCTGGATTACATGTCATGGTAATAAATAAATCTGGTTTCCCAAACTTTTGAACTAAAGCCATGGCATCTAAATATCGATGGCGCATGTCTCTTGGGCCACCAATAAATGATGCCGGCAATACTACTCTTTTGCCTACCGCGCATCCTCTTGTTTCTCCAGATTTAACGCTATCAACTATACCTTGGTAAAGCTCAGCCCGCACTTTATCCTGGTGTATACGGAAAAAATCCAAGCGTGTTGTTTCTAACTTTATGTACATGTCCACTGCAAATTGATGAAATAAACGTCCAGCAAATAACAATGATGATTGTCTTGGATGTCTTATTTGCATTTTGTAACAGTAATATTCTCTACATGAAATATTTTTTGCTTTTGTTTCCTTTAAACCTGTAAAATTGTAATAATCAATTACATATCTAAATCAGAATAAGAAATTAGATATATACATAAGATCAAATAATATAGTAATAATCATTTATATAACTCAGATAATAGTGTAATAATTAATCCAGTTTTTTTAAATTACTTATACATAACTAAATCAAAGTAATAAAGGAATATAAACATAAGATGGAATAAGTACCTTCTTCTTGAGTTATTACATCTTCGGCTGTTGAACAATTTTGGATACTAATTGCAGTTAATGGCCTGGAATAATTGTGCTTGTCAAGCGATTTTGGTATATTTTGGTGCCATCCAATTTCTCCTTTTGGGAATAAGAGCGGGTATTGCAATGGATCATAGCAACCATAAAAGTGATTTACTTTATATTTATTTCCAGAATGAGAGTGTACAACAATCTCTCTTTCAGATCGAACATTTGGATAATTTCCTTCCACCCATCTTGCAGCAACTTGTTCTGCGGTGGGTGAATTATACACTCGCTGATCTAAATTCACATCTGTAACAATGCGTAACTGCAAATCCTCAAGAGAATCATACTCTTTCAACTTCTTGAAAAATTTAGCATAAGGATTTCTATCTAAAACACTCATTAATTGTTTGAGAATAACTTCTTTTAAATTTGAATTTGAGAATTTCTTCATGCGATTTTCCACCTCATTTTGAGTGTCGTAGAAATATAACTGGAAATACACCGGATTGTCGTCTTTCGGCACAATACTTGGTAGTTTGTGATAGATTTGCCCTTGAACTCTAAACGTGTAAACTCCACATTTGCCTGAAGCCAAATCGTTGTCTAGCTTAACTCCAAAAGATGTAAATGAAAAAATATTGTTGTATGCTCGTATATTTCTTCGAAATTGTTTACACAATTCTAGTTGTGAGGTTAACAGATGATATAAAGCATCCGGGACGACTTCCAATGATAATTTTATCTTTCCATTATCGCAGCAAAATGTAGGAGGTTCAAACTCAAATCTTCTTGCGTTGCAACGAGTACAATTGTTTATTTTCTTTAACTGATTTTGTTCGGATAATTTTGGTTCATATGTGATCTCACCTATTAAAAAAAAGTTTAAGTTATGAAATTTCTACTTGGTAAAATTAATAGCGTTAAGAAATATCATCATATCAATTACCTTCACAATTCATGATCGTCATTTCAGCATTGAGGAGGTAAAGTCGATCACTTCTTTTTGTTGTCCCTATAATTGTTGTTAGTGCAATGTATCATATGAAATGTACAATGCTAGAAACAGAGTTTAATGTGTAACATTCACATAATTATCAATAAATACACTATTGAAAATTTCATATGTATCAATTACCTTCATTAGATTTTCGTATCATTCTTGATTCTTTGGCTTTTTGAATCTTACGTTGTCGTTGTTCGTCTGTCATTCTAGCATATTTTGACTTCTCCTCTTCTCCTATACAATTTAATAAGAAGAAAAAGAAGTGGAAAAAAGATGCAAAGTATTTAGGAGCATTTTGGTTAATCATAATGAAAACAGAAAACTTAAGAAAGTTTAGTAATAAAATATACCGTTGATGCTACTGTTATTTGATGCTAAATCATTATGCATTGTTGTTTCAACAACTTTAACTTGATTTTTGTCATTTACTCCTGTGTTTATAAAATAAGGATATTAACTGTCACAAGAAAACAATAGCAGAGAAAATCATGGTAACAGGTTTGAAGTCTTGGATTACCTTTATTTGATCTTCTTTTTTTTCTTGATTCTATTGCTTTTTGAATTTTATGCCGCCGTTGTTGTTCGGTCATTTTAGCATATTTTGATTTTGTTTTCATTTCTACAAATTGCATCAAGAGAGAAAATGTAAAATGAATAAAATATAGGGGAAAATAGGGAGAAGGACAAAATATTTTCTAAATTAGTGAATAGCACAGTTTTTCAAAACATTTGCATAAACAACAAAAAAAAAAATTAAAATCTGGACGCACCCCCATTTTTATTTTTTCATGCTTTTTATTCACTATTATTCGAAATTAATTGTTTTCGGGATTTACGGAATGAATTTCGACCATGAATCTCATGAAAAACGATATAATAATATCGATCTAAATCCCTAAAAAAAAAGAGTGAAAAAATAAATATCTAGATCAAAAGATCTCAAAAAAACTAACTTTATAAACTAATTGTGTACAAACACACACAAAATGCATATTATTTACTGTACCAATTGTACCGGAACAATCACCAAATTGATCAGTCAATCACACAAATTTCGTGAATCATATTCAATCGGACTTCTCTATCAACACAAATCAAGGGTTTTTTTTTTTTTTTTTTGGCCACACATGCAGAATCAATCAAAGAGTACTTACACTGCAAATAGTTGATTTCTTTTATTTATTTATTTATGAAGGGAAGTTGATTTTCTTTTCTCACATAAATTAGATTGACGATGACATAAATTTCGGCATAGGGAAAACAAAAATTAAGATAATCTTTAACTTAGTTGCCTCAAGTATATGAATTTTGCACATGAATTGAAACTACAGTTTTTTAAACTTAATATCCATCTTTTAGTACTACTATTATTTTGCGTCATTCTTTTATCTAGTGGACTTGTTCTAGCGGTTGATTTGTTATTACTGAAAACAAAAAAAATTGAAAAAGTCTATTAATAAAATAAAATGCGTACATGACATACCATTGATGTTTCCGTCGATGCAAAAATGTTCTGTCTTTTCGTTGTTTCAATAGCATTTTCGATGTTGTTGCGTTCTTGCTCGTTTACTTCCGTATACTTTGATTTTTGTTTTTCTACATTATGTTCATTGTTAACAACATCAACTCCACTGTTGACATCTGCCTCTGTGTTCATAGAAGTAGATGGATTATTGACGGTGATAAAAAGAAGACACCAAAAGAATCTGATGGTAACAAATCTGAATGTATGAACTACCTTTTTTTTTTTTTTTTTTTTTTTGAGAAGAAGAACTACCTTTATTTAATCTTCTTCTTTTTCTTGATTTTATTGCCCTTTGAATCTTATTCCGCCGTTGCTCTTCTGTCATTTTAGCATATCTTGATTTTGTTTCTAGTAGTACAATTTTCACGAAGAATGAACTTAGGATGCATAATGAATGAAATATATACATCTAATAAATGCACTCAACTGTGAAAGTAAAAATGAGATTGTTAAAGTTGACAATACATATAATATTATTATTTAAAAAAAATTGCAAATATATTTGTAAGATATCATTTTAGTTTGACTATACTGACATCCTAGATTCCGGTAATTTCCTATGATAGAATCAAGGATGGTTTTGGGGGTGATTTTAGACTGAACCTGAGAGTCACAGAATCTTAATGAATTATATTTGATACCAACACCTAACAAATATATAGAATAGAATCCAAGAAAACAAAACGAGGTGTATTTAACTACTGGGTCCCCGCCTATACTGACATCCTAGATTCCGGATAAAATTGACACCCAAGAATCCGTCAAATATACAGGCATAACTATACTAAGAATCTAGTGCAAAGTCAGGGTCCACATTCATATCTATCTCCACATGGATAATAAATAGGATATCCATGCATAAAATTTGAGGGAATAGGATATCCATAAACAATTAGATGCCTGTATATTTGACGGATTCTTGGGTGTCAATTTTATCCGGAATCTAGGATGTCAGTATAGGCGGGGACCCAGTAGTTAAATACACCTCGTTTTGTTTATCCTTGATTCCCAGGATTGCCATTAGGATGGACCCAGTAGTTAAATACACCTCGTTTTGTTTATCATTTATTCCTAATGAATTATACAATAGAATCTTTGCATTATCTATTTTATCAATCCGTCAATGCCTGTAATGAATCCGCCTATACTCAAATAACTATACTAAGAATCTGGATTCTGGGGAATATCACATACGATCGTGATAAAGAGACAAACCACCATACTACTACTTTATGTTCAGTGGAATCCTTTTAAATAAAGAGACAAACTAATCTCTCAGATAGTACACACACACACACACTCACACACTCACACTATATATGATGATGTTTATTGAGGAACGAATTAATATATGATGATGATGATGATTACATTACAGTTACACACATGCATGCACTTAGTTTTTGTACAATGAAGCGTTTTATCGAAATCTCATCAAACCGAACCATTTTAGCTTAGCTAGCGTGTGCTCCAATCGTTTCACGAGCAACAATTAGCTCCACTGAACCGTTCGCTGCATCGCCCATTTCTGATACCATTACAAGGTCATCGTACGCTGTTGTAAAATTGTATCTTTGACCAACAGCTCTCAGAAGCTGATACACTTCATACATTGTAGGTCTTTCCTTGGGAGGTGGCAACACACAACTGCATGCAACTTTCAAACACTGGAAAAGCTCACTATCACACCCTTTTCCAACTAAAGACTTGTCTATTGCATCTTGAAGTTTAGAGTTGCTTGAAAGATAGGAAATCCAATCAACCATATTCCCTTTTAAGCTTTCTGGGGCTGTAGTAACGTTTGTAGGTCTCTCACCCGTCACCAGTTCAAGAAGAACGACACCGAAACTAAATACATCGCCTTTCGGGGTAGCAACTAGCAAAACAGCTAACCCCTGGGCATCGCTTAACTAAATAAGATATTACACAATATCAATAATCCACTGTCATAAATCCATCCATACTAAAAATAACATACTCTACGCTAATTACAACACATTATGCATGCACGCAACTTAGAGTAGGAACACTCCACATTTAGTGCAATTTTTTAGTTATTTAAAACCGTTATTCAATGTGTAATAATGGAATCAATTGTGAAGGTAATCAAGATGATGCAATTACCATCCTTATAGACAATGGTGCATCTCACACTTTCCTAGACCAACAGGTTGCCAAGGAGGTGCAGTGTGACACAACCAACTCACCACATGTTAATTATCACAGTAGTAGATGTAAGCAGAATGGTGAGTGAGTTTAAGTGTCCTAAATTGTCATGGATCATGCAAGGGATTAAGTTCCAATAAGATGTGAGGTTGATCAAGTTGAGAGGATGTGACATAGTATTAAGGGTGGATTAGGTGAAATAGTACAATCCAATGGTCTTGATTTCAACAAAACATAGATGGTTTTCACTAACAAGAGAGAACAAATTAAGCTGAGAAGTTACACATAAGAAGCTTAACTTAAGATTATTAGTTGTAAAATCATTACTAAGGAATTGAGAAAAGGGAACCATGGACTCCTCGGGTTCCTAAGGATTGCCATCAAAGAAGGGCTATGAGCATCCCATAACTTTGAAAGAAGGTGTTGGACCTGTGAAATTAACTAAAACCTTATAGGTATGATCACTGTCAAAAGGAAAAAATAGAGTAGTCGGTGGATCAAATACTACAACGAGGGATTATACAACACAATAGTAATCCATTTTCATCACTCTTGCTACTTGTGAAAAAGAAAAATGGAACCTGAGATGTTGTGTGGATTATAGAAGGTTGCATGACTTGACTATCAAATATAGCTACCATATTCTTCTAATTGTTGAATTGTTGGATGAGTTAGGGAGTGCTAGGGCATTTTCAAGAATAGACTTGAGGTATGTATTCCATCAGACTCGATGTCGGAAGATTATGTCCAAAATATTGCCTTTGTAACTCATCATGGCCGGTTAGAATTCAAAGTAATGCCATTAGGAACTAGTCAATGCATCTTTGATTTTGTAACCATCCTCTCAGGCTAGCTTGATTTTCATTGGAGCTAATCTAGTTGGAACTTTTTGATTCATTTAATACCGGATGATGATTGGTTCACTTTTATTATAATTTATTTAAGGAAATAGTGGGGAGTTATTCTAATGAAAATGCGAGGGAGTGTCTGGTCGCAAGCCGGGTCAATTAGCCAAAACGGGTTAATTGACAGTTATTTGCTGTAAAATATAATATAAGATATATAGATATAGATTATTATTATTGTTATTATTAGCAGCAGCAGCAGCAGTATAGCATGGGCTGATGATGCTCTTTGTCCTTGGACGAATATGATATTAGTTAGACTATTTACCATCATTGAACAAACAAGGAAAAAAAAAATTAGTAGGGAAACAAAGAGGCTTTCAATGTCTGTTTTTGTACTTTCTTAACAAAAAATGAAGTGCAACTAAAGAACACATGGGATCAATGAAGGAAATGTACATGATGATTCAGATATATACACTAACAACACAAATATATTACTAATCAGTTGTCCAGTTTTTTTCATTGTTCCAAGCATCATTTATTTTTGTGGAAGCCCTTTGTTTTGGACTATCTAACATGATTTCTCCTGGAAGCGTCTGCTGTTGTAGTATCAGCACGGACGCGTATGAACTCAGGTCTGACGACGTTACAATATCTCCGATAAAACCGAGCTCTGGGTACTCATTCCAGTCTGCTAAACCTTGTATTAATGGTGAGCTGAGATCATGCCGCCTTCCGACAATAACAAGGTCCATACAAACACCCAATTCTCTAATACAACTAACAACACCTACACTGTCCTTAACAATCTCTTCTTTATAATCACAATACTTGTTCTTCTTATTCGTTTCTCTAAAATCGTCGATTAATCTGTTATCTTGTATAGTTTCGCTTGAAATCATGTTAATGTGTTCTTGATATTTGAATCGCATCACTGTGATACAGACTTTCGGATGCTTTGACATACGATTGCTAAGTGCTAGTGCTTCTCTATCATCCTTACCACCCAAGAATACTATTCCTACGTTGTACATGTCGTTTCCAGACACCAGTCGGTTTGCAGACATCATTCGGGTTTTGATCGTCCCCTGTTCGACTAAAATCCCCACTGAGCAAGGCGCTTTCTTGAGGATGTTACGGTTGACGAATCTCCTAGACCGAGCTTCCTCAGCCGACCAATGAATGGCCTCAATCTTTTGAAAAGGTATAATTACAAGTGACACCCTTTTTTCCATAGCAAGATAGCATACATCATCATGCATCGTCTCGTATGGCGATACAGAAGTAAAAGGATAGACCGTCACCTTACCTTGATTTTCCCTTGTAGTACGACCACAGAGCGTTTATAATGTGCTCCGATTCATTTGAACGAACTTGATCTCCTTTGACGATGATCAATCAGGCGAGGTACACCCCTACCCGCAATATCTAAAAGATGGATCACGTAAATGCAAATCGGGCTTTGAAAATTTGGGTACGACGTGTCAATGAGGTTTATGATTGAAGGAATCTGGTCTTGATGGTATAGACAGGCTAGCATGCCGAATTCGATGTTAATTCCGAGTGCTGAGCGGTTCGTCTCCTGTAGGAAGAGTATTTATTTTCTGGCTTGTATAGTGTTTTAATGGTGGGGAAATCGTTGAAGCAAAGAATACTATACAGAAGATCATCACTGTAAATATCTCTTTGTCAATCAGCTGCAAAAAAACAAGGCAAATATCATTATCAGTGTGCATGAATTTCTGAAAAGATGAAAGGTTCAAACATAATTATATATACCTCACAATGGATTGCGTTTTGAGTAGGAGACAGTCATTGATGCCTTGGACACTCAAAATCAAGCCAAGGCATAAAGCATCATCCATTGACATTTCATAGTATATGCAAGGTAAAATGGTTCCAAGTATTTTCCCTAGGAATGAAGAAAACGCCAATATCAAGATAACAAAGAAGTTTCTTGCTCGGATTGAGGCGAAATCTAATCTTGAACCGCTAACAACGAAATACAGAGGCAAGAAGATGAAGGAGACGAAGTAATCAAGCTTTTTCACCAAAGCCGAACCCAAAGGCGGACCATGAGGTACTATAACCCCTAAAAGCATCGGTCCAAACACGAAATGTTGTCCGATTATCTCACCAAACATGGCACTTCCCAATATCAGGATGAACATAGAGAAAACATAGCTCTCTTTGATCGATTTCTCATCCGTTGAATTCCGTTCCATCCATAACAACGACGGCCTAAGGACAACGAATAGAAAGAAGACGAACGTGAATACTAATAACGGCATAAGTATAAGCACCCCTTTTGAGTTTTCTTCCACACTTCGCTTCCCCGCGAAAATAATTTCTGAAAATAACAATGACAATGCACCTGATATCATGGACGAGGACACAGCTAGTCTTCCAAGCTCCGAGTTCAAGAGCTTTAGATCATAAAGGAGGCAGAGGATCACATGTGACGAAACCATGGATTGAAATGATGCAACCCAATTAAGAGACTTGAACATCTTTGTTTCCATGACTAATGAATGCTGTAAAATTATTACCAAAATGAAATTGAGAAACAAAGGTATGAAGAAAGTGGAGCTTCCTATGATAAATGCTCGCCTCCCGGCCTCCTTTATTATGCTAAGATCCATCTTGATACCAACAACAAAAAGAAAAAGCATCACCCCGAAATACGCAAATGTATCGGTGATGTAGATCCCTCCCCTTGGGAAAACATGATCTTTGAATGATGCCGTCGACCCAATAACCGACGGCCCCAATAGAATTCCAGCCTGTGGATATATGTGAAACAGAAAATGCAATCTATCAGGCTAATAAACAAAGACCTATTAGACAGATTTAGAAAAAGAAGAAAAAGAAAATAATGAACCTTACAAGCACTTGAGGAATAAAAGTGTTTTGTACAAGTGGGAAGAGCAAATGCTGTAACAATCCATTGAAGAAAGCACTGAGAGACAACTGGATGAGGAGACGGGAAGACGGGGAAGACAATGGATTCTCATTAAAGAAAATTCCTCTTGACACTCCGATTTCAGCAGGAGCGCATACTACAAGTTGTCCTTCTACGGTTTTGTTCAAGGGAATAGAGCTCATTATATATTATATATCGATCCTTGAAGAGCAGAATTAATTTATGTGTTGTTTCAGATATGGATGAATTAGGTGGAGGAATAAAAATGAGAGAGGAAAATTAAGATGGAGGGGTTTGAAGCTAATTGACGATAGATACAAGTTTTGAAATAAGAAATGCATGGAGTGGAGGAAGAAACGGGGGGAAAGGATATTGACCAACAAAAGCTACTCTTTTCTTCCTTCTCAAAAAAAAAAAAAAAAAAAAAAAAAAAAACCTCTTTCTTCAGCCGTTATGCGCAGTGTTGTTAAACGAACAGAGCTGCTCGTGAATAAGCTCGTGTTCGACTCGTTAGTGCCCATGATCGTTTGTTCGTTTAGCTTAACGAGCCGAGCTCGAACATGATTGTAGACTCGTTTGCTTAACGAACGAACATGAGTTGGTTCGCGAACGTTCGATTATGTTCACGAACGTGCTTATATAAATACATCAATTTACAGTAACCCTGATTCAAAAAAGGATAATTCATTCATTCATCTAAAGATATTATAGATTGAATTTATATAATATTTAGATATTTTTATAGTAATTTTAGTTGTGTAATATATGTAATTTTAATGTCTAACTTGTTATTTTTACATTTGCATTTTATGTTTTATATTTTAACGAACCGAACTCGAGGCGAATTCGAGCCAAACTCAAACCGAAAGACAAAAATATGTTTAACGAGTTGAGCTCGAACACGAGCTCGAACATTACATCTTTTAAACGAGCCGATCAAGTTCAAACTTTATTTTTGTTCGTTTAACAAACGAACGAGTAGCTCGAGTTCAACCACCAATACTCGACTCGGCTCGACTCGCTAACAGCTCTTGTGCATAGCTTTTTAGTTATTACTTTGAGCTATAGCCACCACCACTATGTAAGTGTTGTTTGGTATAAAAAATAGATCTTTTCCCAATTTTCCTCACATATGATGTGATGCCAATAATTCCATGTAATAATGGAAAATATATTTCTCAAAAAAAAATATATAAAATATTTTTTTCTATTTTATATATTATTTATCAAATAAATAATATATCACATATTTATTAAATAGACCAACTATTTAGTATATCGTTGAGGTTTCACAACACGATAATTCAATCGCGTGTTATGACTCAACCCGGGAACCATGGACCTATAACCGGTAGCTCCAATAAATTGATTAAAAATATTTATTAGACAATATTTCTATTCAACCTATTAATTCCGGAATTACGTCACCATAAATCCGAAACTGAACTGATCTAACGATTATAGATATTTCTTATTTTCAATATGTCGAGTCAATAAGTATTCATTGATATGATCATTACATACAAACTAACCATACATAGACAATACTTGATGAAGCGGGAAAATTTCCGTGCATCTTCTTCATTAAATCTTATCATTATTTATTATTAACCCACTGGTGATAAATTAGTTCATAACCAATACGAATTCGGCAGATCGATCAGTTTTCTTGGATTAACAAATAAGTGAATCGTCTTTCTACTTCTAGCAGGTTTGAATGGATTTTGTATCTGTGAAACACATTCCACGTACTCATTCACAATAGTGCCAATATGAAAGTGATTCGGACTGCACCACTTAGCAATCATTAACGAACACATCAAACCCTACCTTGAAACTGTTAGGAAATCTACGCGGGAACGCATCGGAATTTAAAATTTATTTCCTTTTAACCAGGATCAACTTCGCTTAAGCAATAAACATAATAAGTTAGTAGACGGTGGTTACCTTGATTGATCTAAATTATCGACGTTTTGACCGTCTAAGGAGAGCAGTGATGCACAGAGCCGCCCAAGCGTTCGGCCTCTACCGCTAGTCCACACGAACAACCCGCCGGAATCTATCATTGGATTGCTACTAGAAAAACTCGGTTGGTAAACCGACCTTTTCTCTCTCTCAAAAATCTCTCTAAGAAGCTCTCTTATTTTTCATAAGAACTATTAGTCTCTTGAAATTATGATGTACAAAAGAACTAGCCAACCCCTTTCTTTTATAGGGATAAGTGGCACCCCATTGAGCCACAATCTGATTGGAGAAACTCCTTAGTAGATTGAGGAGAAAAAAAACATTTTAATAGTAAAATAAAGAAAATATATTTGATTGATTTATCTCATTCAATTTAATATCTCATATTAAATATTTCCAAAGATATTGTCAATATCTAATATTGATTATCTTTATCTCATTACCATAAATCTATTTTTCATAAATCTATTAATATCTAATATTAATACATGGTAATATCATTAATTAAATTGCGCAATCCAAATGTATCTTAATACACTGTTACCTGTGCCCCATACCATTAAATTGGCATCCGGAATATTCTTTTAATTAATATAATACTATGATTAATTAATTTGCAAAATACATGTATATCATATATACATATTTTCGACACACATATATATCATATGTATATTTAATTAATCAACATAATTAAAATCTTGTATTTAATTTATTCATAATAAATAAATATCATCATATTAATTTATCACTATTTCGAGATAAAACTTTCCTTATTCGGTTATCACTATAACCGCATTTTAATCCGGCTAGATGTTCTTATGTGTGTGACCCGATAGGCTTCGAATATGTTGGCCGTAGGCACAAAGTGCAATTACGAAAATGCCCTTCATACCTAACGATCACGAAGTAGCGTCAGCAACACACCGTGACCCTCAATCATTGGAAGAATCAAATGCAATGACTACTACCTTTCATGTGAAACAGTTACCGTGTAAATAGAATCATATCGCTGTAATAATATCCATACGGTTGTATCTCGAGTGTCAATACATTAACGACCGTATCTTATAATCTGGATATCCTACTCTCTCGAAGTAACATATTTACTTCCACTTTGCAAAGACTTTCGAGAGTAAGATATTCCTTATAAGAAGGCCCTTTCGGATATTTACTCTTATTCATATGATACGCGATTTCGGACGAGCAACATGAATCTTACGCATGTTTCAGTATCACACTCAATCACAACCGCATGATCACCCCATGGCTAGGGAAACCTCAATAGTGTCAAAGCATGACAATCCACACAGTGATACCATGAAGACTCCAGTCTTAGGATAATTACACAACCGCAACATAGTGCGACACTTAATAAAGTAAGTTGGTCAGTTTAACGTACGCATTCTCTAATATACGTCCACGTACAGTCCAAGTGTCTCGACACTTTGATAGACGAGATATATCCCTATCTTCAATAAGATAGAAGGCATCTAATACGAGCTAGTCTATTCGTACTATTAATGTCATGTTTAATAGAACATGCGACTAGAGACATTGAAGTATCAAACCCTTTAAAGTGAGTCGAGATCTCATCAACCATAATCACCCTTATGATTCCTCTTTCACAGTTTGACACTAAGGACGTTATCATATATATACAATATCATAATTTGTTCGTTAAACGAACTAATATATAACAACAGAAAAGTCATTTGATATATGTATAAACATAAAGAAATAGTAGAAATGATCCGACCCGGTCGGATTCGGTCCAACCCGATTGGGTTTAGGACACTATTTCAACAGAAACAAGCAGGAGTCTGCAATAACTTCAGGATTAAGGTTAATCCATAAATGATCATCTTGAGTTGTAGGGCTGCTCGGGCCTCCACGGGTGGATTTACAACTCACGGTGGGTGGTCCCGGAGGTGGGAGTGGTGAGCGCAATATGGATGTGGCTTCTGCGGTATCAGCCTCAAGTGCAGGACTTATTTTTCGGGATGCACAGGGGGTCATTCTTGCCGTGTATTCTTTTCATCTAGACCTCTGGTATTGACGTTGCGATGTTAGAGATGGGGCTATATTGTTGGCTTTGGTGAAGGGTCATCGTTAGTGATTGGAGAGATTGGTGATGGAGAGTGATTGTTTGGCATGTGTGCAAATGTTGAATCATAATCACGAGGATCTATCTCCCATGGGTTTTTGTGGCATGACTATGTTAGGTGTAGTGCCCGAAAGACAATTATATAATTGTTTTAGGACAGAATTAATAATTCATTTTATTATATGCATGTATGCTTATAATTAAGACACTACTGAAAACCCTAAGTACCTCGTTTATGTAATCACATAACTCAGTGTGTGGCTATACACAAGAGGATTGAGTTAGTGAGATGTACTTAAAATTAACTTAGTCCGTAGCATTGATTAATTTGAGTACGGGTCTCATGATTAATATGCTAATAATGCGCCCAGAACACTTTACGGTGTGACAGTCTTATCCGGATTGTCGGTAATAGGGTACCTAGTGGGGCATTTATATATGATGATAATCATATAGGGCTGGACCGATTTGATTTGAATTCTCGATATAATTCCGTAATCGAGAAGTCTTATCAAATCACAAGATGATCATATATGGATTAATCTCAATCCTGAGGTGATCACAGACAACTGCTCAGACTATGGTAGAGTTTGATGTGTTAGTAAGGATCACTTCGTAGTATGTGGTCCAACACTTCTCATTGGCTCTATTCTGGAATGAGTGAGTAGTCTGTGCTATCACAGATATGGAATCAATTCCTTCCCTCGGGAAGTAGACAGATAGTTCCCTTATTTGTTAATCCTAGAAACTGATCGATCCGCGGAGTTCATATTACATTAGTTATGAACTAATTGATCACTAGGGGTTAATGGTAAATAAGGATAAGAGGTTTCGAGAAGGGTCTACGGAGATACCCCGAATCGAAATGAACAGTCTATGGAGGATTTATCCGTATGTAATGATTATATCAGTGGACACTTTATCAACTCATGGTTGAGTGTAAGTTATCTATATTCGGCGCAGAGTTCGTTTCGGGTTTATGGTGGTGTAATCCCAAAATTAATAGATTGAATATTATTGTTCGGTCCGACGGATAATATTATTTAATTTATTGTAGAAGCATCTTGAATATGGGTCCATGGTCCCCGATGTAGCTCCTAATATAAAGATATACGATTTCTCGTCGTTTCACTCAATTATAATTAAATAGTTGGATTTGACTATTTAATTGATATGTGATTAATTGTTTAGTTGACTAGATAATCAAATACATAAAAGAAATTTTTCGTGGACTCGCCCATCATGTATCAAAAAATGCGCATGGACCTATTTTTAATAGGGTGGGCATTTTTGATTATTATTTAATTAGAGAGAAATTAGTTTTCTTGGATAATTATTTAATATATGATTTAATCATTTATTTGTTAAATGATAAATCATGGAATATTAGATAATATATTTATTTATCCTAATTTGTTTGGGATATATATTATATTTATCTTTTATTTAAAATAAAGATTAATATAATAATTATCTCTTAATTATTAAATCCTTGGATGACGAGGATTACTCTCCTATATAAAGAAAGTTCTTCTCCGAGCCTTTTGACACAACACATTACACGCATAATTGGGAGGAAAATAGCTTAGAAATTTCGGCTATTGTTCCTGGGTTTGAGTTTTAGAAAACTTGTGGTTTTAAGGTAGATATCGGAGAGGCCGCGCTTGAAACACCATCCACCTGGTGGTGCTTGGAGATACACGTTGGAAGACTTTGGCTTCTCAACTAGGATCTCAACTAGCTCGGATTGGATTGAAGATTGTTCTAGACGTTTATTCACAATAAACCGGTAAGCAATCTAACCCCCTCGTAGGTTTAGATCTATTATTTTATGTATTTTGGTTGTTAGATCTAGATCTTATACTTTCCGCTGCGTAATCGGGTGGATCTTAGATCCATCCGGCGATATTACATCCTACAGACTATCTCATGGCGGCCTCTCATTTTGTTTCTTTACATTTTTCCTTTGTTCGCATTTGTTTGCTCGGCTTTGTTTAAATGGTCACGGTATAACTGCTTGGGGAACTCAACCCCTCAAGATGTTGGATCTGCCTGTTTGGCAGATTTGGTGAATGATTAAAATTCCTTTTTCCCTAAAAAAAAACAGCAATATTAGTGTCAGAATAAAACCGATACCAAAAATATTCATTTTTCTATTTTTAATTTAATATAATTAATTTCTTTTTATGGCACATGTATAATGTAACAATAGATTTCATTTTTATCACCGTATGGAATACGGAAAAAGCTTTATGTCACGTGTCTGTTTGTGGCCGACGACGCAAAAACTTTTGATGCCACAATACTTGTAGGGAGGTTCTATTGGCATCCCCAATTTATTACTGGCACCCCTATTACTTCCGGCACCACAAAAATTACTTTAAGCCCGGTGATTTTTACAAAGGAACGCCAATACACTGGTGTTCCTATATAAAAGTCTGCTTAAAACTTAAAAACGCCGATCATCGACTTTCCACTGGTGAACCTTGCAGCACACCAACGTTAGTGGTTTTCAACAAGCGAACAGCGGGTGTGATCGACGCTTTTTTAATCCGAAAAATAATCGGAAAATTGATGCGGAAAAAGCGCCGCTTAATGGAACCCACCTACTTGTATTGTGTCATTTTTTAAGTTATAATGGCACCTCTAAGCAGCATCAAAAACATTTTTTTTTATGGGGCATTCGGTTATTAAGCCTACATGTCTACAATTCTTGCTAAAATAGATTTTTAGAAAACAAATCTTCTCTAAAAGACCTTTTCCATAAAAAATACCCAATTTACCCTTGTTTCAATTTCCCCCAATTCCCAAATCAATAACCTTAACCCTAAAACCCAGATCACCCATTTTCTTCAACCCCAAAATCCTCACCGGAGCCCTGCTGGAACTAATCACCCATCTTCTTCAACGCCATGAACCCCTCAACCCCCAGAACCCCTTGAAAACGAGTTTGAACGAGTTTAAACTCGTTATTCGAAGTCGTTACACGAAAACGAACTCGGTATTGAAGAAGAAGAAGTTGAGGGTGACAAACACAATATTGAAGAAGATAAAAAAGAAGATGAGGGTGAAAAACACCAAATCGAACTCGTTATGTGCAGGATGGCGTAAGGTTGGGCGAATAATTTATCTTTTAAAAAAATCTTTTATTTTTGTGGCAAATAAAAGCCGCACCACTAGAAAGTATTAGTGTCAGAATAAAAACGATACCAAAAATATTTATTTTTCTATTTTTAATTTAATATAATTAATTGCTTTTTATGCACATGTATAATCAATAATGTACCACTCCGAAAAAACCACATACGACGAAGCCTGATTGTTGTTGTTGGAAAAGAAGAAGACCTAACCCTAGGAATATAGGAACTGGAAGTGGCGAACGGCAGCGTAACGCGTGGGAATCTGCCGAACAGTTCGGGCCAAATCCTGAAGAAAGCTAAAAGGCATTGTTTGATGAGCCGAGGATTTAATGCTCTAAAAGGAAGAGAATTACCATTCCCCAAACTGACCATATGTACGGAGCGAGTTCCAGTCTTACCGCAGTACAGAATACGGCAAAAGCTTTAATTCACACTTTTGTTTGTGGCGAGTTCGACGCAAAAACTATTGATGCCACAATAACTGTATTGTGTCATTTTTTAAGCTTTAGTGGCACCGCGAGTCATAACAGTTCGAGGGCATGGCTTAAGGTTAGGGTCCCCTCTCGGCTCCCTCCCCTCGGCGTTTAGTACATTAGCTGCCTTATCTGTTCACATGACATTGAAGTGGAACAAAATATCAAATTTGAAGAAATTTGATCCCAAAATTGAAGTCCCAAAAAAGAATGTGCTCGACTTCTTGGCTAATCCAAAGTTATCATGCATTCGTGGACTATATACAAAAATAAGACCCTCTGGCTACCTTTTTACATTACAGCGAGCTCCCATCCGATGGCTAATATTCGGTTATTTGAGCGTTGAAACTCTGCCTAGTAATGCTCGGGGAAGCAGACAATGCCATTCGAGGCAATTGCTGCTGAACCACCAGAACCGAAAACCGAAAATCTGAAGTAGCTAGCATGTCGCCTACTGCACCAAGTTCTTGACATTCGCTCCACTCTTCAAGCCCTTGTGTAAGAGGCGACTCCGGTGAGTGATGTCTCCCAACTATGCACAATTCACAAGCACCGTCTAAAGATCGAAGAACCCGTGTTGTCCCAACTGCATCTTTCACCAGCTCTTCCTTGTAAATAACCCTTTGATTACCAATTGTATTAGCCCTGAAATGGCTTACCAAATCTGCATCAATGTTGCTCTCCATTCTATCACTTTCACTCTGTATCTTGCTGTTGTCCACCAATCTGAGCCATAGAAACGTCATCCCTATCTCGGGGTTTCCTACCATCCGGCCGGCATACGCTTAGGGCCTCACGTAAATCTATGCCTCCTAGAAAAGGACAATAATCCGAAACAAGGTTTTTCTTGCTAAAAGAGATTGACTTCCTGACATCTGGCCACGATCGACTAGTATTGCTACCGAACAAGGCGCTTTGTTCAGAACATTCTGGTTCACTGTTCTCACAGCAGGTAAATTGTTTCCAATAGTTCCATCAATTTCCCACTGCTTATGGAAAGGTAGAATGATAATATTTCCCTTTGTATCCCGCAGCAATCGTGCAGATATCACTATGCATGCTCTTATACGGTGCAATCAAGTGAAATGCTGCAATGCCACCACACCTTTATATCTATTTGCAAAATAATTGAAAGCTTTAGAAATATGTCCGACCTGCTACGCATTGATGTGAGCCTGCCCGCATAAGCATTGTGCTCAAGTACAGCTGCGGCTCTGCCTTTAAGCTCCATAAGATTTAGGATGAAAACCGAAACAGGGCTTGTTCTTGAAGGATGCGAGGCTGCCAGAAGATTTATCATAGTCGGACGTTGTCTTCCGTATGTAAGCATACTAATATTTTAAGGTGGCTTTTAGGATTTGAAAATAAGATGCTGTTTGTCTGCGTGCTAGAGTATCTTCTCGATGGATCATATATACGGTGTATCAGAGGCCTTGAAATTCCTGTTGTGATAATCACTGATATCATCAGAAGGGCGTATGCTTCACCGTTTATGTTCTGTAAGCACAAACAAAAAAGAAGACAGAATTTTGTGTTATCAATTCATGCATTGATTGAACAGTATATTAGATGATGAGTGACCTACCCCGCCCTCTTTGAGCATGATGAACACAGAAATGTCAATTACGCCTTTGCTCCCCATAATTAAGCAAAGGGTCAATGAATCCCAGAAAGACAGGTTGCAGAAAAGGCCAGGGATCAGAACGCCCAAGAATTTCCCGATATAGCACAAGATGATAATGAAAGCAACTACCACATCAGTTGATGCTACACTTAAGGCTGAAAAGTTTATGGAAAAACCAGAAACTGCAAATTTTGCAGGTAGTAACAAGCCGGTGCAAAAAGTATCAAGCTTTTGCACCAAAGACGAACCTAATGGCGGTCCATCAGGTACAGCTATACCGACAAGAAACAAACCGATTGCAGCCGACATCCCAAAGGACTCAGCACAAAACGCACAAAACAATGTTGAAACGATCACTGCCAAGAATTGGCTTTCCTTCATAGATCGTCCTTCTGGTATCCCTTTAGCCATTCTTAACATCAATGGTCGAACCACATAAACAAGTACAACACCTAAAAACAGATTCCACCCCAAAGATGTCACAACTGCCCACCGGTTATTCTTTAGGGCGGCCACGAGTGCACTAACTACCAAGAACAAAGCATAGTAACAAAGATCATTTACCATTGCGGCAAAGGAGGCTAAACGTCCAATATCGGAATTGAGAAGATCAAGATCAGAGAGAAGGCTGGTAATTCCAGGAAATGAAGATAAACAGCACACAATTATTACAAGAAAAAGGGACTGCAGGGAGCTGTCCACCACTATTAGATTTGGAAGAATAAAGATACTAATCATACCAAGAACAAAGGGCACTAAGAAACTTGACAACCCAATTACTATTGCAGTCCTGCCTGATTTCTTCATGGCAGACGGATCTACATGTATACCCAGTATGAAGAGATGAAATATAAAACCCACATCTGCAATTGTTTCGATTATCATTTTACCTCCTGGTGGGAAAAATGGTTGATCTAAATAGCTCAATTTCCCCAATACAGATCCCCCCACCATTATACCGGCCTGCTTCATTCAAAAAAAAAAAAAAAAAAAAAAAAAAAAAAAAATTGGAATCAAAACTAGTACAACAAACATGAAAAATATTGGAAATTTCTTACAAAAGATTGATTCCTCATTGCAGAGGACAAATGATAATGAGACGTGTGTAGTAGAGACGGATTTCTTAGTCTCTACAAGCGCATAATTTAAGCAAATTTTTTTTTTCTATTCACAAAACTCTTATGAGCCCCAAAAAAAAATGCAATAAAAATTCAGATTCCAACAAAATGAAAGATAAGCAAAAGAAAGGAAGGAACGGAGGAGCTTACAATGAGTTGGGCATTGAGCATACTTTGTTTCAAAGGCTCCAAGATGAAGAAAATGAATCTAGAAAGGAAAAAAACAACAGAGAGCTGAAACAATATACTAGGTATGGTGAAGGAAAAAGGATCACTCCCAGTATCATACCAAAGATACCCACGAGAATTGATCATATGGGTAAATTGGCATACTAAACGTTCTTGATTGTATTTTCCCTGGACATATCCATATGTTCTGTAAACTCTGCCACGTGATGGCATTTTTTTCTATAATGCAGATGAAGCTGAAGGTGAAGGGAAAGCTCGAAAGGATATGAATCAATGGCGGAAAAATCATTGAGATGGTGGAAGAAGGTGGTGGAGGGAGAAATGGTTAAGCGTGAGAAAGGGAAGCAATTCGTTATTTTTTTTTAACCTCTTACTCTAACCTCTCTGTTAGTGACTTATCGACTATCTTTTACCACCGTTCATCTCATCCAAAAAAATAATCAAAACATAGAGGATTTACATGTTACACTTATCTTAAAGACGGGATGGTCTCCATTTACATGTTACACTAATCCTAAAGATAGGACGGTCTTGATTTACATCTTTCACTATATTAAAGGTGAAATTTTAAAAATCTGGCCAGATTGTAGGAAGGTTATTAAAGTGGCATCACACAACCATCATTTCATTTAACCTCTCACACACGATAAAAAGTGTATTATGTGAAAGAGGTAAAAATGAGAGGCCTAATGTATGCCACTTTGCAGATAACCTTCCTACAATCTGCCAGATTTAAAATTTCACCTTTGAGAGATTTATGGTGAAATTTTAATCAAAAATGGATCCCCAATTCTTTTCTCCCCGAAAGAAAGATTTTATTGAAAGTTCTAACTAAACCCAGTAAATACAAAGACAATGCCGGAGACGCGGACGACGCCGGATCTCAACCGGACAAACTAAACTAAAGATACGACAAACACAAACTAACAAACCATACAACACAAACATGGCCGAATAATAGATCGGGCCGAAGTCTTTGAGCGAATGAGAGAAAATTTTTCCAAAAGATTTAAAGGTGTTCAGACACATGGATCCTCAATTCTTATAAATACATTTTTAACCCATTCCCAATCATCGATCGAAAAAAAAATAAAAAAATACCCCTCACTCACATCCCTCTTCTCAACCACACTCATTTCCCATTCCCCTCACCATGCAACGAAACCCTAATACGTCCCTCTCACTTACAACGGACACCTTCGCTTCGCTGCCCCCACTCTTGAAAATCTCACACCTTGTCCTTTTAAACGAATTTTTTTTCCTCTTTGTAAAATCATAACACTGCTTCCCATTGCTTTAGAATCACGACCCCTCCCTTTAAAAAATTGGGTCTATCGGGATACTTTTGCCACATAACCTACTATGCTACAACAAAAGTATACGCAACACTTTGTCTTCATACACTGGACATCAATTTCGAATGACTCAAAGTCCACTGGTGGTTATGTAATCACTATTGGTAGTGGTGCTATGTCTTGGAAATCCTCAAAGAAAACATGCATAGCTCGATCTACTATAGAATCAGAGTTCATATCATTGGACAAAGCTGCAGAATAAGCAAAATGGCTTCAGAATTTCTTAGAGGATATCCCATGTTGGCCAAAGCCAATTCCTCGTATCAGCATTTACTGCGATAGTATGTCGGCGATAGGACGCGCACAAAGTTGTATTTACAATGGTAAGTCTCGACATATACGTGGGAGACACAATACCATCAAACAATTGATCTTTAATGGCGTGATTTCCATTGATTAAGTAAAATAAAAAAAAAAGAATCTTGCAGATCCGCTAACAAAAAGCTTACCTAGAGATAATGTCACTTTTGACAAACATGGTGGGACTGAAGCCTATTACGCATGCTCCCTTGTAATGGTAATCCAACCATGCTGACTGAAGATCTCAAGATCATGGTTCAAAAGGGACAACTATGTTATAAGGGACAATGATCGCTTACTCATTCCGTTAAAACAAAAGTGTTGACTGCTGATGGTGTTAGGTTAAGTGAAAGATTTTAATGATTCCTATATCTTGGTCAAGCCAAGTGGGGAGTTTCAAAGTACTATTTATAAGAGGTCACATGTGTAAATCGGAAGTGGGGCCGCTTCTGTGAGATTTTTGAGGCTTGAATTCTCTGAACTCAAATTCTGAAACCAAGGTTATCCATGGACAAAACGGACACAACAATGAGAACCTCGAAAATTTTACGTGATCTATTGTGTAGGCATACACCAAAGTCTGAGCAATTCAAGACCTTGTTCACTGCTTAGCCGAGTATGTCTGATGGTACTCTACTACGGAAGGTTCAAGACCGCAAATCACCTCGCCCGATGCAACATATATCCGCATGTGACCTCTTCATAGCCTACATTGCATTTGCATTAGTTTTCGTTCATGTGAGATATTGTTGGAGAAATTGAATTAAATATTAATGCTAAATAATATATAAGAAATGGAGGATCTTTTTGAATGGATATGTGGCTAAGGGTTGCATCAGTTCGGTAAAAAGTTACAACCACATATGAGCTGTATCTTTTCGTTAAAGGTTGCAACCGAAAAACAATTGGGCTTCATTCTCCTATATAATCCCAACACTTGAGGGAAGATTAAAATATAGAAAATCATGAGAAATTTTGTCTAGGCCAAATTTGCATTCATTCATATCTTACTGAAAATACTTTGCATTAATTTGAGTCAATAATATACTTACAGAAAATGATCGGTTCATTGCCTTCTTCCCAAATGAAGTGCTAATCGGGAGAAGGTATGGTATCGTATCTTGAGAGACGATCGGCATTACTGATGTGCACATAGTCGGAGCAAAAATGTCTTAAGGACAGTCTTTGCCGCTCGCGCTCAATCAACAAGTTTTCTATCCAATTTTACTGCTTTCGTTTTTGCATGAATTACATGTTAAACAGCATGCTAGATTGATAATTTTCACCCAACAAATACTACTGCCACTAATTCATAAGTATGATAGTTTTTCTCACGTGGCTTCACTTTTCTACATGTATATGCTATCACTTTCCCATCTTTCATCAAAATGCAACCAAGCCCTTGCCCTGAGCATCTGTATAAACACCATAGTTGTTGAATATCTTAGATAGAACAAGAACTAGTGATGTTATCAACTTCTCCTTCAATGTCATGAATGCCACTTCACATTCCTTGCTCCACTCATATTTAACATCCTGTGAGTGAATTTAGAGAGAGGTGTAGCTATCTTGGAGTTGGCAGTAAAATGAAATTGAACTACTCATGAAATTACTGCATCTGCGATTTCATGCAAGAGAGTTGGACTTGATTCGGTTTTTTCGAGTTCGAAATTGAGTTTGATTAAATAATTAAATTTATTAAATGTATCATAAAATATTATTTTACATAATTAAAAAATATTATTCGAGTCGAATATTAGACAGTCGAGCTCGATCTTACAATATTTTATTAAAAATTAAATGACTTCTATGAAAATAATCGAGGTTACTTGTTTGAAGTCGAGTTATATCGGGTACTTAGCGAGTCGGGTTCGATCTTGTCTTTTTATAGCTCGTCGAGCTTGAGTCGAGTTTCGAGCCCGAAGTTTTTTAGTCAAGTCGAGTCGAGCCCTAGAAAGTATCGACTCGACTCGGCTCGATTACACCATTATCTTGGAGAGATCTTTTACAAATTGCCGGTAATAAACCGCTAAACCCAAAAAACTTCGGATTTCAATCATTGTGGTCGGTTTAGACCATTTAGTTACGGCATCGACTTTTACAGGATCTACCTTAATCTTTTTTCTGATATCACATGACCTAAGAAACAGAGTTGGTCAAGTCAAAATTCGCATTTTCAGAATCCAACAAGCTTGTTAGTATTAACATCACATCATCAACAAAGTAGTATACCAGAATATCATCGATAAATATTATTACAAACTTGTACCATAAATTTTATGTTGGGACCACAGTAAATCACTGGTACACACTAAAACCAAATAGGAATTCAACTTCCATCATAGGCCCTCACCGTAAAAACTTTCTATTAATGTATCTATTTGAAAGTCTTGAAACGATGTCCAAACTCACTTGCGCAGACCATCCTAAAATTAGTGTGTACGGAAAAGTAGTAGAAGTAGTAGTAATTTGTTTTTTTTATAAGTAACTAAACAACATAGTGCACACGTATTGCTTTCTCTTATTTGGGGAACCGAAGTATTGCTTTCTCGAAGCTCAATCCGACCCCGGCCGCATGCTTATTCAGGTATCGGAAACAATCCCCAATTTGTTATGGCCACCACTACAACCGGCACCTCTCCGAATTTCCAAAAGCCTGATCTTTTATCTCCTCCCAACCCAACCGATCGACTCCTAGGAACTCTCGTGAACGCGCCGGTACATGACGGTCTGCACTTTTGGCAATTTATGGTTGCCGGGTCGATTGCGGGTTTGGTGGAGCACATGGCCATGTTCCTGTGGACACAGTGAAGACCCAAATGCAAGCTATGGGCTCCTGCCCTTTGAAATCTTCCAGCCTGCGACTCTCCATCCGGTCTATCCTAAAATCCGAAGGCCCTGCTGGGTTTTACCGTGGGATAGCGGCTATGGGTCTTGGAGCTGGCCCTGCACATGCGGTTTACTTTTCTCTTTATGAAATTTGCAAGAAATCACTTTCAGGTGGGAAACCTAATAATTCCCTGGCTCATTCGGCTTCTGGGGTGGTTGCAACTGTGGCAAGCGATGCCGTATTTACGCCGATGGATATGGTTAAGCAGAGGCTACAGTTAAGTAGCAGTCCATATAATGGAGTTTGGGATTGTGTGAAGAGGGTAGTGAGGGAGGAGGGGATTGGAGCGTTTTATGCTTCCTATAAAACTACAGTGCTTATGAATGCGCCTTATACTGCAGTGCATTTTGCCACCTATGAAGCAGCCAAGAGGGCATTGATGGGGTTCTCTCCTGAGACAGCAAATGATGAGCGCTTGGTAGTTCATGCTACAGCTGGAGCTGCTGCTGGGGCATTAGCAGCATTTGTTACGACTCCTCTAGATGTGGTTAAAACAAAGCTTCAATGTCAGGTACTACCTAAGTTTATGGGCCGATTTCTTTTAGAGTCCTTTATGCAGTTACAAATTGTTCTCAATTTTTTCTGTGCCATATAGGGTGTTTTGGTTTATTCTGCTTAAGATATGTCGCCTTGCTGGCTTATTTGTGTCCTGGTGTGGTCGTTTTGAGGACGATTTTGTGTTCCGCAAGTATATATAGCCCATCATTTACTTTGTCTATATGAACCTCTTTTAGTGCTCAAGCTAACTTGGTGTAGCTGTGTATGTTCATACTCGTTTATGACTGGAATTATTAAGGATGAATTGGAGTTATTTAAGCTGTCTGAAATATTGCTCCAAATTAATATTCAAGTACCCTTTTTTTTGCGTCAATTCCTATCCAATGTGTGTCTTTTTACATTCATATATGCTTTTTGTCAAGATGAAGCATATTGATTTTGGATGATAAGGGCGTGCGGAGTGCTCACCATGTGTGGCTGAGTGCTGGTGTTGTACCCACCAAACATGACTAAGTACAGTTTCTTTTAGAACTGCCGTGTTGCTTGCTTTGGGGTCCATTGTAAAATCCATACCTTAGGAGGTGATGTGGTGTTGATGGAATCCTGTCCTTGGGACTCCCATATTAGCTGATGGTTTTGTGGCGTAAATCTTTTCATCTGGATTTCCATAGTATACTATTTTAAGTGAATTGTTTTTACACTTCAATAGTTAACCCCAACCTATTTTAGTTATGAGGGTAGCTTGAGCACGTAATTCCCATGGAATCGTTACAAGATAAGAGAGAGTACAATGTCTTGAGCTCTTAAATTGATTCATGCAGTTCAATAGTCGTCCCCAACTTATTTTAGTTATCAAGGTACCATGTGCATGCTATTCCTGCGGAATTGTTTCAATATAAAAGAGAGTTCGATGTCTTGAGCTCTTAAAGTAATTTCTATTTACTTAATTGTTTAATGTAAAGTGAGATTCAAGATTAGCCATCTCAGATAGCAGAGCTCGATATCATTCGATCACAAAGTAGGATTTAATCTCCATTGCGTTTTCTCATGCAATTCTTGAGGAGGCTAACATGTTTCTAGTTAGCAAGGTTTGTTAAAGTCGATATCAAGGTATGAGTGTTCTATATGTCTCAAATATACCTAGGCGACCTCTGTTGGGCGATCCGGTCTTCAGGCGGTGTTGGGGCGGTCTTTGGCGCTCTGGCGCCGCCTAGGCGACCTAGGCGATTAGGGTTCCATCTGGGCGAACATCCAAGTTTTCCCAAGTGTTTAGACAAGAAAGAGGCATATAGAACACTCATACCTTGATACTGCTGGGCAATAATGATGACGTAGTGTATCAATTTCCCACAATGAGCTCCCATTACAAAAACACAACTGCTAAAAGCTTTGTAAACTAGAATTCTTTGAATCAAGTCATCCAACGTAAAGATATTACACTCTAGAGTTTTCCCCAAAAGTGTAAAAAGCTATTACTCTGAATGTTGGAACTCAAGAGACTTGTACTCAGTTAGTGTAACCTTAAAACCCTAAAACCGCCTAGGCGCCCTAGGCCCTAGGCGCCCCAGTAGCGTACCGACTTCGCCTAGCGAGTTTTAGAACATTGGTTAAAGTTTAGTTTTTTTGCTTGTAAAATTTAGTAATTTATGTTCTAGAGTTCATTTCCATGCCTAGTACTCAATTTGGATATCAGTAAGCTCTTCAGTTCTTGGGCTACTGCTTGTTCTGTTACCTATTTTGGTGTAGAATTTTACCTTTATGTTCCAAGAAACTGCTCTTCCGAGGAATTAATTTGCTCGCACCTTGCTCTTATGTTCATGTACAGTTGTAGCCCTTGTACCAACTGTGACATTTTTGTGGAATTAGGTGTACAGGGAACACCAGTCATTGATTACTGTTTACAGAATTTGAAATATTTGTATATTCGTTTAGTGTGTGATCACTTTTTTTGTTTCGTGGTGATTTGAAGTGAACTATAGCTTAGATTGGTCCAAGACATTTGATAATGTCTTGGTTTTGAGCTTTTCTGATCTTGATGTGTATGTGTCCTTACTCCTTAGTGAACAAAAATTTTGTTGTCCGCGGTAGAAGGGCTATTTTGGATGTATCACATACATTCACTTGGTACAACTACAACCACTGCTACAACAGTTATACCATAAAATTTTCGCTTTTTTTTTTTTTTTTGTACTGATGAAAATTGGTGGCTTTTATGTAGGGTGTATGTGGATGTGACAGATTTGTATCTAGTTCAATTAGAAATGTATTTACAACCATAATAAAGAAAGACGGATATAGGGGTCTCATGAGAGGGTGGATGCCTAGGATGCTCTTCCATGCCCCCGCGGCTGCAATCTGCTGGTCAACTTACGAATCAGCCAAGACCTTCTTCCACAACGGGAATCTTAGTAGTAAGTAATGTTACGGCCTGAAACACATACATCTTCAACTGGTGTTAGTCCCACTCTTATGTGAAAGAGATATTTTTCGTAGAGTTATAAACACAGATTTGATTTTGACTTGCAAAGAGGATGAAGGAACAACTTGAACAAGCTTTGGTGTTCTGCGCTTGGGCTCGGTTTTATACAACATAGTTTGTTAAAGGAAAATTTCGCAGGTCACCCCCTCTCCGCCCCAATGATTTGAGTTGTAGTTAAGTTACCTCTGGTCTATTAGACCATGCAATTTTGTTTATCGCTGTAACTATGGGATTTCTGTTATTATGATCAACTGTAGTGTCTTCTTGTATCAGTTTAATACTCGGTTCTCAGTTTAAACCCTGAACCAAAGCAAATCAGTTCAAACCAAACCATTGGTTTCATATTATTTGGCTTGATTTAAGGTTTTTTTTTTTTATTTTAAAATTTTTATTTTTAAACCAATCATTAAATTTTTAACCAACCCAAACCCATCCAAAGCATGCCACGCTCGCCCTTACCGGAAATGCAAAGGAAAAGATGAAAGTCGAATCTCCGAGTCTCCACCAGTGTGTATAAACCATGAGTCATACCGGAAATGCAATGGAAAAGATGAAAGTCAAATCTCCGAGTCTCCATCCGTGTGTATAAACCTCGAGTCATTTACACATAAACTTCACTAGTGAATTGTGACAGTGAAACACGGGTAATAACAGAAGGGTATCAAGTAATTAGTGAAAGAATTGAAAAATAACATATTTATGTGTTTAAATAATCATATAATGTTGTAAGAAAAGTCACAAATATGACTACAAAAGGGAAATTTTATGACAGTGGAACACATGGGTAATAACCGAAGGGTGGTGAAAGAATTTTAATTTTCAGTGAATTAAATCGAGAGATTTACATAATAAGGTTTACCTCAATCGTAAAGCTGAGGTATTGTGAACTCTAGGTGCATGTGTTGTCGTATAGTCAGGGGCGGACCTACCCTAGGGGTGGGGTGGTCTCAAAACCACCCCAAATTTTGAAAAAAAAAACCCAAAAAATATTATTTTTATTATTGTAAGAGTATTAGTGTTAATATTAGTACGTAATGTGTCTTTTTCTAAAACAAAATAGTATGATATTTTCTAGTGGTCTAAGAACAAATCTTTTTTAGTCTCAATAATTGGAGGTTGTAGGTTCAAATCCCGCTACCAACATTTTTTTTTTTAGCTTGTGCAGTTTATATACTGCAAAAGGGAAATTTGGGTTGAAAAAATATACTTTGGACGAAATTAGTAAAACTTATCTTTTAAGACAAAAACAAATTATACAGTCATATAAACTGAAGATTATTTGGAAAGTGTCATACTTGCAGGAGGGGAAAAAAACACACACACACACACCCCAACAACAACAACAACAAAAAAACTATTGAACTTTGTTCATCGAATCATATAAATTCCAGTACTGAATTAACATTCATTCTTGACTATTTGAACAATCATAATCATAATTAAACAACTAGTCTGCTTAATATACATGTACTTTGTATAGGTTTTCATTCCAGCCACAAACCGAGTTTTTCAAGATGTTGCTCTCTCATTAAAAACACCATAAAGAATAAGGCCTTAATTACACTTCTTGACCAACCATCAATCAAGTTCTGCAGATTTGCCCCACCCGCCTTTGAATGCAAAATGGTGGGCAGCGTCATGAACTTTCCACTTGCCCAACCACGACGGTAATGTCATCAAGCTTTCCACCTACAAATACAATGGCTTGAAAACTAGGTTCAACATTTTGTTTTGCAGATATTCATACCAAGGGTCTCTCTCTCATTCACCAAAACTAACACAGACCAATACAAAATACAAGAGCGTTTTTGTCTTTTTACACACTAGTCCTGATTTGCATACCCGTACCTGTTAACTTCATTCCAATAGCTTTCTTCCACCACGGAGTGTCAAAACCCTAAGCATGATCATATACATTGGACCATATGACACAAATATAAAACAAAAACGAAGAAAAAAGGATTACAAATGGCTTTACTCTAGCTCTGGCCTCCATAGAATAAGGTGAGTCGAAACTGGGATCCGTTGAATGTAGGTGGGCTAGATTAGCTAACTTCTTTGCTGCCATTATTATACATGAAAGACGAAAAGAAAAAAGTGAGATGGAGAGCTATTTTGATGATCTATTATTTCAAGTGAAGGAACTTGATTTTAAAAAAAAAAAAGATGTACCGGTATCAGTTACGTCATCACTACATGAAGACATGGTAGAAGCAATTTCAAAGTCGAAAAGGTTATCAAATAGCCCATCTGAGCCCATAACAACTGTGTCTCCTTCCATCAATTCCACACTTGTTACCTGTATTTGGCTTCAAATACCAAATCTTAATGAAGCATACACACAACACGATAATGCACTGCGTCAATTATAGCTCAGATATTTCGTAAACCCCTTTATTTAAATGGTCACAGTTAAAAAAATGATTTGAACGCACGGTTAACATACCGTAGCATCAAGATATGTTTGACCAAGAGCCTCTGAGCTCAGTTGGTATGGGCAGTCAAAATAATGCTCTTGTGCTGATGTTGTGAATATCACTTGGCCTATCACAATAGGAAAATCAAATCTGCTTGAGTTCAAAAAAAAAAGTAATAATGACAAGAACAAAAATAGATAAACAGTAGGGAAACAATACCGTTCCGGACAATCCGCAGTCCACAGTCCCCAACACTGCCAATCTTAAGAGTTCCATTTCTTTCCAACATGGCAACTATTCTAATTAACCAAAAGAGGGAATCGATTTCATTGTTACGGAATTAATATTTGTCGAATATATTCTCGTGTGGAAGCATTTAACAGAGAAGCAACCTACACTGTAGCAGAACCAACTGAAGATGTTCCGGCATGTGCTTTCTTTATGAGATTCCGAGGATCATAATTGACCTACAAATCAGAACATACTATAAGCTAACCACTTGCATTTAACAAAACAATTTAGCGTCAAAATCTGTAAGTTCACAAGTGTTTGTATGAATAATTAACCAACAAGAATGGTTCTCTTTATCACCCCAAACATTGTATAGCAGTATTCAATACAAAAACACAAAAGCTTATGTTTCTCCAAATCGATAAACATACTCTACTCCCAACAGATAAGTGAATCCCGGAAAGCATGAATCAGCTAGAACCGCAAGGTTCCAAAAAAACAAGTTATATATACAGATAAAGTCTAAAGAAAGACAAAACAATTTCTAGGGGTGAAACAATGAGGCCTACCTCCTCATCTCCAACTAAAGAAGAAGCATTAGCCATCAATTCTCGAGAGAACAATGCAGGGTCGACGTTTTGCTCAGCCCAGCTGCCAATCAGAACAGAGTTCTAAGGTTCTAGTCTTCCAGATCAAACTCATCTGGAAGCTCAAAAAGAGCTAACATACAAACACATATGCATATTATAGTGATTATTGAAGATAAAAAAAAAAACACCAAAACCAAATTTCACAATTCACATTGCATTATACGGCAAAGTAGAATACACTGACCATGTAAAATCAGCAATCTCATTTCTTGCAAAGTAGAATTTCACAATTCACATTGCAAAGTAGAATACACTGACATGCATTTAATGTTTGAGCACATCAAAGAGTTTCTACAGCAAAAGTTGAGGGCCTTGAATACTACAAACCAACACCTTACTTACACCAAGATATTCCCATTCCCTTCCCGATTCGAACACACAAAATTGGCGAGGCAAAGTTAAAAGAGCAGTAAACTAAGAAACATGAGAAAGGTCTAGTGGCTTTGTATTAGAAGAAAAAAAAGCCTGGAAAATCAGAAAAGCGCCATAGCTACATTTACCATAAAAATCTAAGAAAACATATGCATTTGGGGTCTTCATCTAGTGGCTACATTTAACCAGAATCATCACCTGCGCACCCTTTTAAATAAATTTCCCTTTTTTTTTTGTTTTTTACTACAGTTCAAAGATAAGAAATTAATTGAAGCATACCCAGAGACACCATCAGCAACGGCAATAACTCCTCCGTTGTAGTTGCTTACAAAGAAGGCATCTTCCCCTCCCTTTTCCACCTACTCACAAGGGGAAAAAGAAAATCATTAGTGTCAATTCATCATCACTTACGAAGCACTTTTATGCAAATTTAAAATCCAAATGAAGCACATGACATCATTGGAAGATGAAATCACTTTTGAGAATCCAAGCAATTCCATTAAATCAAACAATGACAGAATGGTAGAATTTTCCTTAAATCCTAACCTTCTTTGGATGTGGGATGACATGGGTTCCAACACGCAACCACAATTTCGGTCTGGAAAAAAAAAATCTCTTGAATGCGAAAGTAAGTGTGATAAAATAGAACATTAACAATAAAAGGGATTGATAAGTTGTACTCTACCCAGCAATGGGATTGGACACAGATGATGCACAAGAAACAGATGTCTTCGCCCTCATGGAGGGAGAATTACACCTTCCTATCACATGAGATGACCCAAAATGGGATGATTCGAAACATTGAGAAGATATCCTAAGCTTGCAAATGTGTGTCGCCATTTCCGGCTTCAAACCCAGACCAAAAGATCAAGTTACACTTTAGTGTTGCAAGTACGTGGGTTTAAAACGTCCCCACGCTGCCTTCTCATCTTCATGTAGTAAATTTTTTACCAGTATAACTAGGGGTGAACAAAATAACCGGAAACTGTTTCAAATTGACAACCAAATCGGGCCCAAATCGGAAAAGTCGTCAGTAGTTTTTGGTTGGTTTTGTAATGTAAAAACCAAACCGTGAAAAACAATTTGGTTTTGGTTTTTTAAAATAAAAACCGGACCAAACCGGATATATATGTATATATATTATACATACTAGGAGACTGTCCGTGCTCTGCACGGTGAGGCCCGTAGGCTGCATTAATATTTTGAAATTTGAATCATGTTGATATCTTATGGCTGACCGTAAGAAAATGCTTTTGGTTCGTTCAATGCATGGCTTTCTTCTGAGGGAAAATATATATTGAACTATGAGAACAATTGAACTTGATATGCAAAAGTGAATATACACATCATTTGCATTTGGCAGGTGCAAAACGTTCCAAAAGCACCTGATTATACAAATTTGGTTGGCTGTCTTTAAAAGCATTGAGTTTTGTACATTTTTATTTAGATTCCTTCGTAAAAGAAGCCCTTTACTTGGTATAACCCAAGGTTTCATTTTATACAGATTAGAAAGTATTAAAAATTCTGGGAAGAGCCAAAAGTTTAGGGTTACTATGGGACACTTTCGTATTTCCTCATTCATAGCTTCGTCTGGTTGCAACCGCAACACGAGCTCATTCGTAGCCTTGTCCAAATCGGCCCAAACTGTTTGTACAAGTTCCCAGGAACATGTCTGAACTGAACCCTGATCTCAGCTCTGCACTTAATAATAGCTGAGCCAAAGTGTTGTAATATATGTATATATCAAATCCCTTACTGCTTGACACAAAATTGTAGTGTTACCTTCTTGTATGCAGAGCCTTTCCTGCTTTCATTAGAAAAAGGAACACCGCCCAACGACCGTTGTTGATAAACAAGGTTGCAGCAGCAAATGTAGGGGTAATACTGTCTTTTGGCACGATGGGATCATCTGTGTAACCTGGATATGATTTACCACCCTTACCGTGGCCCTTGTATTGACCTACAACGTCTTCAAGCCGTATTGGAGCCATGGATCGCAAAACCTTTACCTGAACAAATATCAAATACTAAATTACTTACTACATGCATTACTATCTTTGAATTCTTTTCAAGGCATCCCACGTTTTTACTACGGCTCTCATTGCGAATGTCATCGGCATCTAAACTAACCGGTGTTTCCATTGCAAACAATGCCAGTATTTGAAGGAGATGGTTTTGCATTATATCTTGGATGATGCCATAGTTATTGAAGTATCTGGGAAAAGTAAATACATCAATTTGGTGTCTTGTTCTTAACAAAAAACAGTATAGGAAGATTAAACACACCCTCCTCGTCCTTCAGTGCCGAAATCTTCAGAGAATATAAACCGTGACGTTCCGTATGTAATTCTGGACCATAATGGCTCAAAAACAAGATTCAAAACGCAAAGACCGATAGGTTCTCAACAAGCTCCTTTCCCAAGTAATGGTCATTTCTGAAAAATCACAAGTGCAAAAATTACTCTTTATTTCAGCCCTGATTGAAAATCATAATAAAGTCATTACACTACCTGAATATCTGGTCCTCAGTTAGGTAATTCTTAGGGCATTGAATGAGCTCTGGAGACGACTCTGCATCACGACCAAATGGCTTTTCAACTATAACCCTTGTCCATCCACTTTCTGAAGAAGCTTTATTGCTTGCAGATTTAACCACATCCACAAATATGTTCAGAGGTATCGATAAATAAAACAACCTATTCGCCACACCAACACCCTGAATAAATCGGCCAGGGAAGAAAGTGTTTTAATACGGAATTTTGAGGCAATTAGCAAGATAATTGTTATCATGAATCATCATGAAAAATGATATCAATACTCAAAGAAAAAAAGACAAACAATTGCACCTCTTTTCCTTTAAGTTTGGTGTCCAATTCAAGAAAGTCCTCCTCGAATCATATTGACTGAATTATAGTAACATCTCTTCAAGAACTCTTCCATTTTATCACCACAATTTGCAATGCATTTCGATTAGAAAAATATTAACAATCAACAATCAACAATCAAAATACATCATACAAAAGTACACAGTAAAGAAACATTTAGCAGAAAAATGGGACTGAAATAAAAGAGAGACATTGCAGCTAGCATCTAACATCAGAAGCAAATTAAACCAGTGCACACATGCAGCCAACATTCAACATCAAAAAAGGAAGAAATTAAACCATCGAGCACATGCAACCAACATTTACCAATCAAAAGCGAAAAAATAGAAAAAGTTTCATTTTCATATAGTAATGGAATATGATGACCCAAGAATCGAGAAAAATTGGGCCCAAAAATAGAGAAATATAGCTAAAACAAGAACCAAATAGCAGGTAGAACATATACACAGAAAGATGATTCTAAGGTACCGATCAAACCACAATTTAGGAAAGAAAACCGGAAAACACCCAAAAACAGAAGATTTCTGGAAAGAAAATCAAAAAGGACCCAAAAATTTCAACAGAAAAATCAGATACAGAGCTCCACAATTCAAGAAAGAAAATCGAAAAACACCCAAAAATCGAAAATTTCTGGAAACAAAATTGAAAAGGACCCAAAAATTTAAACACAAAAATCGGATGGAGAGCTCCGGTTGAAGAAACTCGCAATTGAAAAGCAAATAAAGAAGAAGAATACCTGGTGCAGAACACTTTGGCCGGAAAAGCTCTGCTGATGCCGATGGCAGAAACGCAAAATGCAAAATGAAACCCACCTTCATCATCAGAACCCCCACTTCCATCTTACAACCCTCACTCAATTGCGGTAGTGGAGACGGTAGTGGAGAAGAGAAGGAAGAGACGCCCACGTATACACCACGTTGACACATCTGGCACTGCACGTGTATACATACAGGCAATGGAAGGATTTTTTTGCGATAAGAAGGCGGTGGTGGAAGCCATGTCAAGCCAGACAAACGCCACGAAGATAAACCCGGCCAGTGGAAGAACAGACCTTTCATTGGGCTACATAGACCTAAAACGACGTCGTTTTGCTCAGTGGGGGGGAAAAAAAAAATATCGCACAAAACGACAAAACTTTTGTCAACCAAATATCCGTAAATAATAGAATGCAGAAGTATATTGAAGATATATATATAGTGTGTGTGTGTGTGTCCGTGTGTTTCAAGATTTACATGTGTATATATATAGATGTGTGTGTGCGCGTGTGTGTGTGTGTTTGTGTGTTTGTGTGTGTATGTATATGTCTATGTATATCACTATTGATTATTGAGGTCTTTAATCAAAGTCAATCAAAGTCGGTTCTCACAAAGCACCCACAAAAAAGTCGGTTTTACTGTAGTGCATATGTAGAGTGGTGCACGAGTAGATTATGTATGGTACAAATAAAATCCCCTTAATTATCATTACATATAAATAAGTAATATATCAGACAATTAGCTATTAATACTGCAATCAATTATCTCACACACGTAGGTTTTGGCCCTAGCTAAATAGGACCTATGACAATATGAAACGTAGTTTACATGGCTTCATATGATCAGCCTAATTGGAATATATGACAATATCATGTTGTGTGTATGCATATACACCGTATACACACATATATATAGAGAAGACAAAAAACCGGGAAAAACCGAAACCAAGCCGATCCAAACCGGACCAAATAAAATGGTTTCACCTAGTTATGGTTCGGTTTTGGTTTGTGAATTTGAAAACCATAAAAAAATGGTTTGGTTTTAAAAGTGGTAAAAAACCGGAAAACCGGACCATGTGCACCCCTAAGTATAACTTTTTCTACCCCTGAAAAAAAACTTTTTCTACTTAAAAACAAGTCGCCACAGTGAATTCTACCTCTAGTGCAACTAAGCGAAAATTCCGGAAAATTGAACTTGTGTATCCATAAGATTTCTGCAGCTGCAGCTGCTAGGGATCTGTACTCTGCCTCTGTTGATGATCTGGCCACTGCTTGTTGCTTCTTTGAACTCCAAGAGACCAAAGAATTACCCAGAAACACACAATATCCACTAACAGATTTTCTGTCATAGGGAGAGGTAGCCCAATCTGCATCTGAATATGCTTGCACAGCAAGATCAGAGGATGCCTTGAAGTGTAAACCAAGCTGTAATATCCCTTTAACATATCTCAAGAGCCTTTTTACTGCCTGCCAATGCAAGTCAGTAGGTTGAGCCATAAACTGACTTAGAGTGTTGACACTGTATGCAATGTCTGGCCTGGTCAGAGTTAAATACTGAAGAGCACCAATGGCACTCCTGTATAATGTAGGATTCTTCATCAGAGGACCAGAATCTGGACTTAGAGACTTGTGTGACACCATGAGGGTAGAACATGGTTTCAAATTCTCCATACCAGGCCTATGCATAATGCAACAACTGTGTTACATAATGTGCATGTGTTAAATATAAACCAGAAGTATCCCTGTATGCCTCCACTCTAAGAAAATGACTGATTGATCCCAAAGATTTAAGGGCAAATTTCTGATTGAGTTTGTTGATGAAAACTTGTACAGCAGCCTGAGAATTACTTGTTACTAGAATATCATCCACATAGATCAACACATACATAGTCACAACCGAATCTTTAAAGATAAACAGGCAGGAGTCTGAAGTGGACTGTTTAAAACTCATACTTAGCAAGTGTTGTTTAAGTGTGGAAAACCAAGCCCTAGGAGCCTGTTTCAAGCCATACAGGGCCTTCTTCAAATGGCACACATAAGAGGGTTTATCAGGATCTACAAAACCAGCAGGTTGTGGCATAAAGATATCCTCTTGCAACTCTCCATTGAGGAAAGCATTGTTCACATCAACCTGTTGTATGTCCCAGTTCTGACTGACTGCAATTGCCAACACAATTCTGATGGTTTCTGGTTTAATAACAGGACTAAAAGTCTCATGGAAGTCCACCCTATAGGACTGTTTGAAACCTTGAGCAACCAGTCTTGCTTTATGTTTGTTAATTGTGCCATTTGGATTCAACTTCAACTTGAAGATCCATATGTTACCAATCAGTTTCTGATTGGAATGAGAAGGAACCAAGGTCCAGGTTCCATTTCTTTGTAAGGCATCAAACTCAAATTGCATGGCAGCCAACCATTGAGGTTGAGACAATGCATCAGACACAGTAGTAGGTTCTGGTGGAGTAGAGGAAGATGACTGAGCTAGATAAGAGTAGGTTTTAGGTTTAAAAATTCCACTCTTGGATCTAGTTTGCATAGGATGGCCTAGAACCACAGGTGGTGAAGGACTAGGAATAACTAGAGAAGCCTCCGGACTAGAAACATCAGAGGCAGAATCAGAAGTGGGATAAGGAGAAGGAGGAGGAGACTGATCAGGCATAGGACCAGGACTATGAGTACTAGGAGGAGGAGCATGAGAACTGGGAGAAGGAGGAGTGATTGCAGGATCAGAAAGAGATGTAGAGACATGAGAATTGGAGTGAGCTTCTACATTAGGCTGGATGATAGGGCCATGAGGAGCATTAGTTGTGAAATCCATAGGAAGGAAATATGAGACATCAGTGTTAGAGGGGAGAGATGAAGTATCTCAGACTGTGTGTATTTAGGAAACCAAGGCAGTATGGAAATTCAGCTTCATTGAAAATAACATGCCTGGATATATAGACTCTGCCACTAGGATCTAGACATTTAAACCCCTTATGATCAGGGCTAAAACCAATAAAAACACACTTCTTGGTATGAAAGTCAAACTTGTGCCTATTATAAGGTCTCAAAAAGGGAAAACAAGAGCATCCAAAAAATTTCAGATTTGAGTAATTTGGTGATCTGTGAAACAACCTTTCATATGGAGACTGATCACTAAGGACAGGTGTAGGTAACATGTTAATAAGATAAACAACATGCTGAAAACTCTCCCACCAAAGACGAAGAGGCATTTTGCCTTGAGCTAATAGGGTCAGACCTAATTCAGTGATATGCCTATGTTTTCTCTCAGCTTTTCCATTTTGTTCATGAGTGTGAGGACAAGGATGCCTGAACATAACACCAGCATTTTTAAGGACAGGTTCAAAAACTCTATACTCACCACCCCAATCTGATTGAACCATCTTTATTTTAGCAAACAAATTGAGTTTCAACAAGTTTTGAAAATGAAGAAAGGCATTAAGCATCGGACTTGTTCTTTAAAGGATAAATCCAAGTATATCTGGTGCAATCATCTATGAAGTGTATATAGTAAGTATATCCAGAAACAAATTTAACTGGGGAAGGCCCCCACAAATCAGTGTGTATTAGTTCAAAGGGTTTAATGACAGTAGTATCAGATTTAGAGAAAGGTAAAGCATGATGTTTTCCATACACACAAGCATCACAGAAATCCATTCCATTACTTAACTGAACATTACAAGATTTCATAGCAGTACTCAAGACTTTAAAAGATGGATATCATAATCTCCTATGCCATAGAACATCATTTTTAGGGCTACTGACTTCACTAACATAAGCTCTAGAACAGACTCTTTGACTAAAACTAGAATTTGGATGCTGAAGGCCTGACTTGGAAGAGTTGTGACTGGGTTGAAGGGAGCTCTGGTTGGCTGGGAAAAGCTGATAAAGACCATGGTGCACTCTACCTCTGAGAAGAATTTTGCCTGTGATTTTTTCCTTCACATAACAACCAACATTGTCAAATTCAACACTAACATGATTATCAGAGGTCAACTTAGATATGCTAACAAGACTCTTAGTAATATCAGGAACATTAAGGACATTTTTCAGTTTAAGATCAGAAACAGAAGTGGGAAAATTAGTGGAACCAAGATGATTTATAGTAAGTTTGGAGCCATTACCTACTCCCAAAGTGTCTGATCCATTGTACTCTGTACTCAACTGAAGTTTTCCAAGATCTGCAGTGACATGATTAGTGGCCCCAGAATCAGCATACCAATTGGGATCAGCAATGGACTCAGGACCAGCAAGGTAGGCAGCAGGGGCATTCTGACTTCTTGATTAGATGCTGTAGGGTTGTTGAAGTTCTGATCAAACCTATACCAGCATTCCACCACTGTATGCCCAGTCTTATTACACAACTGACATGTAGCTCTAGAGGTGTTGTTATTGTATCCAGCTCTACCTCTAGACCTTCCACCTCTTGAGTTTTGACCACCCTTGCCTCTGTTTTGTCCTTGATTGTTGTAGTTTCCTCTACCTCTTCCTTGATAATTATCACCAGTTCTCACAGCAGCATTTGCAGATGCTTGTGACAGATCAAGATTAGCAGTAGGATTAAACCTTGCTATGAGCCTCTCATGTGTGATCAACTGAGCCCGTACCTCTGGCCAAGATAGAGCCCCCATCCTTGATGTAAGGTTGACAATAACTGACTCATATTCCTTACCTAATCCTCCCAAAGTGGCAAGAATTAGTTCAGATCGAGTAATAGGATATCCAGCAGCACTTAACTTGTCTGAATATGTCTTCATCTGTGCCAAATAATCTGCCATAGTTTTTGATCCTTTTTCAGCTTTAGTTAATGCATCCTTATACTCCAACATTTGAGCTTCACATTGATTATTGAACAACAGCTCCAAAGTTTTCCAGATCTCATGTGAAGTAGCACATCCTACCACTTCAACTAGAGCTTGTTCAGTCATTGATGCCAAGAGCCAACCAGTCAACAAGGAATCCTTGGCCATCCATTCATCATACGCAGGATTTACAGATGTAAGAACAGATGAGGTCAAATTTGGAACACCCAGATACTGTGGTGGACATGAACCCCTTACAACCGGAAGAACACTAAATTTCCACAACAGATAGTTATTCCTATCTAATTTGACAGAACATGCTTGATTAAGATTACCTACGAGAGTGTGAACCGGAGTTGGGGCTGGTGTAAGACTCATGGAGGAGAACGGAGACCTTTGATTCAGCAATGGTGAGCTAAGATTTGTCATAAATCCAGATGGAAAAGTACTGTGCATGAATCCAATCAAAGGAGATGAGCTGATTCCAGCTCCAGCAGAAGATATTACTGGATTTTGACTGACTCCAATGTATGTTGAGCTCACTGGACTCTGTGAGGATGAGCTCACCGGAATCTGGGAAGAAGTACCATCACTGTGTGTACTTCCTTGGTCACCGGTGGACGGTGGCGGTGTAGCCATCAGCAGCTCTGCTACCAACTTAAAGAAGAAGAACTAAAGATAAAGATGAACTTTCATTAGTGTTTCTTAGATTTCATCCACAGACCAAATCCTAGCATATATGCTGGATATTTGTTAAAACAAACTACACAAATCTCAAGACACAATTTAATCCAAATGTTCTAGTTGACACACCACACTACACACTTGTATACTCTAGACAAGTGACACATGTCAACATTAAAAACTTATTCAAATAATATCCAAATAAGTCATTTTACTTTTCAATTACAACAATATAGGCACTGTTCTTCTTGGTGGCCTTCGGGCTTTGTTGTTCGAACCATGGCTTCGGCCAAAGTTATGAGCTTCAAGCTCAATGGTAATCAGAAGGTCATTTTTGCCATTGAAGGGTAAACAATCTGTGTCTGATAATGATGATGGGATGATGATGAAGATAAGGTTCAATGGGCTGAAACAGCGTCCAATCGCCCAAGGTACGCCAATTCGTGCCTAAAGATTCAGTTAGTTTTGTTTACTTTTGCTATTATTTGAAGATATTTTCTCGATGTCCATATAATCAATTTGTGTTTCTATGATATTATATTCTCTTGAAAATAAAGATAATTTTCTGTTTGTTTCAATCCTTTCTTTTCTGTATACTTGTGTTCCTAACTTCCTACTGTTGTTCTTGATTCCGAGTTGAGAACTGTCAAGGGGCAAAAACATGTCAAGCTGGCAGTTAAAAGTACACCCAACACAATGTGTTTGTTGTTACTAGTTCACAATTGATAGAGTGAGAGGTCTAAATGAGTTAACCGTTTCACGAGCAGTTCGAGAACTAAACGGGGGTTCATAAGCAGTTCAAGAACTAATGTTAAATAAACGGGGTTTATGTTCATACTCCTACAAATGTTAAATAAGTCAATCACAAGCATTTATGTGCTCGGTTTGTTCAGTTCACGAACATTGTCAAACTTAAGAATACATTTGAATTCGGCTCGAACTTGAAGATGCTTATGATCATGCTTGAGTTCAGTAAGCATATTTGCAGCTGAGCTGAGATTAAGCTCATGTTTGCCGCTGGATGAACTTATGATGAACATATGGGAGGTATTCCAATGAGGATTGAAGCATTCATTGATGATCAAGCATGAATTTGATGGTGCAGAGAATTAGTGGCACGTGCACGTGCACTACTGCAAACCAATGAGGATTGAAGCATTCATTGATGATCAAGCATGAATTTGATGGTGCAGAGAATTAGTGGCACGTGCACTACTGCAAACCAATGAGGATTGAAGCATTCATTGATGATCAAGCATGAATTTGATGGTGCCGAATGATTATTATTATTATTTCATTCGGTCGGTAGTAAATCAATTTAGGTTCCATAATAGTTTCGTTACATAACTTGTGGTTGCCTGCTAGGATGCTACTATGACTTGATCACCACATTGCTTTTAGTGATCATTTGTTGCCCTCTGTGATACGATTAAATCTGCTGCATTTGGGGAATTGACAGTTGTTTAATACTAGGTTTATGTTCATGTATTTCTTTCAAGTTTCAACTTGTGATTTTTGTGGCTCTGTGTTGTTGGCAGGGGAGAAGGCCATAAACCAGGAAGGGTAGTCGGACTTGTGCCGGGAATGCAGCGACACATAAGGGGGTTATCTTTTTGGGCATGATCAACTCTTTTTAAATTTTGTAGATTCTATTTAGAATCAAGAATTATTCTGTATGAAATAGAGATATGTTCCTTCCTCTCAACAACAACACAGGAAATGGTGCTTTTCACAAATGAAATTCTACGTCTTTTTTCCTTACACCCCAAGATGTAGGAGCAAGTTTTTTTTAAAGAAAGTTGCTTTCACTTATGTTCTATGTTTTCAGTATGATTTATTATGATCATATTATGTTCAACATGCATGTATAAACGTGTATTCATCATGATGCATGTGGTTCTTGGTAATGTATATATGAAACAACGCACTCTTGTTTAAAAAAAAAAAGAACCCTTTTGTTTCTCATCTTTCTTTTGAAATGTAAATATGTTTTTTTTTCACGATTTGCTTGTAGTTGATGGTCTATTAACTTGTTTCTTATCTTAAAGTGATGGTTTGATTGGGAGAAATGGGCATCCAGATTGGTGCAGTGACATGAATTGATGTAGTGACATTGATGTCACTGCATTTATAATTTGATACACAAATTTGGTAACTTTGTATAATAAATGTAGTGTGTCATCACAATAGGAGTGTAATTGAGCCGAGCCGAGTCGATACTCCCTAGGGCTCAACTCGACTAAAAAATTTTGGGCTCGATCGATCCATAAAAAGGCAAGATCGAACTCGACTCGCTAAGTACTCGATATAGCTCGACTCAGCTCGTAAGCTCGATTATTTACTTAGAATTCAATTAATTTTTAATAAAATATAACAAGATCGAGCTTGACACGTCTAATACTCGAATCGTATAATAATTTTTGAATTATAAAAAAAAGATTTTATAATAAATTTAATAAATATAATTATTTAAATAATTATTTAATGAAGCTCGATTAGCTTGCGAGGTACTCGGTTACTATATTTTAAAACTCGAGATCGGCTCGGTTAATTATTCTAGTAACTCGACTCGAGCTCGAACCCGAAAAAATTGAATCGAGTCAAACACTCATGCGAGTCGAGTATGAGTAGCTCATGAGTAGCCCGACTCACTTACAACCCTAATTCACATGTCACTTCATCATCATATTTCACTTGATCTTCACATGTCACTGCATCGCGTCGATTTTAAGAAGAAAATTTCGATTTTCAGAAATAATGTTGTATGAGTAAAAATCAAATGTCACTGCATAAATCGTTGCAAATATTCTTGTCACTACATCCCAGGGGGTCACTACATCGCAGGGGTCACTGCATCGGGGTGGTCAATGCATCGGGGTGGTCACAAGCATCGCGGTGGACAATGCAATGGGGGCGGTCACTACATCGCAGTGGTCAATGCATCGCGGTGTCATTGCATCTCCGTGTCTCTGCATCGCGGTGGTCACTGATCGCGTCGACAAGAAAATATGAATTATGGTGAAATAATACGATGATTGGAGTTTTATATCAAAAGATAAAACCGTTTGAAATATTGAGTAAAAGAGAGAAAATAACAATGTATGTAAACACAATTCATCACGGTGGTCAATGCATCGCGGTGGTCGCTGCATCGGGGTGGTCGTTTTATCGTGGTGGTCACTACATCGGGGTGGTGAATGCATTGGGGTGGTCACTGCATCGCGGTGGTCACTACATCAGGGTGGTCACTGGATCGGGGTGGTCACTGCATCACGGTGGTCACTGCATCAGGGTGGTCACTGCATCGGGGTGGTCATTGGATCGAGGTGGTCACTGCATCGCGGTGGTCAGTGCATCAGGGTGGTCAGTGCATCAGGGTGGTCACTGCATCAGGGTGGTCACTGGATCGAGGTGGTCACTGCATCGCGGTGGTCAGTGCATCAGGGTGGTCTGTGCATCAGGGTGGTCACTGCATCAGGGTGGTCACTGCATCGAGGTGGTCACTGCATCGCAGTGGTCAATGCATCGGGGTGGTCAGTGCATCGCGGTGGTCAACGCATCGGGGTGGTCAGTGCATCGCGGTGGTCAGTGCATCGCAGCGGTGAATGCATCGCGATGGTCACTGCATCAGGGTGAACACTGCATCGCGGTGGTGAATGCATCGCGATGGTAACTGCATCACGGTTGTCAATGCATCGGGGGTGGTCACTACGACGGGGTGGTCAATGCATCACGGTGTTCACCGCATCGGGGTGGTCATCACAGTGGTCTATGCATCGCGATAGTCACTACATCGTGGTGGTGAATGCATCGCGATGGCCATTGCATCATGGTGGTCAATGCATCAAGAGTGGTAACAACATCACGGTGGTTAATGCATTGCGGTGTCATTGCATCACGGTTGTTAAGGTATCGCGGTGGTCACTGTATCATGGTGTCTCTACATCATTGTGTCTTTGCATCACGGTGTCATTGTATCGTGTCGACGAAAAAAATATGAATCATGGTGAAAGAATCATGATGATGAGGGTTTTATATCAAAAGATATATCCGTTTGAAATATTGAGTAACAAAAGAAAATAACAAATATATATATATATATATATATATATATATATATATATATTTTTTTTTAACTTATCATCGTCAAAAAAAAAAAAAACCGGCGCCTGTTCTCCATTATAAAAAAAAAAAAAAACCCAAACAGATAAACAACGCATGTTGTCCATAATATATGAGAATGGAGAGTCTTTTCACACCTAAAGGTTATCCTGACCGAATTTGGGTCATGATAAATAATTTTTTATCCTGACCGAATTTGGGTCGGGATAAATAATTCTTTCTAGACCCAACAGCGATCCAAAAGCACTTCCTTACCCAACAGTGGTCCGTAAAAGTAGGTGTGTTAAGATTATTTTAGATGTGAAAATATTTTACTTATGAAAAAAATAAAATTCCTATTTGCATGTACTAATATTTATAATCAGCGCTGCTTTCTCATTTTCTTTATTTTTAATTAATTAAGGGTGGATTGGTACAGGTACTAATTTTATGTCCTTATAACCAATGAAAAGTTAAGTGTCCATATTCGCCTAATTAAGTATAATATGTGTCCTTTTGGACCATTGTCCCTTAAAAAACATGCGTAAGTAGTGTTGTTAAACGAACAGAGTCGCTCATGAACAAGCTCGTGTTCGACTCGTTAGTATATGAGTTCGTTTGTTTGTTTAGCTTAACGAACCAAGCTTGAACAAGATTTTAAGCTCGTTTCCTAAACGAACGAATATGAACATACTCCTATCCTGAACGTTCGATTATGTTCGTGAATCTGCTTATATGGATAAATCAGCATACAATATAAGCCGGAGGAAACCTTTGCACACCTACGTTACCTTTTGGGAGGCCTACGCCCCATAGAAACTGTCTACCTGAGATTGTCCCTTGGACCGTAGGTCCTGACACAAGGTTAGAATTCTAGCGGTATCTCACTGATGGCTCGGGCCCCCCGGAAGGAAGCCTTCTTCTCTTTCAACCTAAGCTGCACAGGAAAGGCCCAAAGCCAATCCCAGGAAACAATGAAGCTTCATAGGGTCTTTCTGGGAGAGAGGGGATGTCATAATTGGGGTTTTTGAATAAGACTTTGATTTTCATTTTTTCGTTTTCATATTGAAAAAGTAATAATAATGAGAGGTGGTAGGCTTTTTATCATCCTGGCGTGGAGCTATTAACTCATAAGATGGTAAGACATCTATTAATCTAATAGATATCATAGAGTAATTTTATAGAATATTGATAGGGTTGTCATAATGTTTTTATTATTATTATGTTTGAATATTGCTTTGTATTTTGTTATTTATTCATTTGGACTTAATTTTTTATACCTTAAGAAGACAAACTCGAATTGAGAAGCAAAAATGCATGTAGCATGCTGATAGCAAAATAACTAACTGCTAACTTTAACCGACAGAGTATCGAGTCAACAGTAGTATAGTGATAACAAGGTCGAATCCACAGGGAACAACGTTTAAGTACCAAAGTCGACGTAGAACTTGGTTTAGGTCAAGATTGCAGTGGAGAGATATTACACTAGTGCGAAAGTAAAAATTAGCTAACGGTTGTAGTTCTAGTTATTAAAAGGTATAGCGAATTATGATCCAACGAGCTATTTTTACCCCTAAGGAAGACTTGACAAGGAGCGTGTATTAACCAACCTTCCTTTTCACGGTAATTTTAACGACATCCACGGGTGCCAACTCCTAATTCTGGTGTTAAGATCTGAACAACTCTCGCTCAACACCCTATGCGAAGTTAATTAATTTTCCCTTTAGAAAACCAATTAACCTAACATGATTATGCTCTTAGAGTCGCTCGAACAACGATGACAAACCTCGTATTGGAAACGGTCCTAACAACTAGGCCGAATCTACATAGCGATCCCAAAACCCTTTTCCCACATCTCACCGCAAAATACATTTATAGGTTCGATATGTGTGATGATGAACTAAATGATCGATTTAATTCAAAGGCGTTGATTAAGTTTTAGGACGTGGATTACTCATTAAAACATTATTTTACGCTATTTACACAACTCCCGTTTAATCCCCTTGGGCGTTTTTACTCGTTTTACATAATTCGACTATAATGACGTTTAGCTATTCATTTTGGCGATAATAACGGAATGATTAACGGAAATTATATTAACAACGGAAAGTAAAAGCGAATTCATTTTTTTATAAGTACATATATGTATTTATATATATAGATATATAGTTATATAGCTAATAATATATATAATTGCATAAAAGTAAATATACTATATATATATATATATATAAGTGCGTAAATAAAATGCGTAAAAGTAAATATATATATATATATATTTATATGTGCGTAAATAAAATGCGTAAGTAAAATGCGTAAAAGTAAATGAAAGATCGAAACAACGAACTATTGATAACTATACTATTACAACGGTATTTTAATTAATTTATACAAAACATATATATATATATATATATATATATATATATATATATATATACGGCCCGAATAAGATAAAAAAGAAGAGGGAAGAAAATGGAAATAGATCTATATATATATATAAATAAAATTACCCGATTACAACTATTGATTCCGAGATCGTAGTCTTCCGGACATTACAACGACTTCAGCAACACCGAACTTCCGATAATTTCCGAGCATTACAACGATACTACTACTACTAAATTATTCTCGGCATAATGCCTTTACTAAAACTAAAAGAAAAAGCGAGGGAGTTAGATCTATATACACAGAGTATATATCTATAAGGTGTATATATTATATCTCCTCTCCGCTCTCTGAATGCGTCCTTATATAGCAAAGTCAGGGGCGGTCTAGACCGGGTAGGGGCGGTCTAGACCGGGTGCAATGATTACATTCATCCCCTAATTTATATTTTTCGGATAAAAATTATATATTTTGGAATAAAACTTCTAAAATTCATATCTTGAGTTGTAGACCTCCAAAAATTGCAAACGAAATGCCAAAATTACGGTCTCGAGAAACTCTACAACTTTCATGAAGGACTCTTCTTCAGAAAACGTCTTCTTGAGTACCTCGTGTTCCTCCGAACGCGTTTTCGATATTTTTACGAAATTGAATCAATTAGCCACTTGACTACCATTTGAGTTGTAAAAGTCCGATTGACTTGATTCAAAATCCATTGGAAATATTTCTTGAAGATATACAACTTTTATGAAGGAAACTTCTTCAGAAAATGTCGTTTTGATGAGCCATTCGTATTACGAAGATATTTCGGGATTTCTACTAATCCGAATTGATTAGTCAATTGACCATAACTTGAGTTGTAGAACTCCAATTGACGTGATTCAAAGTGCGTTGGAAAGCTTATGTGAAGATCTACAACTTTCATTAAGAAGTCATCCCCTGAAAATGCCTCTAAGCTGGGTCAAATCTCCGTCGAAACAGGTTTTGGTTTTAAGTATGTAAGATAATTTGATCCATTTGAACTCGTAAACTTGTGGCATCTTCTTCTAATCCTCTAAACACATCTTTTAGACTCAAAACATGTCGTTACGTGGAATCTTGGTCAATGTATAATCCTGCAAAGAACCACCAAAATACCAAACGTAAATCCGACACGACACTCCGGTTACTAAACCGGTACAAAAACTAGTAAAAACGCGATAAAAATACGATATTTTATATAATTATTACTACTTAGATATTTAGATGAAACTTAGGAATTAAAGACTCGAAATGATACAAAAATGCTCAAAATGATATCAGAAACGGGGTGAAAAGTTATAAAAATAACTGTGAATTTTTCCGTTATCACAACCCCCCACTTAGCTTTTGGTCGTCCTCGAACAAAACAAGCGATAAAACAAAATGAATGAGGAAAAATTCATGAAGATAAGATATTAATGACAATCAGATGATGCAACCATTCGAATCGTAACTACACGTTAACCGCAATATAAATGTATAACAGAGTATGTGTGACAAGCCTTTTCAATTTCCACTATCCTCTCTTGAATAAATCAAGCAAACGCACAAATATCCATTCAGATAGATCCTAATAAATTTCCTAGGTATAGCAAAGAATGATTCCACACAAAGTTCTCCGTGTACTTATTAGGATAATCCCTAAAACATATCATTCGATTTATACTTTGGGATAGTCGAGAAGATAATTAAGTTGTAAACCAACTTTCCACATTGTCATTTGCCAATTTTTTAAATTTAACTTAATTTCACATGTGTATCCTATGCCCTCATTCCAGCAATAGGATGTTTCGTGATAACACCCTAGCTGGACTACTATCATCAGGCAGTCGGGAGCTTTTAAACCTCATAGTGATATAGGACGTTTCGTGATAACGCCCTACTGCACTCAAATCATTGGTAGCTACAACCGACATATATATATAGTTCATCTTAATTTGGTATTTTTCTTAACTTATATCCTTTCTATCACATTCAAACCTTCAGATATTCACAGTATACGTTCAAAAATTAGGTACTAAGTTCTTTCGCAATTATCTCTAGAATAACCACTAGGATCTTTGAATGGATACTGATTTAAAATTTTCGCTCAATATCAAAGGCTTACGTGAACAATGAATTCATGTTACACAAATAAATTTGGGGTTAAAATGCACTTACGGTTCACTTTAGTTATACATATCCAAATTGATCAATACATCTTTAAATCCATGAAATATATACCTTATACAGATTATTTTAATCAACTAAATAATGCTCGAAAAAGAATCAAAAACTAAGGGTTTAAACACTTACTGCCATTTCTAAACCAACCAGACTCTACCCCCCACTTACGATTTTGCATTATTCTAAGAGTGTAAATGAGATAGAGAAGAAAACTTAGCTTATAAACCTGGCAGAAAGGTGCTACCGAATCCCGTAACAGCCATGAGAAAGCACGACCCGAATCCCTATACAAAACCAAAACAAAGCAAACACGGGACATGGTCCTCGTGCCAAAAGTATGCAATAGGGATATGGGAATAATAAGATAATGGCCCTATCACGTCAGAAAATTCGATAGGCAAATAGAGAGTATCACATGAGCATATATCGTAGTCAAGTCAGCTATTCCTAGTTTCATTTTTATTACACACAGTTTTGTTAAGGCGGAAATACTCACCACTATACTACAACTACTAGAAATTTTAAACAGATTAGATCATAAAATGAAATGTAGTGAGTCTTTTATACCCAGATCCTCAAGGGTTCTACAACCTAAGTCCAAGAAATGATGTATTTGAATGTTTTCTTTTTTTCTCCATCGGGATTTTCGGATAACCACCTAATCGTTCCCTTTTAATGACATTCAAACATTCATCCTGAGACTTGGTTGTGCTTTGTGTTCATCTTTCATACAGATTCTACATTTCATTAAGACTAGTCTTATCCAAATTATCTTTATTATTATTATTATCGGGCTGCCTCCCGGTAGCGCTTTTGTTTAACGTCGTTGGCTCGACTAAGACTTAGAAACGATTTATCAAGACTCGGGATCAGTCAAATGCACAATTTCGAGAGCCTCATCGAATGGTAACTTCTTATACTTTTTTAGACGAAGGCCGTTCGTGATGAAAGTTCCATGCTTCGGATGTGTTACCTCGATGGCTCCTGAGTCGAAAACTCGCAATACCGTATATGGTCCTGACCACCTTGACTTAAGTTTGCCTTGAAATAAATGGAGGCGAGTATTATAGAAAAGGACCTCATCACCTACGTCGAAAATACGAGGTTTGATCAACTTATCATGAAGCATTTTGGTCTTTTCCTTATATTTCGCCGAACAATCGTAAGCTTGAAAGCGAAACTCATCTAACTCGTTCAACTGAGCCATCCTTCTTTCACCGATTAATGCGTCATCCATATTTAGATTCTTAATCGCCCAATAGGCCTTATGCTCTAACTCTACGGGGAGATGGCAAGCCTTGCCAAAAACGAGCATGTAGGGTGACATACCTATTGGTGTCTTAAACGTAGTTCGGTGTGCCCAAAGCGCATCATCTAACTTTTTGACCAATCCTTAAGGTTAGAATTCACTTGTTTTCTCCAAGATTCTTTTGATTCCCGATTGGACACCTCTACTTGGCCACTAGTCTCGAGGATGGTAGGCAAGTGCCTAACTTATGAGTGACCGTGCTTCATTAAAAGCTTATTGAAATCTCTATTAGCAAAGTGACTTCCATTGTCACCGATTATTGCTCGAGGTATTCCATACCGGGATATAATATGTTTCTTAAGAAACTTTATGACTACATGTTTGTCGTTAGTAGGTGAAGCAATTGCCTCAACCCACTTTGAAAGCGTAATCACAAAGCGACAAGAATGTACCGATTCCCGAAAGAAGACGGATATGGTCCCATGAAGTCTAATCCCCATATATCAAATACTTCACACACTAATATCGGTTTAGGGCATCTCATTTCTCCTGAAATCCTTCCCGAGCGTTGACAGGCATCACACATCTTAACATAAGCATATGCATCCTTGAAAATAGTGGGCCAAGAGAACCCACTTTGTAACACCTTAACGCTGTTTCTCGCCGAGAAGTGGCCACGGCCTCTTTATCATGGCAAAACGAGAGAATACTCACTATCTCACTGTCATCAACACATCTCCTCAGGATTCCATCAGCACATAGCCTAAAAATTAAGGGATCTTCCCACACATATCGGTTTACCTCACTAAAAACTTTTTTCTGGTTTTCATCAAACTCGGGATCTACAAATCCACACTCGTAATAATTAACAAAGGTGCATACCAAGGGTTCCCATTCTTTCCTCTCTGCAGAAATTTCCTCGCTTAACCGGAAGCATCGTATCCACTACGAACAACTGCTCATCCCGAAAATGATCATCAATTTCAACCCTAATAGAGTGTTTATTGTCTCCCTGTTTCCATCCTACGGAGGTGGTCACTACTACGTTCTCACACCCCTTTCGATTCTTAATTTCTACGTCAAATTCTTGAAGAAGCAATATCCACCTCAACAAGCGTGGTTTTGCATCCTTCTTGGCAAATAGATATCTCAACGCAGCATGGTCAGTGTGAACTATGACTTTCGATCCAACCAAGTATGACCGGAACTTATCGAAAGCAAAAACAACAGCTAAAAGTTCCTTTTCAGTTGTGGCATACTTTTGTTGAGCCGAGTTCATGGTATGACTCGCATAGTAGATAGGACGAAACAACTTGTCAATCTTCTGACCTAGGACGGCTCCTACGGCATAATCACTTGCATCACACATCACTTCGAACCCCTTGGACCAATCAGGTGCTACCAAGATAGGAGCCGAAGTAAGAAGTTTCTTAAGAGTTCGAAAAGCATCTAGGCATGCCGCATCAAAAACACAAGGGGCACCCTTCATCAATTGAAGAGTAAGAGGTCTAGCAATGTGGGAAAAACCTGGAATGAATCTACGATAAAAACTCGCATGTCCCAAGAACGAACGTAGAGTCTTGATTTGTAGGCATAGGAAGCTTAGAAATTACCTCTATTTTTGCTCTATCGACCTCTATTCCTTTCCCCGATACCTTATGTCCTAAAACAATTCCCTCGATTACCATGAAATGACACTTTTCCCAATTTAAAACTAAGTTTGTCTCTTCACAGCGCAAGCACCTTATCAATGTTCGACAAACACTCATCAAAAGTATCACCAAAACGCTAAAGTCATCCATAAAAACTTCCATGAAATGTTCTATCATATCAAAAAAATTGCCATCATGCATCATTGGAATGTCGTGGTGCATTACACAACCCAAACGGCATTCTTCTAAATGCAAAAGTGCCATATGGACATGTGAAAGTAGTTTTATCCTGGTCATGTATATCGATGTGAATTTGATAATAGCCACTAAAACCATCCAAAAAGCAGTAAAATGCATGACCACTTAGATGCTCTAGCATTTGATCAATAAAGGGTAGGGGAAAATGATCTTTCCTAGTCTTATCATTCAGCATGCGAAAATCAATACAAACTCTATGACCAGTAACTAAACGAGTAGGAATAGGCACACCTTTTTCATTAAGCTCAACTGTGATGCCTCCTTTCTTAGGCACGACTTGTGTGGGACTCACCCATTCACTGTCGGAGATTGCGTAGATTATCCCTAACTCAAGCATCTTTACCACGTCTTTTCTTACCACCTCTTGCATATGTGGGTTTAGTCGTCTCAAACCGCTGCTCGACCGGTTTGGCATTTTCTTCTAGAATGATCTTGTGCTTGCAAATATCAGCACTGATCCCTTTTATGTCAACCATCTTCCATCCGAAGGCCTTTTTGTGTTTTTTCAGAACGTGGATCAACTTAGCTTCCTGCAAAACGGTTAGTGCAGATGAAACAATAAGAGGAAGTAATTCATCAGTTCTAAAACACATACTTTAAATGCTTAGGAAGTGGCTTCAACTCCAGATCAGTAGGTGGTTCCTCGATTGACGGCTTTGGCAGCTTGCCAGTCAAACCGAGCTCTAGCTTCTTATTCCAGCTTGCGTCAACAAAAGGAGTTGCCTCCAAATGATATACCTGAACTTTCATTTGTGGATCGTCATCCTCTGCAGTGCTTGACTTCATCAGGCATTCTTCCATTGGTTCTTGGTATCCCTGCAGGTTAGTGTGCTCCAAAATACAAGGATATATAGCATCAATAGAAAAACAATCACTTTTTTCATCATCAGGATGCTTCATTGCCTTATACACATTTATGGCTACACTCTCTTTCCGACTGTAGTATAATCTCTCCTCTTAACGCCTATCAAGGTCTCTCCTGTGTTCAAGAAAGGCCGACCTAACAAAAGTGGGGTTTTAGAATCCATATCCATATCTAAAACTACAAAGTCAACAGGAAAACAAACTTGTCTACTGCACCAACACATCTTGACTACCCCTAGAGGTTTCTAATGACCTATCGCCATCTGTAAGGTCATTCCTGTTGGCTCTAACACTCCCAATCCCAATTTCTCATAAACTCCTCTAGGCATCAGGCTCACTGAAGCCCCTAGATCACATAGCACATTTTGAACACAGTTTCTCCAATGGTAATTGGGATGGTAAAGCTACCTCTATCCTCAGTAACTTGGGGGTATCTTATTCTCAAAGATTGCAGAACATTCCTCACTCAAATGCACCATCTGTTGCATCTTCTCCTTACTCGACAACATTCCTTTTAGAAACTTAAAGTATGGGGAATGCTCAAATTGCCTCTAATAGGGGAATATTCACCTCTACCTTCCTTAAAAGATTCAGAATTTTGCTCGACCACTCGGGTCGGGATGTCCTTCTCGGTTCCCTTAGGAGGATAGGGTAAAGTATTAACATCAAAATCGGGGAGGAGGAGGAATTTGCTTTTCTTACCTCTTTCTTTAGGTGGTGAGGCTTCTTCTTCTTTGATGTCCAAGACCACATAGTCTTTCTTCGGTGCTGCCCCTTCCAATGCTTTCTTATTTGCCTCAGCCAAAGCCTTTTTCGTGGCTTCCAATTCTTTCCTCATTGCTTCCATTCTCTGCTTGATATTGCCAGTCTCTAAATCTTCGATCTCGACTTCACCATACATAGCTCCTTCACAGTCAACTGCTTTCTCTTTCTCGCCTTTTCTCGCCGCTCCTTGACCCATAATTCTTTCTTTTTGTCACTCAGCCCGACCTCTTTACCACTTCGTGTGAACACAGCATTCACATCCTTTGGGTTCCTCTCAGTGTTACTCGGGAGTCCACCACTTAGATTTGTCTTTAGAGTGTCGGTTATTTGTCCTACTTGGGTCTCCAAGTTCCGAATGGCAGAATGTGTGACCACTTTTTGCTCTATAGCATTCTTATTTAACTCAGAAACATTCCTGTCTAATTTCTCCAGGAGTATCTCAGTGGCCATCTTCTGAACACCAGAATTGTTTGGTTGCTGATTGCTTTGATTATTCAGTGCGAGATAGCGTTTGGATCTTCGATAGGTGCGTAAGTAGTACTTCTCAACGGTGGCTCACTTGCCGATTCGATTGTTTTGTTGACCCCGATTCGATTCCACCTTGATTTTGGTTCCAATATGAATTTCGATTCATTGTTGTCCTTGGATCGAGGATCATGGATTCGACTATTCTCGATAGTAGCCTCGGTTTTGATTCTGGTATGAACTCTGATTCTGGGGATTATGATTCCAAGGTCGGTTGTATGAGCTTTGGTTTTGCCTAAAGTCTTGATTCTGATTATTGTTTCTATTCCAATTCGATTTCGCTTCGATTCCAACCTTGTCCAACATAATTCACATCATATTGTTGTGAACCATCATTCATACTATAATCCATTTGTGGCCCTTGATGATTATTAAAGTTTTGATTCCACTTTATTCTTTGGCCAAACTCTTTGCCGATTCATATCCATCCGTCCCATCGCATAGACATTCATTCATTTGTTGGTCATTCGATTGCCACCTGTTGTTGTCTTGGAGTAGGTGTCAATTGTTGTGGATAAGTGGATTTTTTCAACGATACACATTCTATGGCGTAATGTCCACCTCCACAGAGTTGGCATTCTTTGTGTTTTCTTTCTTTTCGACTCCATTCGGTCCATCTTTAGTACCATTTCTTGCATCTTGTCATGCATGGCGATTCTCGATCGAGTTCCTCTTTCGGTGACTTTACACTTTCCATTGGGGCTTTCTTCTTCTTTTCGCTCGATCCCCATTGTCCTTCTCCATCCGCCGCATTTTCTATATCTCGTCTCATTGCTTGTTCCGTGGTAGATTCATAATATCTCCGCCGCTTGCAAGAGATTCAACTTGTTTTGGTCCATCGGCTCTAAGGCCCCGAATAATATAATAACTTGCTCCACCGTAGAAAAACCGTGTGGAGGGCATCTCTTAAGCAACCCCTAAATCTCTCATAAGTCTCTTTTAGTGTCTCTCCTCGAGACCATCAAACGAAGAGATTTCTTCTTTCGAGATCTAAAATCTTTGCCGGAGGAAAGTACTTTTCAGAACACTCTCGTTACGTCACCACGTATGTAACGAATCATTTGGTAATGAGTCGTACCAATCCTTAGTGACTCCTCTTAATGCAAACGGAAAAACTATTAGTTTTACCGCCTCATCACTTACTCCATTATATTTCATTGTTCCACAGATCCCGAGAAAGTGATCGAGAAAAAGTATTTGGGTTCTCGATCGACTTCCGTGGAACAAGGCATGTTCCCCAACATGTTCAAAATATTTTGCTTAATATCCATGTTATTCGCATTAATTGGGGGTACCCTAATTGGGTTGTGCCCTATAACTTCCCGTGGGGTAGTGACGTAATCTCGACAAACCTCGGTCCACGTGCTTGCCGAGCCATCTCATTCTTCGATAAACCGGTGGCCGAGGAGGTGGATCATACGGGTTATACGGGTTTTGGAACCCTGTTGATTTCCTTGATTCTCCAAAGATCCATGATGACTCGATTTACCGCCTCTTGGTCTAATTCGGGTCGAAGTTCTGCGTATCCCGAGGATCTTGTCCTCCTCTCTCATCGCCCAATCCTCGGCCTCTCGATTAAACTGCATGCAGATCCCAACCGACGTAGCCCTGTGTTCTCTTCTCTCAATGATTCATGACGAGGGTCCTCGGTGGAGTTTGCAAATGTATCTTGTTGCATTACCACCAAGTAGTGGTTGAGGTTTGCCTCAGAGTCTGTTCATCAATGGAATCTTTACCGTTTCGTCTAGTTATGATATCGTCCATTTCTGTAGAGGAATTAGAAAGTGATCTTTCTAGTGTCTCTCTTTCTTCGAACAAAGGGTTCGGACTAGCGACTAGGATTTCTCCTCGGCGCTTACTATTTCTATGACGTGCGTAAGCTTCGATTTCTTGGATGGGTTCGATGAGAGGTTCTTTAGAGCTTCGAGTCATTCACTGACAAACAAGAAACAACACGAAAACAAAATAAAAACGACCTAAGCCCAGGCTTTCGGTCAACTTACAAGATATCAAACGTTAGCTCCCCGGCAACGGCGCCAAAAATTTCTTGATAGCAAAATAACTAACTGCTAACTTTAACCGACAGAGTATCGAGTCAACAGTAGTATAGTGATAACAAGGTCGAATCCACAGGGAACAACGTTTAAGTACCAAAGTCGACGTAGAACTTGGTTTAGGTCAAGATTGCAGTGGAGAGATATTACACTAGTGCGAAAGTAAAAATTAGCTAACGGTTGTAGTTCTAGTTATTAAAAGGTATAGCCGAATTATGATCCAACGAGCTATTTTTACCCCTAAGGGAAGACTTGACAAGGAGCGTGTATTAACCAACCTTCCTTTCCACAGTAATTTTAACGACATCCACGGGTGCCAACTCCTAATTCTGGTGTTAAGATCTGAACAACTCTCGCTCAACACCCTATGCGAAGTTAATTAATTTTCCCTTTAGAAAACCAATTAACCTAACATGATTATGCTCTTAGAGTCGCTCGAACAACGATGACAAACCTCTCGTATTGGAAACGGTCCTAACAACTAGGCGAATCTACATAACGATCCCAAACCCCTTTTCCCACATCTCACCGCAAAATACATTTATAGGTTCGATATGTGTGATGATGAACTAAATGATCAGTTTAATTCAAAGACGTTCGATTAAGTTTTAGGGCGTGGATTACTCATTAAAACATTATTTTACGCGCTTACACAACTCCCGTTTAATCCCCCTGTATGCGTTTTACTCGTTTTACATAATTCGACTATACGTACGTTTAGCTATTCATTTTGGCGATAATAACGGAATGATTAACGGAAATTATATTAACAACGGAAAGTAAAAGCGAATTCATTTTTTTTATAAGTACATATATGTATTTATATATATAGATATATAGTTATATAGCTAATAATATATATAATTGCATAAAAGTAAATATACTATATATATATATATATATAAGTGCGTAAATAAAATGCGTAAAAGTAAATATATATATATATATATATATATATATGTGCGTAAATAAAATGCGTAAGTAAAATGCGTAAAAGTAAATGAAAGATCGAAACAACGAACTATTGATAACTATACTATTACAACGGTATTTTAATTAATTTATACAAAACATATATATATATATATATATATATATATATATATATATATATATATATATACGGCCCGAATAAGATAAAAAAGAAGAGGGAAGAAAATGGAAATAGATCTATATATATATATAAATAAAATTACCCGATTATAACTATTGATTAGAGATCGTAGTCTTTAGGACATTACAACGACTTCAAGAACACCGAACTTCCGATAATTTCCCGAGCATTACAACGATACTACTACTACTAAATTATTCTCGCATAATGCCTTTACTAAAACTAAAAGAAAAAGCGAGGAGTTAGATCTATATACACAGAGTATATATATATAAGGTGTATATATTATATCTCCCTCTCCGCTCTCGAATGCGCCCTTATATAGCAAAGTCAGGGGCGGTCTAGACCGGGTAGGGGCGGTCTAGACGGTGCAATGATTACATTCATCCCCTAATTTATATTTTTCGGATAAAAATTATATATTTTGGAATAAAACTTCTAAAATTCATATCTTGAGTTGTAGACCTCCAAAATTGCAAACGAAATGCCAAAATTACGGTCTCGAGAAACTCTACAACTTTCATGAAGGACTCTTCTTCAGAAAACGTCTTCTTGAGTACCTCGTGTTCCTCCGAACGTTTTTCGATATTTTTACGAAATTGAATCAATTAGCCACTTGACTACCATTTGAGTTGTAAAAGTCCGATTGACTTGATTCAAAATCCATTGGAAATCTTTCTTGAAGATATACAACTTTTATGAAGGAAACTTCTTCAGAAAATGTCGTTTTGATGAGCCATTCAGATACGAAGATATTTGGGATTTCTACTAATCCGAATTGATTAGTCAATTGACCATAACTTGAGTTGTAGAACTCCAATTGACGTGATTCAAAGTGCGTTGGAAAGCTTATGTGAAGATCTACAACTTTCATTAAGAAGTCATCCCCTGAAAATGCCTCTAAGCTGGGTCAAATCTCCGTCGAAACAGGTTTTGGTTTTAAGTATGTAAGATAATTTGATCCATTCAACTCGTAAAACTTGCAGATCTTCTTCTAATCCTCTAAACACATCTTTTAGACTCAAAACATGTCGTTACGTGGAATCTTGGTCAATGTATAATCCCGCAAAGAACCACCAAAATACCAAACGAATCTGACACGACAACTCAGGTTCTTAAACGGTACAAAAACTAGTAAAAACGCGATAAAAATACGATATTTTATATAATTATTACTACTTAGATATTTAGATGAAACTTAGGAATTAAAGACTGAAATGATACAAAATGCTCAAAATGATATCGTAAGCGGGGTGAAAAGTTATAAAAATAACTGTGAATTTTTCCGTTATCACATGCCAAACTCGAACATGAGTTCGGACAAAATTTCTTTATAAATGAGTTGAATTTGAAGGTAATTTTATGTTCGTTTATTAAGCAAATGTTCGCGAACAATCTCGTTACCTTAACGAACCAAGCTTGAACAAATTTTTATATTCGTTTATTAAATGAACGAACATGAACAAGCTCGTCACCTAAATGAATAGAGCTTGAACAACGGATACTCGGTTCGGCTCGGTTCGTTAACAGCTCTATGCGCAAGTAACAGTCCATAAAAAATAAGTAACAGCACGGATGAAAACCATTGGACTAGACTAAATTGCCCTTGATATCATTTTTTTCGTTAATTTCTAAATCAAAATGTTCAATACTTTTAAGATTAACAAAACTATGTGAAAATTCACCGAGCAAATTCATTTGCGTAAACCATACGTAATGAAGCTTTTTTAAATTCCCAAACTCCAGCGGAATTGCAGTCGGTATGAATCCATTGTAGGCCATCTCAAGTCTCTAAAGATTCGACAAACTTCTGATCTCAATTGGAAACGTACCGTCGAACAAGTTCATATGAAAGTACAAAATGTGCAATTCTGTCAAATTTCTGATCGGCGGAGGTATGTTTCCATTTTTTCCTGAATTTTTTCATACTATGTTTATCTTGATGGTATTCTGCTTGGATCATTATCCTTGCATAATTAGAGGGGATTTATAATTTCATTTGTTTTAATTATTGTAGTTGTAATTTAAATTTTCGTTGGCGGATAGCTTAAGCATCTCATAGCTGGAGAACAAGATATTGTGAACTATCATATGATGACAGGAAACATTTTAGCTATAAGTTTGTTTATTGAACTCAACTTTTGAGATGCTAACACAAAAGAAAGTCTGAACTAATTTCTATTGTGCGGATATTTTGTGGCTGGATGAGATTTCTATGAGCAAGAAACTATGACGGGCGATTTTTGGTTTGATTTCAAAGTGTGAAGATTAAAACTGTACTAAGAGATGTGTTCATTAAGATGAGCAGAACGTTAGAGGTGAGTCAACTGGGAAGTTTTTCAAATCGAAGGTGCATGTGATTTTCAGGCTATAAATTCAAAGGCTGTGAATGTGACGAAACATCAATCCAACACACCAAGTTTCTTCTATTCTCTTATGCTTCTTGAGATATTGTTATAATATATGGATAAAGGAATTTTGATACATGAGGATGTGCTCAACTGAACAACTCATTAGCAGTCAGCTCAGCTTAACTGAGGAAGTCATCTCAGCAGAATACAGTTCAACTCAGATGAATCAGATCAGCTCAACTAAATAAAATAGCTAGGCAGTTATTTTGTTGTAACAGTCTTGTATCTTCCTTCAATTGATTCATGAGGTGTATACTACTATAAATACCCAATGACCAACATCATTGTAACTTAACTCATTTGGTTTTTCGAAGTAATAAGAATTCCGCATTATTTTTTCTATTGTGTTTTCACTTTCACAATTTCAAAAGATATATATCAAGAATTTGATTGAGTGTTGTGAATTGAAATCTCATAGTTTCTCAATCGATAAGTGTTACTATAATAGTAGTGTGTGTGATTCTCTGTGTTGAAATTGAGTTGAGTTGCATGTGAAAATTTCTTAAGACCAACAACTAGTGGTGAGATTCTGAGTTTGTGTACCGTGAAGGTGAAACGAACTGCTTTGAAACATTGTACTGGAGTGTAAAGTGTTCTTCATAAGAACTCTCATATATGAAATTTTAGTTGAGTTGTTTTAAGTCTAAACTCCAAAGTAAGAGACTTTGGCAAGTGGAGGTAGGTCAATTTGGACCAAACAACTATAATTCATGTGTTCTCTACTTTTTCTTGTTTAAAATTCTTGCATGTTTTAGATATAATATTGCTTGAACTTTAAAATTTGTTTTTCCTATTAATCCATATCAATGGTACCAACCGTGGGAATGCCTTGATTAGTCTAGGATGTGAAACTTTTGTTTGTGGCTATAAATGGGTAGGTGTTTGGACCTTTTCCCCCTTCATTTTTTTCTAAGGATTATGTAATTGTGCGAATTTTTCTAAAAAAAGTATGGTGTGACTGTAAAAATATGTGGTGTCACTGCATACATTAAGCGTTACTACACCGAGTCAATGTAAAAGTAGTGTGTGAATTTTGTGGTAGTGTCACTGTAAGTACATAAGGTGTTACTGTGAAATATGTATTAGTGTCACTTTGAGTAGTTAGGTGTCTCTGTGAAATCTATGGTATTGTCACTATGAATACATAAGGTGTTACTATGAGATATATTATAGTGTCACTATGAGTACAAGGTGTTACTATGAAATCTGTGCTAGTGTCTCTATGAAATTTACGGTGGTGTTACTGTAAAATTTGTGGTTGTGTCATTGTGAGTAGATAAGGTGTTACCGTGAAATACGTGCTAGTGCATGGTGGTGTTACAATAAAATACGTGCTAGTGTTACTTTGAGTACATATGGTGTTTCTGTGAAATATGTTACAATAAAATACGTGCTAGTGTTACTTTGAGTACATATGGTGTTTCTGTGAAATATATGCTAGTGTCACCATGTGTACATAAGGTGTTACTGTGAAATATATGCTAGTGTCAGCATGTGTACATAAGGTGTTACTGTGAAATATGTGCTAGTGTTATAGTGAAATCTGTGGTTGTATCATAAGGTGTTACTGTGAAATATATGATAGTGTCACTGTGAAATCTATGATGATGTTACTGTGAAATATGTGGTGGTGCTTTTGCCTATGAGGTGTGATTGTAAAAAATGTATGTTACTGCATATGTAAGGTGTTCCTGCAAATAGTCATTGAAAACTGTGATGGTGTCACTGTGAGGGTGTGACTGTGAAGTATCATTGTGAGGGTGTTATTGTGAGAACTGTGAAGGTGTCACTGTGAGAGTATTATTGTGAGAAATGTGATGGTGTCACTGTGAGAACTGTGAGGGTGTTACTGTGAGAACTATGATGGTGTCACTATGAGAACTATGAGAGTGTCGCTGTAAGGGTGTTATTGTGCAAACTATAAGGGTGTTACTGTGAGAACTGTGAGAGTGTCACTGTAGGGGTGTTACTACAAATGTTGTAACAAGTGTTGTTATCGGAACACAATACCAACCATTTATGATCCCATTATTTGCAATCCAAGATTGATTCTCTGAATGAGAGAATAAGAGATCAAGAGAAAACTATCAAGAAATTTGATGATAGTACCAAAGAGTTGGATCAACCTATTCATCCACCAAAGAATAAAAAAGGCAAGAGATGATTAGGATGTGTGGAACCTACAAATATGGAAAGGAAGTCAAATAAGACTTACTTTATTTACAATACTTCTAAGGAACCATACAAGCCTAAGTTCACTCAAAGAGAACCTTACATACGAAGGTCATCTCATAGTAAAGGCTCACATGACTCATCATCATCATACCCAAGACCATAACACATGAGATATGATGACACACTTGATACACGATTGACTCACTACTAGAATTTCACCTTTTTGCGTCAACGGAATATTGACGCAAAAAGCCCATTGTTGTCCCAAAAACTTTTTTTGCGACAACATGTCGACGCAAATATGTTGAAGCAAAAACTCCGTACCAAATGTTTTTTGTGACAACACGTTGACGGAAACACTTTTAAGACAATATGTTGTCCCTAAAATTGTCAACAGGACCGAAGCAAATTTGCTGACGTGGCAAAGGTTTTGGAGACACCATTGTTGTTTCAAATACTGTTGACATGGACTATCATTTGGGACAACTGTGTTGACGCAAAAATGCTGACGTGGCAAAGGTTTTAGTGACATCATTGTTGTCTCAAATACTGCTAACGTGGACTATCCTTTGGGACAACATTGTTGACGGAAAAAATGCTGATGTGGCCAAATTTTTTTGCAACAACTATGTTGACACATTTAATAAATCTAATATGTTTTATAAAATTACTTTTGAGACAACTTTGTTGATATAAAATTAAAACAATTTTTTTATATATAGAACACGTTCCTTACTCGGTACCCCGCTATCATAACCCAAAATACATATAAAAGACAACCATGCAATGGTTCACAACTCAAATAAAACAATCAAACCACAACCCAATTCCATAAATCTAAAGAAAATGTCTACAAATCATCTAATACATCAACATTCATCATCATACGAAATAACAAGTCTACTTAAAGAAAATGTCTAAAGCTCATCAAACACATCATCATCGATGTCATCTACATGTGAAGCATCACCTGAGACTAGTGGAGGAAGGGGAATATGGATTTCTGGCATTTGAGTGTCGGGAAGCGCTGTCTTCACCCACTGTAGAAGTGCATCAAGAGTAGAAGACAGACACATCACGCAAGTGCTTGCACGTCACATATGTTCCTCCTTGGATACATGACCCGGAGATGGAGCTATGATAAACCACTGAGATAATGGTTTAGACGTAATAGAGGGTCCTATGCCTGGTAGCCACGTCCCCGTCCAAGAACCTTTTCCATTATTTCTTTCTCTTGCTCGGGAGTTAGACGTGCGTCAGGGGTGAATGATAATACCTGTTGCGCCTCCGCCACCAGGCGATTCTGAAAATATAATAATTCATTCACTAATTAGTCGTCGATAAGGTTAATTAGTAGTGATTTAAAATGTAAACGATTTTGAAAAACTTACATGATCCGTAGAGTTGCTAAAGCGGCTAACCCACTCCCATCCTTATTCATATGGATTTGCTCAAAAACCTCAAAATCGGTGTCTCGGGCTTTGTACCATTTGCCGCCTATAAAAATGATGACCAACCCAAGGACATATGCATTCAAGTTAGACTGGAAGAAAACAAAACCAAGCAAACAGATTCTTCGACACAAATGCAAATAATGTAACATGACTTAAATAGAGCACATAAAAATCAGAATATGATCTTAATATGTACAACAAACTGTTGTACAACAAACCACTTATTGTCATACCATTTTAACAACAAACTCATCGCTAAAGCATCGAGACTTCAAACTCTCCATAATTCGCCTTGGACGAGAAAACTTCAAAGGATCGAGAAAACAAAGTAGCCGAAAAAGAAACACAGATCATTGCACTAGGAACACGTCCTTAATGAGATAGATGGGGTGATTGAAGAATAATGCGATGAACATGAAAAATGATATCCCATCAACAAACATTTGTGTTGGGTGATAATAAAGTGCAAATATTTTACTTAGTGTAAAATTGATTGTTCTTGTTCTTGTAGGCACTACAACACTTGGCTACTGGTCAATCCCTTGTTGGCGGCCGAAAGGATTGGCTAGGGATGTTAATTTCTATATGTTCACAAATTATTTGTTAATCATACTTATAAAAAAATGTGATTGTCTTATACTACAAATTATATTCGGGTTTTACTTTTTTCATTTTGGTCAAAGTCTTCGTGAACAATACTACAAGTTGCCGGGTTTATATATAGCTTTCTTTGTTACAATTTGGTCGGTTATCTCACATCGGGCACAAAATGATAAAGCTGCTGCAATATATACAAAAACTAGTGATCTATTGCACGTGTTCGATAAAAGGAGAGACGGTTGGCATCTCCCCTGACAGGGACGGGATCAGCCTTCGGGCTTTTCTTGTACACATCCGGTTAAGGCTTTCCACTTCGGTGGATCTCTAACCCAATTTTTTTTTTTACCCCTTTTCAATTTGCTTTAATTTAATTATTATATTTGACTTTTAAAAGACCAAATCTCAGCTAAACATTTCATAGAGTCTAACCTAAGCCCGAGAAATGATGGCGTGTTAGATTTGATATGATGTCTTTAACAAGCATCGTGTTTATACAATTAGGTCTTGATGATTTGGTAGCAGCAGCAGTTTGATAAGATAGAGGAGTTTAGCCCATATTTCTTTAGTATAAACTAAAAAAAACACATGAACTAGAATCATATAGAAAACAATAACCCAATAGGAAAAGTGTTCACACACATAAGAATGAAAACAAACATACAGAAGAATTCTAAAGACATTAGTAACATTGTTTAACACCAAATAGTACAAGTCTTAAAGAGTCATAGAAAGCTAACAAGGTTGCCCTATATCTTTGTTGTCGCCTCTCTCAAAGCCGCTCGATGCTCTCTCCTCAGAGACACCCTTGTATAAGAGCACGGATGTTTTCATTCACGAGTCATTGTCTTTGATGTCGATGTCTCTTCAAGCCGCTTCTTTCGAACTCGATCCGAGAGAAATCCTATTGCGTGGTATCATGATCAAATAAGGAAAATCACTTGCATTCAATCAAAGCAAGACACGTAACTCGCTTTTCTTTTGTGTTTGTAGTGGCTACTTTGTGTATGAGCCCACATGTCTTGCTTTGATTGGATTCTAACGAATCTCCGCATAAACCCGGCCAGTGGTCCAATATCTGAGCGATTGTGGCATCACAGGGCATCATCATAGAGGCTGTAGTGTACAAACCTTACTCCACCTATAGAATAAGGCAACATTTTAGGGCATTGAAAACCATGAAAATACAAAACATAAGGGATAAGCCATCGCCACCGTCCAAAACACATTCACCCATTTGCTTGCCGAATGGCGAATAACCACCGATCCTGGCTACATACTCCAGCCAGCTTTGTCACTATATGAGGAATACTTTCCTTCAAGTAGTCGAATCCATCCGTCTGCATGATGACTATCAAAATAAAGGGAAAAAAAAAAGATACAAGTAAAGTCAGCGATCATAGAAATGCTCAGAAAAATAAAAATTTGACGACTAGTTTTGGAACTGAGAGACAGAGACAGACCCTTAAGATTCTCAGGCATTGCAATGAATTTTAGGCATGGGTATTTGAGCTGACAGCAATGGAGCTGCTCAGCCAGGGCAAGTGTAGTTGCAACAGTGTTTATATAACGTCGTTGCACAAGGTGGCATTGCATATCACCTTGAGCCTATCCAATCCATAACAATCTGCAGCTGCAAGCAAATGTTGTGCCAATAAAGTGGAAGCTCCCTTCGATTTTAAACCGGCGAGTTCTTCCAAATCAGACAGTGTATCCCAGTATAAGAAATAGAGAAGTGCCTGGAACGAAGACAAGAAAACAGTTTGCAAGTAGTTAAGGCAACTTTAAGCTATACGCATTTCTTGACCGGTCCAAAAATCGTTGTCGGACACAAAAATGGATTCTTTTTTTTATTATAGATGCCAGTCAGTCGGACAAGTTGAACATTCTATCTGAAGGGATATCTCTTCAATCTTTAATTTATCCACAGAGTATTAGTTTGTACGGTTATTTGTCTAGGAGATTATCTTGTTTCTCATTATCTTTTGTTGGAGTTAGCTTTGTTCTCAACGCAACGGCGGACGCAGGATCTTGAGTAGGAAGGGGGCAAATAACACGACAAATGAAAATTTTAAGAGAGAAATAAAAACAAATAATGTATTTAGTAGTGCTTTTTGGCTAAAGGGTGGCGATTACCCCGCTTCTCTATTGCATCACGATCGTCCTACCACCCTGGCGGATCCAAAGTATAAAAGAAGTCACGTGACCTCACTCAATTTCTAAAAAAAAAAAAAAAAATTTTAGTATTAAAACTATGTAGTTTTGTTGTTAAAAAGTGTCATTTTGTCGATAAAAATTGATGTTTTAGACTTCGGTGACCCCACTGGAATTTTTTTTGGATAAAAGATGTAGTTTTAGGCTCGGTGTGTGGCTGAAATATATTCCTGATCCATGCATGCCGCCTACGGCTCAGCATATTAACTGAGTCCTCAATGCAGTAAGAAGTTTTCAATTTCATTCTTAAAATATCTACAAAAATCACATGAAAAAAGATTCATGAGACAGATGAAAAATCACTCTAGATTTAATTAAGCAATCACTTCATCTCATGGTCAAAGCAAAAGATCCATTTTACTGGATGTTTAAGGAGCACATGGTTTCCAGCTAAACAGACTTGATTATGCTAAACTTTTATCTTGTTTACTTCAGTCCACTTCTTCATTGCTTGTTGGTTGGCTAAATTAATTCCACAACCAAGCGAAGTAAATGTTTTCTTCTTTATACATGACATGTACTGAAGTTGATTACAAACATTGAAAAACTCAACAAATTCAATTGAAATCAGTTAAGCAAATAGACAAATAGCAGAACCGTTTAAGTAAGAGTGGAGATGATAAACAGTTTCGAAGCCAACTTGGAAGAAAAAGCCAGCAGCCCAAAAAAAATAGTTGTAGAAAAATTAGGAATCAAAGAATTAAAGAAAGATATAGGACAAAGAACATTCCACACCTTAAAAACCGGAGCCTCCATATCTTCAACTTGTATGCACTGTGTGTTCTGGTCTTTCATAGGACCAAATAGCTGTGCTCTAAATACAGGCGAGCGAGCAGCAAGTACCAACTTGTGAGCGGAGAAATTTTCCCCATCGACTTTAAAAAGTACATCGGTTCCCCTTCCACTTTCTAGTAACTGGCCAAATTGTTGGCCAATGTCAGAAGGTGGAACTGGTATGGAGTATATTTTAGGCCCTTCAGTGCGTGTTTTAACTACACCCACGCAGCAATGAACATGAAGACAATCATCCTTTAGATAGTCCGAGGTTTCCAATAAGGAGCTTTTAAAGAATCGCTTATATCCCCTGCAAATAAAAAAATTAAACATTTTGGTTTCATTCTTAAATAGGAAATGCAAAATCCAATATGAAAAGAGTAAACAAAAATTCGAGACTGAAAAACAAAAAACCAAAAGAAAAGAATGAAAGGAGCCAATCTGTCCTATCTATTCCATCTGACTCCTGGACTCATTCACATAATGCAGCAGGCTTTAAAACCATAAGCTAAAATAAGGCATGTACCACTTTTAATTATCAAAATGATATTAACTGGTATACATGCATATATCTACAGACATATTTGTGTGTGTATAGACTGATGTGAGTTATATTCAGGTGAGTTAACTTAAACAAGGATTACACATAGCACTTGAATGGGAATGCCTAAAATCTGATCTTTGCCTTTCTACTCTCTTCATTACCTTTATTAGCCTCTCTCTTTTCTCCCAATTTGCAAACTTGTTAGCAATGGGTTGTTTTCAGGGAAAGAAACTTTATGATTTCACACAGGTTTTCAATGGGAATGTACAGAATTGTTTTTCTTCTTCTTGACACTTGTCATCCCTATCCTTCTTCTTGACACTTTATGATTTAGCAATGAGTTTTCCTCTTTCTTCTCAGCTCATGAGTATCATGATTTCCTCAGACAGTATACATATACATACTGACCACCCTGCAGATCCAAAATTGCCAACTGTAATACCTACTTTCTATTGCTAATTTGCTACTTAAGTGCTACTCCATTCTACCACTCCCAGTCTCCTCTTCCTTCCTTGATGCCTTCAATGGCATAAAAACAATGTAATAATTAATTCATCGTCCTTAACTTTGGTGGTTATCAAATTTAGTACATCACCTAAAAGCTTGAGTTAATTTATACATCTATATCTTAACAAGCCATTCACGCGTGGGCTTGCCAACAAGAGGACAAGAGTCAGTAATAGTACTTTTTGTTGTAACAGAGCTACATGCTCAGCAATAGTAATTGTTGAATTATGTTGTTTTCTTACCTCCTTTATTATTATTTAGTGATTAAATGTCTGTCAGTTTAATCCTAATGTCTTTAGTTAGCTTTAATTAGCTTTAATTAACTTTTCCTCCTATCTGTACCATTATGGCCCAGTTTCTACTGTTACTAGCCGTTTCCTGCTTCTCACTGTTTCTAGCCGTTGGGATCCTTTCTATTTAATCTAAGGATCATTATGTAACTCGATAATATTCTTGAATAAGAGTTTATACTTTTCTCTCCTATCTTGCTTATTTCTACATGGTATCAGAGCCTACAATTTTTTAAACTTATTCAAAAATCTCTATATTGGCAAAAGAGCAATCTTTAGATGTTAAATCTAGGGAGGAAAGTTCTATGAACTCCCCCTGGAACACTGAACCCTCAATGCTATCTATCTCTTCTCACAAACTCAAAGGTAGTGAGAACTTCCTTCAGTGGTCAAGATCTATCAAGTTTGTACATCATCGGCAAAGACAAGGAGGAGTATCTTCTTTGGAGAAAGTAAGGCTCTCGAGGGTGGCCAACCATCCTATAAAAATGGAGGGTTGAAAAGCTTGACTTGGTCATGTTCACTCTCTTAGGGTCTATGACCCATGATACAATGAAAATTTTATCTCTGTATGATATCTTTGAAGAAATATGGTCAAGCATTTCTTTGAACTATATTCCAAACAAGATAATACCTCTCAAATTTATGAGGTTGAGGCTAAATTACAAGATCTCAAACAAGAGATCTGTGTTATTCTTGATTACTACAATTCTTTGTCAAAATCTTGGCAACAACTTGTGAATGAAAAAAATATCTTGGCACTCTGTTGATGATGCTAAGATTTATAAAGATATGAAGGAACAAAGAAGAGTTTTCAAATTTCTCATAGGGGTGAATCCCATTCTTGATGATGTTAGGGAAGAATCCTTGGGATGAAACCCTACCATCCATCAAAGCTGTGTTTCTTTGAAATCAGGCATGAGGAAAGCGGGAAGGCCCTCATGATGGGTACACACTGCATTCACACTACCCCTGCTGCTTCTCTTGAAACAAATGCCTTGTTCACTAAAAGCACCCCTTCACAACTACATAAACCAAAAGGCAACAGGCCTTGGTGTGACCACTGCAAAAGGGCAAAGGCTGGTCATACCAAGGATACCTGCTGGAAATTGCATGGGAAGCCTCCTAACTGGAAACCTTCTAGACAGAATCATGGGCAGGAAAGCACAGGGAAATGTGCAACTGTGGAGGAACAAAGGGCCGATGCTAGTTTCAGTATTGAGCAAATTGAAGCTTTAAAGAGGCTTCGCATCGCTCAACACAATGGGCGATCAAACCAGCTTCTTCCATAGCCAACACACAGTCTGTGTGCATCTCCTTACTCTAGTAATTCTGTCTTAAAGATTTATGGATTGTTGACTCTGGGGCTTCCAGTCATATGACTGGAAATCCTAAAGTTTTTACCTCTATTTCCAAATGTAAAATTCCTCACTTTGTCAAGATAGCGAGATGGTTCTCGTATCTCAAGTTTTTAGGATTGGCGGTGTTTATATTGATAAAAACATCACCTTAAATGATGTCTGTTTGTACCTAAACCGGAATGTAACCTTTATCTGTGAGTAGGTTCATTAAGGACACTCATTGTAATGTGATCTTTGTACTAATGGCTGCAAATTTGTGGTTTGAATTCGAAGGAAATGATTGGTAGTCTTTGAAGTTGTGTCTCGGACTTTTCATTCTCAAGACCTACCCCGATGTGTCTTTGTCTAAAGTCTTTAATAGCATTGTTTCTACTCCTAGCTATAATAATATCATGTTACTTCATTATAGACTAGGACATCCAAGTTTTATGTATTTGAAGAAATTGTACCCTACTTTATTTAATGGAAAATCTATTGATTCTTTCACATCGTGAAATTTGTCATCTTGCTAAACATTCTCGATCTGTGTTTCCTAAGATCGGTTATCAACCATCTAGACCCTTTACACTTATCCACAAAGTGACATATGGGGCCCTTTCAAAGAAAAACCATCACCGACAAAAGGTGGTTTGTCGGTTTCATTGATGATCATGTGAGAATAACTTGGTTATTCCTCTTAAAAGAAAAGTCGTAATTGGGGCTGTCTTCAAAAATTTCTTTGCCATGATAAAACACCAATTTGATACTAAAATCAAGGTGTTAAAGTCTGATAATGGCAGAGAATACTTTGAGAACAGTCTCAAATCTTTCTTCACTGAAAAAGGAATTGCTCACATCAGTACATGTGTGGATACCCCCCAACAAAATGGGGTGGCTGAAAGAAAAAACAGGCACCTTCTTGAAATGGCAAGAAGCATCATGTTCACCATGAAAGTGCCTAAGTTCCTATGGGGGGAGGCAGTCTTAACTGCCACCTATCTCATAAATAGAATGCCCTCAAGAGTTTTGAAGTTCAGAACACCTATTGAGGTGTTAACTGAAAATTATCCTCATTCACACCTCTTGAACACTTTACCTCTAAAAGTGTTTGGTTGTACAAGTTTTGTACATATCCATACACAACATAGAGGAAAACTAGATCCTAGATCTATAAAATGCATCTTTGTTGGATACTCACCCTTCCAACATGGATACAAATGTTACTGCCCCTCTACAAGGAAGTTATACAATTCTAAAGATGTTACTTTCATAGAAGAACAACCCTTCTATGACCCTAAACCTCAGGGGGAGAACTTTCAAGAATTTCATGCTACATGGAATGTTGAGGGTCATACATCTGAGGAAACTCAAGCTGATGTACCTGATATCACTGATCACTCTCAAATTCATCATGAGAGTGACCAGAATGACTCAGGGAATGATGAACCTTCCTGTGAAAACCCTGAAACAAGAAATGCTAATGAATCTGGAAACATTCCCAGTAATGAAATCATTGTGTACTCCAGGAAAAGGAAAGCTACCACTCAAAATCCTCAAGAGGATAATCCTACCCCTAACACTTCAGAAGATGACCAATCTTCTGAAGAATCGAATTCTGAACAACAAAAGGATTCTGCTACTTCCCAAGATGATGATCATGAATCTGACTCCTTAGGAGATCATGAGATTGATAATCCTATGAATGAGGAATCAATTGCAAAAAGAAAAGGGGTAAGAAGCTACACTTCACACCCCATCTACAATTTTGTGTCTTATGATCACTTGACACCTAAGTACCATGCATTTATAGGATATTTGGATACCATCCAAATTCCAAAAAATATGCATGATGCTATGAAGTGTCCTGGATGGAGGAAAGCTATAAAAGAGGAAATGGATGCCCTCAATAAAAATGGCACCTGGAAATTACAAAACTCCCCACCGGAAAAAAACCAGTTGGTTGTAAGTGGATCTTCACCATTAAATGCAATGCTGATGGGTCTCTTAATAGATACAAGGCCAGGCTTGTTGCAAAAGGCTTCACTTAATCCTATGGGATTGACTACTATGAAACCTTTGCCCCCGTGGCCAAGTTAAATACTATAAGATTCCTAATGAGCATTGCTGTGAACATGGATTGGCAACTATATCAACTAGACATCAAGATTTCTTTCTTGAATAGTGATCTTAAAGAAGGAGCTTTCATGAACTTACCTCCTGGTTTTGAAAAACTGGAAAGGAAGGGAGATGTCTGTAGTCTAAAAAGGTCCCTCTATGGACTAAAGCAATCTCCCAGGGCCTGGTTTGGGAGATTTACTAAATTTATGATCAGTCATGGCTTTCATCAATGCCACTCTGACCACTCTTTTTACCAAATCTACTAGACCTGGGAATCTGACCATCCTAGTTGTCTATGTAGATGATATCATACTCTCTGGAAATGATCTTCTGGAAATCAAAAAAATAAAGGCTTCTCTGGGAACTGAGTTTGAAGTAAAAGACTTGGGTACCCTCAAATACTTTCTGGGAATGGAAATTGCCAGAAATAAAGATGGTATTTCCATGTCCCAAAGGAAATATACTCTTGATCTTCTAAAAGAAACAGGATGTTAGGGTGCAAACTCGCTAACACTCTGTTGAACCAGTCTCTCAAACTTGGAAAGAAAAAGATGACCCTCTTGTGGACAAGGGGGTATCAAAGATTAGTTGGCAAACTTATATACCTATCTCATACAAGGCCTGATATAAGCTTTGCTGTGGGAATGGTAAGTCAATTCATGCACAGACCAACTGAGAAACACATGCAGGCTGTGTATACTCTTCTCAGATTCCTGAAGAAAAATCCCGGACAAGGTTTGATGTTCAAGAAGAATAACTCAAGAGAGGTCAAAATCTATACTGATGCTGATTATGCTAGTGATATCACAGATAGGAAATCTATCTCTGGTTACTGCACCTACATTTGGGGAAACTTGGTCACATGGAGGAGCAAGAAGCAGAATGTGGTTTCTAGAAGTAGTGCAGAGTCTGAGTTGAGAGCCCTTGCTCTAGGTATATGTGAAGGCCTTTAGATCAGAAAACTTATGTCTGAAATTGGGTTCCCTATTCCTACACCTATACAATCATTGTGTGACAACATTTCACTCTTTGCATTCTTTGAAAATCCTACTCAACATGACAAAACTAAACATGTTGAGGTGGATGAGACTACTTCATAAGAGAAAAGATTGACAAAGGAGACATACTTCTTCATCATGTCTCCTCCAAAGATCAAATAGCTGACCTTCTTACCAAGTCTGTCAGCAATCAAGTCTTCCAACATCTTCACAACAAGCTTGGATGCATTGACATTTTCACACCCAACCTTGAGGGGGAGTGTTGAATTATGTTGTTTTCTTACTTCCTTTATTATTAATTAGTGATTAAATGTCTGTCAGTTTAATCCTAATGCCTTTAGTTGGCTTTAATTAGCTTTAATTAACTTTTCCTCCTATCTGTACCATTATGGCCCGCTTTATATCATTTAGCCGTTTCTGCTTTCACTTTGTTTCTAGCCGTTGGGATCCTTTCTATTTAATCTAAGGATCATTATGTAACTCGATAAGATTCTTGAATAAGAGTTTATACTTTTCACTCCTATCCAGGGGCGGACGCAGATCTCGGGAAGGGGGCAATAAAATTTTAAAGGCAAATAAAAATTTAAGTGGGGGCAAACTATATGTATCGTACAAATTTTAGTGTGTTTTTTTCGGATTAAGGTAAAGCTTGCTTCTTGGCATTATATGATGTAGGTCCGCCACTGCTCCTATCTTGCTTATTTCTACAGTAATGTTTTCATATAGTGGTGATAGAGAGGTTTTTACCATGAAACATGTCACCTCGTTCTTTGATACCAAGTTGAATTATCATCTCACCTAAAAACTCGAGCGGTTAAGGAGAAGTGTAATTAATTGATTAATATCCTATCATAACTAAACATAAAAATCACAGCTTATAGGATTCTAAGATAGCGAGGTGAGAAAGATGAATGCAGGGATTTATGCATTTATTTGGTTTCTTGATCTAAATTATCTGGTTCATCAATTATTTGAAAAGGTCTTGTTCAGTGCTTGTGATTTGATCATTTTAGTGGTATTCGAATGATGATGATCCCAACCTTCACTAATTTTGAGAACAAGGTAGGAAGATGAAATCACAACTTATAGATTATGGAAGATACATTGGAACACTTGTTTTGCTTTGATGCTTTGATAATTTTCTGATATACGCATATACAGTGTGAGAACAATATGATCAAGCAATCATTCATGTAAATTTCATAAAACAGGGGTGAATTAATTTTTTGTTCTTTCATTAACAAAAATGTGAATTGTCCACTTAGTTATTTTGATAATATTGTTGCACAATGCCATTCAAAATGAGGTTCCAAATTCTCCAGACTCCAAAAGCAAAATAACACAGCTGAAAGTTTTCTAAAAAACAAATACGCACTTGAAGATGATACTGTTTGAGATAGCACTTAAAGCAGCTGAGATGTAACTGTTTTCAGAATCAAAAGGTTCATAGCAACAACAATTCTAAGACGAATTATGAAGACAAGCAATTCATGATAAACTAAGGAAAATACAGCCAAAGTCTTGCAAAGAATATGACTAACCCACATGCTTCCGCGATATTTCAGAGAATAAGGTCCACTCTCTTATGCCCTCCCAAAATGGCTATGAGCCTTATGCCTCTCTTTACCGCTTTGATCCTTAAGTGTCAGCTCAAAAAGAGCCCTTACATCTGTACCCTCGCTAGCAAGAGCAATAAAAAACGACACATACGTTGCATTATCCTCCATACTCTTCCCATCTGGATAGAAATATATCGCCCACGAGAACCCTCCAACCATAAACGTATCAGAAGCTAAATATTTCCCAATCCCAATTCCCTTCGATAGAGAATACCCCGTAATCTTAAAATCATGTGTACCGTTCACCGTCTCTGTAACGGAAGTCGGTGTCGGTACCGATGCAGACGTCGATGATGAACCCGATGATAAAGGATTGGACGGATCTCCGTGATAAACTCTTCCCATATACCCACTATGAATGCAAACGGCTTATTTTCAGCTCACAAAATGACAGTTTAGCTGAAAATTCACCCAGACTCCTCGCGAAAATCGAACTCTTTGACGATGGTAAGAGTATACCTTGCCACGTGTCATCTCAAGAACGCTTTAAGGTCAACAAAGAAGAATGTGGTGGTAACATTTAGGGCCAGGGGCCCCACAGTAGCAGGACCCTACCCCGGGTAGGAACCCTGACCATACCATCCCGACTAGACCACCGCAGGCCGGTTCGGTCATGACGGGGGGCAGGTCGCGCAACTCAGGTCGAGACGATCTGGGAAGCCCAGTGCAGGTCGTCTGGGCCTTTCCTTTTGTGATAATTCACACGTGTGCCCATGAAGTAGGATAATGACAGGAAGAATCCCTGGGATATAGGAAGTAAATCTTATATTTCGAATATAGTCTTAATTATCTCTTACTAGAGATTACGGCGTGATAATCCTTAGGGTTTAAGAATCGTGTGCTTGTCCAACAAGAAAAGGGGCGAGACGCCTCCCTATATAAACAACCCTAAGGAACTACGAAAGACTTGATTCCAATTCCACTATTGGATACGTAGGCAACTTGATGGAAACTAACTCTCAGGCTCAGTCTCAATCATACGCAAAATCACAATCCCCATTGTTTTAATTCTTGTTCAAGTCGTTCTAGAGGTTGATTGGATCTATAGGTAATACCCGACATCATCAATTGGAACTGAAGGAGGGCCTCTTTTCAACGATTTGATCAAGAGACATCGATGGCACCACCGAAAAATACTGGAAAAAGGACTCAGACAACGGCAGCTAGAGATGCTGGAGAGGTATACCCCACTGCTACCACTAGCCAACCACAAACTAACCAAGAGGAAGTACTGGCAAATCCAGCACAACAGGCCTTGCTGGAAGCACTACGTAATCTAGATGTACCGGCGTTCAAAAGCGTGCTGGGCCTAGCCCTGAAAGGGCGAGAGGAGGAAGCCCCGGAAAATAACGGTCCTAAGGGTAACTTGATGAACAAAGAGGATAGAGGAGAAACTCTATCCTCCACCTCCCATGCACGGCAGAAGCAGGTTAACACTCAGGCCCAGGAGGCTGCTCGAGCGGAGTTGGATGGAATTCTGGGTAGGAGAACGGACGATCTTTCATTCGAGTCACCGTTCTCGGAGCAGATCTTGAATTACCCACGCCCGGAGAGGTTTAAGATACCCAAGCTGGAAGCATACGACGGCACAAAGGATCCCTAGGACCATCTCTTTCAATACCTGACGCACATGAATTTGGACTGTGCAGCTGAAGAGATGAAGTGCAAAGCCTTCCCGGCTCTACTTACGGGCAGGGCTCGTGAGTGGTTCCGGAAACTACCACCTCAATCAATTGGAAATTTTGAAACCTTGGCAAGAAGGTTTTTGCAAGCTTTTGTCACCGCCAAACCATTCCAGAGGAATGTTACTTACCTCCTCACTATTCGTCAGAGGAAGGAAGAGACCGTGCTGCAGTACTTGAAAAGATTCAACGATGAGTCTAGGCAGGTCGGGAATGCAGAAGAGCACCTTTTGATCACCTCTTTCGTAGCAGGTTGATGACGGTCAAATTATACCCGTAAATGTCATCAACATTATCCTTAAATCGAGCCAAATAATATATATTTCGTATTAAATCACTCGTTTATATTTATTATTTAATGTTAAGTGATTATTAATATGATTTTTGGTATTTAGCCATTTTCATTATTAAAAGACCGATTTATTGTGCGATAAATGCTGATTTTGTAGATCGTGATAAATCGGGAAGATAAATATCGCGCAATCGAGAAATCTCAAGATAATAAGGAAGAAAATCGGAGCATTAATCAAGAGATAAATTAGAGAAATCAGATCAACACGCAAGCGTGGAGTGGGGAGAAAGATAGACGAGAAAAACGATTAACGTGTGCAAATGTTAGGTTCGGTCGACCGAGTGTCAGCTCTCGGTTGACCGAGTGTCAGCTTCGGGGCGGTTTCCGGCTTATATCGTGCTTATCTTCTAGAACCACCCTAAGTCGGCAAAAACGTCTATATAAGCAAGCAGCTACGAAATTGTAAAGATACACCAACATACACCTTGAATACCTTAGAATATCATTCAATAAAATCACTCTATTCATAGCTTTGATACAATGTAGAATAATTTGAGGGTTTCCAACAAATTAAGGGCTGCAAATATGTAAGCTCTTATTGTCTGTTTCTTTCTTTTAAGTAATTAATCCCCCCCAATTATGCTTTATTGTTTGAGTTAGTTAATTCATAGCTAGATGATGTAGATCTAGGTTATGTCGTTATGGATGTGGCGAAGCCTTGTCTATGAGGATCCCATAACCTACGTCATACACTTAGTTTCTATCCATGAATCTGCATTGTTTAATTAATGCGTATCTATGTTAGTTTATATGAATGCTTTACGAATTACTGTTTAATCCGTTGTGTATGATGAAACGCTGAGAGATATGTTCAGGGATGTAATCTGGGGGAAAAAGACCATTCGGTCGACCGAGCCCAGCTATTCGGTCGACCGAGCCCTGTTTTCATCCGTTACATAGCCACGTCTTTATGGTTAGGTTAACTTAATAGAATTTATTATCTCAGTAGGTATGGCTATGGCTACGTTACTCGCTTAGTTTAATTAAAAGCGTGTAAAAAGGAAATACCGATATAAAACTCTTAGGTAGGCTTATGAATTGATCTTGGACGTTCGGCGTTATCTAGGTAGGTTTATATTTGGGAATTGCATGCACCTTGTTATCGTAGATCGTAAACTAGCATGAGACTATAACTTGGTAATTGCTAGTTGGACGAGAGCTTGAGTGATCGTTTAGGAAATACGCCTAACCATAGGAATGTTGCTGAGACGAGGTGTACGATTAATATCGGCATCCCAGAGTCGTAGCGTGTGAGTTATATGAGATGGAGGCACTAAAAGGCGAAGTCACGTAACAATATCACGTTGATTTAGTGACTTACGGTGCTAAGTCAAGTTAAAGAGGATGACTCCGTAGCCAATCTAAGATAGATACAAATGGATTGTGATTAATAAGTTCGAGTTTATTATATAAATTATCTAGGTCCAAACGATAAAGACTATAATTGGGGAGGTTAATTACGTTATTTGTCTATGTGTCGTGTCGTGTCAATTTATCTTTTCTTGTCCTTTGTTGGTTGTAGACCGCCTCTATGTCCTTGACATGTTTAATTAATTGTTTGTATATAAGATGATCCACAATTGGTTCCCTGTGGGATCGACCTTGATTCACTATAGCTATACTACGATGGGCCTAGTCCTCTTGCTAGTATCGGTTTATGGTGGTCAAGTATATTATAACCTGATTGACCCCGATCAAGTTTTTGGCGCCGTTTCCGGGGAACCAACGGTCAATTTTATATATGAATAATTTTTTATTCATGTCGAGTTTTCTGTTTTAGAGTCTGTTTTTATGTTTTGAGTCCCTCTAGTTGTCTGCTCTGTCTGAAAACTCCAGATTCTTAAAATAAAAATAAAAATAAAAAATATTTATTCGGTCGACCGAGAGACCTCATTCGGTCGACCGAGAATTTAGAATTTTTGTTTTGTTTTGTTTTGTTTTGTTTTGTTCATTTTACGGTTTCGATTTGTGTTTTGAGTCCGAATTTCTCGGTATGCATTTATCCCCGTATGTTTAATCCGTAAGTCGATAGCAGCACGGGAAACCATGTTAAAATCGATCCACGGTCTGTTTGTTTTTGTTTTTCTTACGTTTGCGAAACCAGAAAGCAATATTCTCGAGTCGATAATTTTTTATGGCGCGAGAAAATAACCCAAACAAACATGTGGAGCTATGAATCTAAGATGGGAAAGGCGATGGAAGCAATACCTTTAAAGCACCAAGATGGCTCCGAAATTTTTTTAAAGGCTTAAATTCTTCGTGGTACAATGTTGAAGGCAATGTACTACCATTTTTGCTTATGTTTTACTATCTTTTGGTTTTTTGAGCATAAGTTAGCCTATACATGAACCTTAGTATGAATCTTAGCCCGGAGTTGGTTCATAAGATTAATTTTATTAGTGTCGAAGGTTTTGCCCCATATCTGTCTCATCATCAGAGGGGTGTAGGAAACATGTAGTCGTTGAAAGAAGCGAGTGAATAAAGAGTTCCTCGTAGTTCTGTTAAAATCTCTTTGTCCTATGCATGAGATTGCTTCTACCGGCAGGGAGCAACAAATTGTGTAGTTTAAGCATTTACAATCTAAAGAAGACGTTGAGTTTTGAGAGAACACCATCTTACGCTTTCGTTGAGTTTTATGGTGATGGCTTCTCGGTGAACCCACCTTAAGCGAAACGAGATTACGCTTTGGGTAACAATTTAGAAATCGGAGACTCTTAGTACATTGGTTCGAAATGGTCAAACCATGGTGGCGAGTTTAACCGAGCTTCGCTCAATCGACTCCTCCACGTGTGATGTACGTTCTGGCATTCAACAAGACTTAGCATAACCGATAAGCCTTCAGGCTAAGCGGGCTTAATCTTGACGGATTGGCCTGAATCGTCACATATGTTCCAACGAATAAGACGGGCGTAGACTTGCCTACATAACCGACCTTATTCGGAGTACTTTGATTCATTGTTTCTTATTGTCAAGGCCAAAACCATAATTTTAGCCGAGTTTCTTAGAATTCACTAATTCCTAAAACGAGAGCCGAGGTAAGAGCTTTGGATAAATGGTATGGATAAATGTCGTTTCCTAGGTCTCACAACCAAGGGAAGGGTATTAATCCATACAATGATGGGCCCACCTCTCTTATAGTGTTAGAGAGGGTCAATATCTCATGATCCAAGAATAATGACTGACAAGGATACTTGTTTGGAAAGTCGAGATGAGGACTTTAAACTCAGAACTACTTCTTTAAAACCCTTAGGATTTCTTTTTAGGATTTTAGGTTTTGTTTTCTTTGAGTCAAATAAAAGTAACGTGACATATGTTGAGGTTTTTTATTTTGCCGTGTTCCGATAGCCATTGGGCTAAGGATGTGCAAAACTTTTTTTACTCAATATAGGCCACGTGAAATAGAGTTCCATAGGAGAGTCAAGAAATTGCTAAAGAAAAGGAAATTTAGCAAACAACCTTAAGATGGAAGCATTAAGAGAGCTTGAGAATTAATGAAAATGTAACAGAGAATGATTGGTGCGAACAAGAACAATTTTGGTCAACTTCCAAAACTTTTTAGAATGGCGATCCGAGTGAAAATCCAAAGTAGTGTGCAATTCATTCTGCAATTATCCTTATCTTTCCCTTTACACTTTTTCACCTTCAAACTTTTCGATCCTCTCACCAATCTACCCCAACAGTTCATATTTCTAACCATTCTTTCATCGCCTCTCTTTCTTTCCATCCAATTCACTCTCCCACCCAATCCCATTCCTTTAAACAATTCTCAATCCCAAACACACAATTTCTTACCCACCCTTTATCTTTTCTTCCCTTCCTTATGTGTATCTTTTTCTAAACCCATCATAGTCTCAACCTCCATTTTGTTTACACAATACCTTTGTGTTGCGGAATTTGAAATATTGCTAAGATTTAATGATTAACCGAGGGTGGATGCCCTTCTTTTTCGATAGAATAAGCCTTCGAGTTGGCATCTCCCTTTCTTTTGAGCTTTGGCGAGAAAACTTCCTATACGGATTGCACGTGTTTATGGATTGAACGGAACAATGCTTTCAGCCAACGTGATGCTCCCTTTGTGCGAGGATGCGTTCGAGAGAGAATTCTTACTATAATAGTTGGAAGGGAAGAAGGTAATCAAATCGAGTAGAATAGAATCTTCGCTTTCCGTACTATCGGTTGTTCACATTCAAGCATGAGTTCGTTCGAGTCGGCAAGGGGAATCAGAGAAAAGGCGGTTTAGTCAACAATCATGACCGTGGGAACATTTGTTCGCTTTCTAGGTACCCACCAATCGAAAGCAGCCTTTAGTACTTAAGTAGTGGCGGTTTGGAACCCTTGCAACTATGATAGAAAGCCGTTTGCTTGTTGCCACCTTTCTTTTAAATCAAAGTAGGTCGTGACTGTTGTATTTTAGTCGGTCGGGGGAAGCTACCGCTTCGTACACAGCTCCGCTTCCTCTGACGAGTGGCGTACGCACCTCTCACATATGTTCGAGTCTATTTCATAACCTCTGACGAGTGGTTTCGCACCTCTCACATACTAAGAGTGGCTCCGCACCTCTGTCGAGCATTATAGTATCCTCTCCTTTCAGTCGAGTGGCTTACGCTCCTCTCACATACGTTCGAGTCTATTTCATAACCTCGACTTATCAGTCGATTTTCATGATCCTAGTTGGGGGAAGTGTAGCTCTGACCCTAGCTAGATTTTAAAGGTTTTTGGTTCGATCAAAATACAACTTATCTTTCTACTGGAAGTTTTAAATTTCACATTTTTTCCGTCTATTCCGGCATTTCTAGATGATAAGCTTTGTTCTGAACTATCACACCGATCCGACCTTGTTGATGACGGTTATGACTTTTACGTGATACATTGGGTTATTCGTAATTTCGAGGAGTAGCTACATCTCCCTAAGTTGTTGATATCCAATGCACGCGAGGCGTTTCTGCGCTAAGTATTCAATTTTATCTTTAGCCAATAGGTCGCATTGCATCTGTTATACCTTACCAAGTTTCTCTTTTATACTGGAATGAATACATAGTGAGCCAGTCCACCTCGTGTTTTCCCACATGGGGTTATGCTTTTTGATCTTTGTCTTATCCACCCGGTTTTTAGATGAAGACTACCATCTTTAGTTGCTTGTTTATTTTTCTTTCTATTTAGTATTTTTCTTGTCTTTGGTTGTATAAAATAAAGTGGCTTAAAATGTTTTTCGGTATTCATACCTAATTACTGCCACATTATTCTATAACTTCCATAGACATGGTGTTATTAATGGTTTCGTGGAGTTTGTGCGCTTATCTGAGGTTTTCACTTGCTTCTCCACAACGTCTTCGACATTTACTCCGATATTGTTCCTTTACTTGAGAGCCGTTTCCAGAGCTAAGTCTTTTTCTTCAATTCTCATTTATTTTTGTCATTGAGGACAATGCCATGTTTAAGTGGGGGGTAGGAGACTTAGCTATGTTATGATTGAAATTTGAATGAAACGGTAGAAAAATTGAAAATTTGAAAATTTGAATAAATACCATATTACGTATCTCGCACTTTAGAATTGTGAGTTCCTAGCTAAGAATTGATAGGAAAGGAACCAAGTTTCATGAGAACGTGATCATTTTATACTTATGTTAAGTAAATTTAAGGATATTCATGCTCGTTTTTGCAAGTAGTTATTTATTATTCAATTACTCAATCTGTGAATCGAGTATACCACATAAATCATAATAATCGGAAGAAATTATGTGTACATTGCATAGATGATTGGTTATGTAAACTTAGTGTCAATATCTATCTCATTGATGCATTCTTATATTTTAGCCATTAAAGCGGAGTAATAAGCTTGAGGCGCACTGTGTTTGACAATGCGTTAAAACACTTTTGGGCTTGTAGTAACATTACCAAAGTAGCCCGCGCTTGTGGTAATATTCGATGCTATACATGATCTAATATGGGGATACTCTAAAAGTTTTCTTCCTTGAGATCAATAGTATTTGAAAAATATGAAGATATGAAAAAAATATTCAACTCTTTAAGAGGCTTTGAGTAGTACTCGGTCTCCAAGTCCAAAATCCCTATAGATACGCTCTTGCTTATTGTTCTAGTGCTTTAACCATTGCGAGGCTTAAGAAGTATGAATGCTGATGTTGGTGAATTTTGATATGAGGTCTGCATAAACTCTAATCTTGCCACATTTATATAAAACCAATGCACATGCACACATCACTTCGATTCATAGTAAGTAGTGAATAATGGATATCTTATGAGCATGACTAGTATGAGTTGACTTGAGTTTCTTGTGTAAGTATGATTTGACCATAGAAAATGTTGTCTTGGGGAATGACTTATCGATGCTTTGTTCGGGACGATCAAAGTCTAAGTGGGGGGTAGTTGATGACGGTCAAATTATACCCGTAAATGTCATCAACATTATCCTTAAATCGAGCCAAATAATATATATTTCGTATTAAATCACTCGTTTATATTTATTATTTAATGTTAAGTGATTATTAATATGATTTTTGGTATTTAGCCATTTTCATTATTAAAAGACCGATTTATTGTGCGATAAATGCTGATTTTGTAGATCGTGATAAATCGGGAAGATAAATATCGCGCAATCGAGAAATCTCAAGATAATAAGGAAGAAAATCGGAGCATTAATCAAGAGATAAATTAGAGAAATCAGATCAACACGCAAGCGTAGAGTGGGGAGCAAGATAGATGAGAAAAACGATTAACGTGTGCAAATGTTAGGTTCGGTCGACCGAGTGTCAGCTCTCGGTTGACCGAGTGTCAGCTCTCGGTTGACCGAGTGTCAGCTTCGGGGCGGTTTCCGGCTTATATCGTGCTTATCTTCTAGAACCACCCTAAGTCGGCAAAAACCTCTATATAAGCAAGCAGCTACGAAATTGTAAAGATACACCAACATACACCTTAGAATATCATTCAATAAAATCACTCTATTCATAGCTTTGATACAATGTAGAATAATTTGAGGGTTTCAAAGAAATTAAAGTTTTGCAAATATGTAAGCTCTTATTGTCTGCATTTCTTTCTTTTAAGTAATTAATCCCCCCAATTATGCTTTATTGTTTGAGTTAGTTAATTCATAGCTAGATGATGTAGATCTAGGTTATGTCGTTATGGATGTGGCGAAGCCTTGTCTATGAGGATCCTATAACCTACGTCATACACTTAGTTTCTATCCATGAATCTGCATTGTTTAATTAATGCGTATCTATGTTAGTTTATATGAATGCTTTACGAATTACTGTTTAATCCGTTGTGTATGATGAAACGCCGAGAGATATGTTCAGGATGTAATCTGGGGAAAAAGACCATTCGGTCGACCGAGCCCGACTATTCGGTCGACCGAGCCTGTTTTCATCCGTTAAATAGCCACGTCTTTATGGTTAGGTTAACTTAATAGAATTTATTATCTCGGTAGGTATGGCTATGGCTACGTTACTCGCTTAGTTTAATTAAAACGTGTAAAAAGGAAATACCGATATAAAACTCTTAGGTAGGCTTATGAATTGATCTTCGGACATTCAGCGTTATCTAGGTAGGTTTATATTTGGGAATTGCATGCACCTTGTTATACGTAGATCGTAAACTAGCATGAGACTATAACTTGGTAATTGCTAGTTGGACGAGAGCTTGAGTGATCGTTTAGGAAGTACGCCTAACCATAGGAATGTTGCCTAGACGAGGTGTACGATTAATATAGGCATCCTTAGAGTCGTAAGCGTGTGAGTTATATGAGATGGAGGCACTAAAAGGCGAAGTCACGTAACAATATCACAGTGATTTAGTGACTTACCGGTGCTAAGTCAAGTTAAAGAGGATGACTCCCGTAGCCAATCTAAGATAGATACAAATGGATTGACAGTTAATAAGTTCAGTTTATTATATAAATTATCTAGGTCCAAACGATAAAGACTATAATTGGGGAGGTTAATTACGTTATTTGTCTATGTGTCATGTCGTGTCAATTTATCTTTTCTTGTCCTTTGTTGGTCGTAGACCGCCTCTATGTCCTTGACATGTTTAATTAATTGTTTGTATATAAGATGATCCACAATTGGTTCCCTGTGGGATCGACCTTGATTCACTATAGCTATACTACGATGGGCCTAGTCCTCTTGCTAGTATCGGTTTATGGTGGTCAAGTATATTATAACCTGATTGACCCCGATCACAGGTCTACGAGAAGGTCGATTGTACGCTAAGTTAAACAGCCGACTTCCTAAGTCAATGGACGAATGCATGGATCTGGCCTACAAACACTGTCAGGGTGAGGAAGCTAACCGCCTAAAGAGAGAGGCGGAAGGCCCCAAGAAAGATAGACCTGATGACAGGTCTGACATAAAGTGTAAGCCGGTATGGGACCGAGTTGCTGCACCCATAACTGACCGACTCGGGAAGAAAGGGGCCCTTCAAGAAAGGGATTTAATCCCTCTGAATAGATCACGCGAGCAGGTCCTCGCTATAATGCAAAGAAAAGGCATTGCCCGAGCTCCTCCCCCTATGAGGGGTCCCTGGGAAAAAATAGATCAGACTAAGTATTGCAAGTTTCATGAAGATATTGGTCATGACTCAGAGCATTGTAGGAATTTGCAACGCGAGATCAATGCTGCAGTTATGGAGGGCAAACTGGATGAAGTCATAGATTAGTCCCAAAATGTTGAACCCCGAGGAAGAAGAGAGTACAAGAGGCGGAATTTCGGTCAAGATCGAAGTGATGAATATCGTCAGAGGAAAGATTAGTCCCCCGGTCATGATGGGCAGCCAGACAATCGCCCCATCAACACTATTAATACCATCTCGGGTGGTCCAAGTACATTTTCATGAGCTGAAGGAAAGAACGACAGGCGAACAGCTGTTCCGATAGACTCGGGTAAGAGACAAAAGCTGTCCGGAGAGGTAACTTATGGTCCTCGGGATTCCCTTCCCCTGGTCACAAACAATGAAGGACTGGTTATCGAGGTGGTAATCAATAAGCATACCGTGAAACGCATTTGCATGGACACCGGGAGTGCAGTCAACGTGATGTACTACAGCGTATTCCAGTCAATGAAGCTCAAGAAGGCAGAGCTGACTCCTGTGTCGGCTCCACTATTTGGTTTTGCCGGACCACCAGTCCACCCTATGGGTAAGATCAGATTACCGTCGACCTTTGGAAAAGAACCTAAGGACAGGATCCTTATGGTAGATTATGTGGTAGTCAGAGCTCCATCAGCCTATAATGTCATCATGGGACGACCAACCTTGATAGATCTACGAGCGGTGATCTCCCCGGCTCATATTAGAATGAAGTTCCCGACGCTACACGGGACGGCAGAAGTTAAAGGTGACGTCGAAACAACCAGGAGTTGTTACACGGCCACTGTTAACGGAAAGCTGATGGTGTAGCAAGTTTCTGTGGAGGAGTTGCTTCCGGAAGAGGAGGAAAATTGGTCTTCAGAAGACAAAATCGAAGCTGTAAGCTTGGGGAGAGAACATGAGGGCCTGATTCCCGATCATGGGTTCATGAGGGAACGTGGGATCATGGATTCCCGATCAGCAGAAAGAAGAGCTGGTCAAAGTGCTGAAAGAATTCAAAGATGTATTTGCATGGAAAACGGAGGACATGCCAGGTCTGTCGCCCGAGTTGGCCCTACATAGGCTTCATGTTGACCCAGCCCGGAAGCCGATTCGGCAGAAGAAAAGACAATTTGCACAGGATAGAATGGAGGCATTTAGAAAAAAGTTGAGAAGTTGTTGCAAACAGGAATTATACGAGAAGTGGTATACCCTAGCTGGCTCGCCAACCCGGTACTAGTTAAGAAGCCAGACGGGAGCTGGCGTATGTGTGTGGATTTTACCGACCTGAATAAGGCTTGCCCCAAGGACTGCTATCCACTCCCCAAGATTGACAGGTTAGTCGACTCCACGGTTGGGTTTGAGATTTTGCATTCCCAGATGCGTGCACAAGGGTACCATCAAATTGTTATGGATTCCGACGATGCGGAAAAATCGCATTTATAACGGAATCGTGTACCTTTCGCTATGTAACTATGCCATTTGGGCTTAAGAACGCGGGCCACGTATCAACGAGCGATTAACAAAATTTTGAGAAGCAAATCGGGAGGTGCATGGAAGTCTATATGGATGACCTCCGATCAAGAGCGAGTCCCTTGATCAATATATGACTCACGTCCGAGAGGCATTTGAGGTACTCAGGTAGTCCTGAGATGAAACTCAACCCCAAGAAATGCACATTTGGAGTCGGGCCGGAAAATTTCTAAGGTACATGATCTCGAAAGAAGGAATTAAGGCCAACCCTGACAAGGTCGAAGCATTGAGGATGATGCCACCTCCCAGGAGTATCAAGGAGGTGCAGAGGCTAACGGGTAGTATGGCTGCCCTGAATAGATTTCTCTCCAAGTTGGCACAGCGGGCCTTACCGTTCTTTAAAGTTTTGAGGAAGACAAGCCCCTTCCAATGGAATGAGGACAGCCAGAAAGCCTTTGAAGATCTCAAAACATATTTAGCCGAGCTACCAACCCTGACTTCCCCTCAGGAAGGAGAAACTTTGCTCTTTTACCTAGCAGTGGTGGACGAAGCAATCATCGGTCAAGTCCTATATGACTTCTCAATCACGGAATTATATGAGAAATGCAGATTAAATCGGTCAAGTCCTATATGACTACATCATATTTAAATGCCCCACTTAAAAAACCAATATCGACGGTCCGGATAATACGGTCACACAATAAAGTGTTATGGCGCATTAATGGTGGTTTAATCAATAGACCCCATACTTTGATTAAGTTCACCATGGACTAACAGTTCAAGTGTATCACCATAAATTTAATCTTCACGTGTGACACACACTAAGTTATATGGCTGCATGTGACACAACTTGGGGTTTTCAGTAGTGTATTACTTATGAGCACAAAGCAAATAATAAAATGAGAATAAATCTATCATTTATTAATCGTAAAAACAATTACATATATTGTCTTTCGGGTACTACTTCCAACAAGAAGTTATGCGTCAAGTTTCTTTCAGCGGATTAGCACCGGAATGGGCAGCTCAAATCCCTGAAGATCGCTGGATCGAGCAACTTCGGGCAATGAGGCAATACCCCCTTAGCCAAGTTCCTGTGTTCAAAGTTCAATCCAGAAGTTCAGCACTTCCGGTATATTTTTTTTCTTCTAGATTGCTTTCAGCCATTCAGGGCTTTTATTAATTCACTATTTATGCTAACATAATATGTTCTCAGTTCCCTGCTGTTGTCAACTTTTTAATTCAGTTTCTCAAAAGTAAACCAATTTTCAGTTCAAATCAAACAAGGCTGCCAGATGACACGTTACTCGGTATTCTGTTTGGATTTCGGTTTGGTTTTATGCAGACTATAATAAATATACAATAAGCAATTTGAATTTGAAAATTCAAGTTTACATCCTTGAAGAACAGCAACAATGTATTACTATTTTGTGATTGTGAAATTGAAGAACTAGTCAGGGACTCTCTATCAAGGGTATATTATGATATAACAATACACATTCCATCTCATCTAGACAAGGCATGTCCACTTAAGCACCAATGTTTTCGATTTCTGCACTTTTGTCCATTCTCTTTACTATGCCAGCAATGACCTAACACAATATTCACAAAGATATAATCACGTCGTATAAGTTATATATATATACAAGGACAAAAGGAACTGAACAAAGATTTGTATTGTTAAAGTTTATGCATGTACTGCAGTTGTTTTTTTTTTACCTTTCCAGGTCCTAATTCGTAACTCTTTTTTAGTCCTTTGGTCAAGAGTGTTTTTATTGTTGTTTCCCATTGAACAGGAGAAGTCACCTGAGTTTTCCAGTTGACAACAGAAACATCATGATCAAATTCACGTCCATGTAACCGTGAGTCACCCCATATACAGCAGAGATATTAACTAGTCGATAGAAGCATACCTGACGTGCTAATATTCTCTTGATTGTATCGGGATCTACATGTGGCTGTGCATCCACATTAGATATGACAGGTATTCTTGGTGTTCTGATTTCGGTAGCAGATAAAGCGGCTTCTAATCTGGAGACAGCTGGTTCCATGAAACTAGTGTGGAAAGCACCAGCAACAGCTAGACGCACCTAAGATGGTAAATAAGAAGCTTATGTATGGATTCTTGTAATGGAATGCACTTAAATGAAATTAATGGAATGCGTGCCTAAACGCTGTAACCAACACGTTACATCCGTACAAACATGATTACTCTTCTAAATAGTTTAGAATACTCAAAAACTAAAGTTTTTAAGGGGGAACTACCGTCATTCGAGCTTTGAATGACTTTGCCTTGGCTTCAAGAGCTTCCACACCTTTAACACCTCCAGAGACGGCATAATTTCCCTGTTCATATGAGTTTATCACAGATCAAGAGCAAAGCTTAAAATACTAATTCGTTGATTCAGACAGATGACATTGATCAATAAGAGAAAGGAACATGGGATTTACAGGGCATAAGAAATTCGCAATTTGGACTTTATTGGCTTCATCAACTTCTTCATTGGCAGCATCACAGAGCTGCTGAACCTTTTCTGAATCGAGTCCTATGACACTGACCATTGCACTCTTAGCAGCGTCTGCTGCATCCTAGAGAAAACATCAAGAAACAAGCTTACCCCAACTTGATCAGCCAACCAATATCTAATGAAAATGTTTATTATTGTATTACCTGCATGGCTTCACCCCTTAGCTTGACCAGCTTGAGCCCATCTTCAAAGCTGATAATAGACAAAGGGTTAAAGCAACACCTAGCAGATAACGCTTACCCTAACATGTAAAGGAAAAAGATCTCTACACTAAGCTGATAAATGCACACATAGAGAAAAAAAAATTTTTGAGATAAGCAGCTTACCTAAAAGCTCCAGCAAAGGCAAGAGCAGTATACTCTCCCAAACTCAGACCACATGTCACATCTACAGAGTCAATTATTTGCTGCCCTCCTTCACGATTACGGAGCACCTCAACTGCAGCTAAGCTTGTGACATAGATAGCCGGCTGCAAAAATGACAAATTAGAATCTTGTCAGCAACAAATTTGACATATTTCGAAGCAGCAAACACGTAAAAAACGCTCTTAGGACTCATTTTTCCCTAGACATTATGTATGGATTCTAGATAGTTATTTTTTGAACCTATAAATCATTAGGCTGGTTAAAGACTACCCAGAAGGATGCCTTAAATAGCTAAAACAGTGTCTAAAACTAATGTTTATGCATGTAACCTTTTCCAATCAATCAAATGTTTCTAACTGTGCTTATTTTTTTTTTCTTTAATTGCTATAACTAGTGACACACACATGGATGAAAACAGTAGTTCCTTGGCCCCTACTCATCTCCTTTCCCGAATAGAAGCAATTGTATGGACTATGCAAATTATTATCTTCAAAGAGTAACGATTCCTTTAAAACTAGACACCACAAGACAACAGCTAATATTCTTGTGCCTGAATCCTCAAAATTACACAAAGATAACAGAACCCTATGAGATAGAGACGAAGAAGATACACAACAAATGTACCTGGCTTAGAACAGTGGAATTTAGCTTGTCTTTTGGTCCATTTAGGCAAGTTTCCAAAAGGTCAAATCTTCACAGAAACAAATAATTGATCAGAAATGCACAATGTTAGGCATTCCACATTCGTACTTTAACATTTTAAGCTATAGAGTCAAAAAAAAGAAAAAGAAAGAAAAGAAAGAGATAAGAGTTCTATGTATCAACCCCAATATATCATTTGCCTTCTTGTATAGATCAGCAGCAGCAGGTACCTTCTGAGCCTCTGCACCCATGCCAACAGCTTGGGCACCCTATGATACCAACATGCCATTAGCGTGCATTGTCAATAGCCAACATATTTCTAACGTTATTAAATGGCTAAATGTAGTATATACTAAAGAAACGGTAGAATGGGGAGTGCTCATCCACCATATGAATTTGTTAAATAAATTGATCAGTTCATTAGTTGAAAATTATCACTTCAAAGCTAATCTACCGGATATACAAATCACGTTGATGTAAGCTAGCCTTCTCGTGTGCCTAAGACCCTGCAGTGTCCTAAAAACATTCTTCAACGTTGAGCAGTGCTGCCTAAAACTGCAGATTTACAGCAGGCGAGCTTGAGCTATGAATAATTCCACAACCTTTTTCAGATAACTAAGGTTTAAGACAAGCTCATTCGCAAATTAATTACTACATTACAAAGTTCAAAAAATAAATTAAGCGCAGTCGACCAAAAGATGCAGCAATTGGTCATTTACCAATTACCACTGCAAAATGAGAAATTTAAGAAGCAATAACTGTAGAAAGAATGCAACAACCATCACACCAGAAATAAAGAATCAGACCTGGCCAGGAAAGAGGAAAGCGTTTGTGGGCTTATAATCATTAAACAAGGCATCAGCAACAGTAGCCTGAGATCCCACAGCAACGCTCATGAAAGCCCTCGATTTATCCAGTCTTTGAAGGCCAAACCCACTGATTCCATTCTTAAATCCCAAAGAACTGGGACACCTGAAATGTTCAGAAGTCCCTAGGCCGTGCTGTTTTGTGAGAGAGATTGAAGAAGGCAACACTAATGATGATGCAGTCATTGTGTTCGACGAAATGCGAATCGATCTGGTGAAGAAAAGAATGTTAATGCGAGGGGAGGAAATGGTTATAAAACGATTGAGAACGTTTGGAGTCTGACTCTGAGGGAAGAAAGCATGCATTCAAGCTAACGACTGAAGGTTTTGTGTCTACGAGTTAGACGGAGATTTCGAAGTTTAGAGGAGAAGAAGGTCATCGGATCCACCGTTGATGTCTGTTTGGATTCTGGTGAACAACCCAACGGCTATTGTCGCACACAATTTTAATCTATTTCCCCCTTTTCTTTTTCTTTTTTTGAGGAACTATTTTCCTTTTTCAATGCTAGCTAAAATAAAAATAATAAAATTAATGTTTTTTTTTTCAACAAGGATCATTTCATAACTTAATTAGACGTGTAGGAGGGAAAAAAAATCATCTTGGGAAAATTACATACAATTTGATTTAAATACCCATGCTATTATATTCCAAATTAAAATCTTCTTTCTTCATCGGCTAGACCTGTCCAAATGCCCCAACCGGACCGGCCCTTGACCGGAACTGGCGGTTTTTTTTCGGCCGGTTAGTGTCGGTTTTCCAACTGGCGGTTGAAGATTAAAACCTAAGGTTTCTGGTTCAATACTGATTCACACTAAGCTTCTTCCTGCTCAAATCACTGTTCGCGTTGCACTTTTTTTTTTTTTACATTTTCATATAATACTTATTATTTTCATTACAATAACAAATTACTATTCTTATCACTACAATTACTAAAGCGAATGTAATTTATATTTTTTTATAAATAGTTTTTTATTCGGTTTTAAATATAATATTAATATTGTGTTATTTTTTATATGTAAATTATGTTATTTTTAAAAATTATATTCTTTTTCAACGCCAGACCAGTAATTCGTCGCTTAAGATCTTTTATATGTAATCGTATCAGAGGCACGATACATATAAAAAAAAAATCAAAACGAACGTAGTTCTTATTGTTTTTTTTAGTCTCTAATAGTTTTTTTTATAGGTTTTATAGTTTTTTTTTATTACAGGTTTTTTTTAGTATTTTATAGTTTCTTATAGTTTTTTTATGTCGGTTTTAAGTATACGTTGATTAAAAATATTGTTTTATTAAATATTACGTGAGATATATTGTGTTTTTTTTCTTATCTCAGAATTATGTTATTTTTCAACGCCAGACGGTAATTCGATTTCTTGCTTACGTATCTTTTATATGTAATCGTGTGTTGATGATTTATATATATAAAAAATCAAAGCGGACGTAGTTTTATTGTTTTTTATAGTCTTTTTCATACATTTTTATAGTATTTTATAGTTTTTTTTTTTAGTTTTGTATAGTGTTGTAATGGTTTATTATAGGTTTTTATTGTTTTTTGTATTCTTTTATAGTATTTTTATATGTTTTTATAGTATTTAAAGGTTTTTTAATTGTTTTTTTTTTTGTAGTCTTTTATAGTATTTTTATGTGTTTGTATTTTATAGTTTCATATAATTTTTTAGGTTTGTATATGGTTTTTTTTTATTTATAGTTTTCTATAATTTTTTTTAATACTTTTTATAGTTTTTTGTAATAGGTTTTTATAGTTTCTATCGGGTTTTTTTATGGTTTTTTTTTAGTCTTTAGTCTTTTATCGGGTTTTTTTTTATATATAGTTTTTAATAGTTTCTTATAGGTTTTTTAGTCTTTTATAGTTGTTTTATAAATTCTAACAATATATAAGTAAAATATAAATTGCGTACCTTTAATCGATGTCGATATTTCAAGCGCTTGCTCCTCCTGAAGTTTCAGTGTCACCGACTTTGAACTGTGACTCATCTTCTGACTCAATGTCTTGCACCCTCTTCTCGGCTCGTACCCAATCTTGACAACACATTTGCTTCTCTAAAGTGGTGGGATGAAGCGAACATCTTGTATCGCTAAGCACATATCCTGCCATCCTGAAAGCTCGTTCAACAGTGACGGTCGAAACAGGGCAACTTAAAAACTCGACCGCCATCATTGCTAGCACTGGAAATTCTTTAGCATGTCTTTTCCACCACTTCAATAAGTCGAAGTCGAAATCATAGGATTCGGTTTCACAGCCTTCAAATGTTGTGTTTAAAAAATTGGATATTTCTGTACGTTGATCGGATGACGATGTCGCTCCCTTATGTCGTTTCGAATTCATTTTATCAAGAACTTTTTGAATTCCCCACAGGACACCTGCGGGGTTAGTAGAAGCACTTGTGGATGGATTGGGAACCGCGTCGTTTCTCATTCCATACATCCGCTCATATTCAACATACAAAGTGTTTAATAATTTTTCAAGTCTATCTACTTCAACTGTATAATCTACCGGGGGCACTCTATGAATATTAGACAAAGCATCATAGTAAGCACTTAACATGTTAGACACACCTAATAGTCTTAAACGAGGGTCGAGAATAGAAGAAATGAGATAAGTGTCAGGAATATGCAACATGTACTTATTCCATTTCTCCTTCATCGGCCTTAAACATTGAAATAATGTAGCGTCGTGTTCCATGGTTTCAAACTGGGCAGTTATTTCTACACTAGCAGGCAATAATAAATGTGATGTGGGTTGATAACATTTTGAAAACAATTTAGTAAATTTTTCGAATACTTCAAAAACATCCATCAGTGTCTTGCATGTAGTCCAAATAGAGGGATACAAACGATATTCGCTCGAACAGTGTGCATTTAAAAATTCACAAAAGGCATTTTTAAATTTTTTTTTCCAAAGATCATAAGTGGTGTTCCACCTATGCGGTACATCTTGCGGTAGTTTGACAGGGCGGTGACCTTTCGCTTTAAGAAAATTATACCACTTATGAACAAGAGAATTTCTACTTAACATATGTGAAATCGAAGCTTTTATCGCATTAATATTATAGTCAAAAACTTTTAGACCATCTTTTACACATAAATTAAAAATATGGCATAAACATCTAACATTAAAAAATTGATCGTTACAGAGAGGTTCATAATATTGGGATAAGTCAGGAATAGAAGCAGTGTTGTTTGAAGCATTGTCAAACTCAACAGAAAAAACCTTATCTTTTAAATCGTATTCCTAAAAAATATCAACTAATAAAGATGCAATGTTAGAAGCATTATGAGTTTCGTTAAATAAACGAAAAGCAAGTAACATTTTTTGGACAATCCAAGTGTTGTCAATCCAGTGAGACGACACGCCCAAATAAAAATTGTTGGTCCTCATATCCTCCCAAATATCGGCACATACACATATTCGGAATTTATTTTGTTTCAAACTTTCTTTAATAATATTCTATCGTTTAATAAATTTATTTTTGAAATCCCTAGTAACCGATGCACAAGGGATCTTAGTAAATGCCGGCTGCAAAGCCCATTGTACGTAACTTTCGAAAATAGGATTCTCAGGAAAGCTAAAAGGAAGACCCATCCCCGCAACAAGATCCGTGGTTAGATCTCTACAGTTATCACGAGTGTAAATAAAAAGTGGATTAGTGTTACCTCCGATGGAGCTCAGCATGTTTAGCTGGGTTTGAGACGCGCTATCTTCCAATTTTTCCGGGTGTTTGTTTATTATGTGACCCCGCATCGATCCGTAACCACCACCCGCTTTAAATTTGTATTTAGTGCCACAGAAATTGCACACCCCGAAGAAATACTTTTCGAGGTTAGCTAATTGTAATTCATCAGTCTGAGGAACCTTTGTGAAAAATTCCGTAAAAAATTTCGTTTTTAACCTTTTTTCTTGTAGGTCTTGGGTACTTTCATCACCATCTAAATCGACTAACTCGGGAGTAGGAGTAGGATCAGCACTAGCACGATGCGGTGTTGTTACAGCCACACGACTCCCACCACATCCTTGTCTAGGATGGGAAGCAGTCGGAAATACATCAACATCATCATCAACGTCGGCTTCATCATTACGAGGCTCGTTATCTTTAGCTTCGTTAAGGTTGATGTTAAAATTTACACATAGAGACATTATATCGTCGTATTGACTATTAAAAACATCAGGATTGAAACCTAAAGGTGTCTCGAAGTGAGGAATCGAAATGTGACTACCGGTGACAGGGTTTGTAAAATGTTGGGGTCTATAGCCACCTGCAAAATCACCCGATTCTGGCACAACCGTGTCATCACGGAAAGTAACATTTCGATTGCCTTGTGATGATTCACCTCTTCTTGACATTGTACAAAATCTAAATCAAATTTACAGGTTATAAAAAAAATTAATTTAATTAACCAATTTTACTTATAACTAAAACCGGATTGAAGTAACGATTAAATTAGAACAACTTCAAATATCGGTCTAGAAAAGTAAATTTGATTATAAAATGGAAATTTTTTTTACACTTGTAAAAAAATTAGTTGAATAAAATACAAACCAAATTTACTTATAACTAAAATCGTATTGAAGTAACGATTAAATCAGGACAACTTTAAAAATCGGTATCGTAAAGTAAATTTGATTATTGTTTTTAACAACTAAACAAACTTGATAATCAAATAAATGAGTAGAAGATGTAAGAAATGTTTTTTTGAGGGAAGAAGATGTACGAATTGAGAGGAGATTGGTGTAGGAAATTGGAAATAGAATGTGGTAGTATTTATAGGATTATTTTGAAGTGTTTAGGAAAAAAAAATAGCCGTTGCACAAACAATCCGTTGGGTCGGTTCAACCGCCGGTTCCGGTTCGGTTACGGTTACGGCCGGTTACAACCGGTTCAGGACGGTCCGGTTCCAACCGTCGGTTCCGGTCCGGTTCCGGTTTCCAAAAACCCCTGGCGGTTACACAAACCGCCCAACCGGCGGTTACACAAACCGCCGGTTCCGGTTTGTTTTGGCCACCTCTACATCGGAAACATGTTCGATGTTTGGACGAAAGACGTAAATTCTCTGGCAGTTCTTAAGTCGTCCAACCCATGAAAGACAGTTGTGATGAAGGAGGCAGGGGATAGCTAGGTCAACCGGAAGGGTGGTCTATGACCAACATAAAGGAAAAATAAATAAAAGATATGCAAATAAACTAAGAATCAATCATATATTGAAAAAGGCATTAACCAAACTATCCACTACTAATCTCCTATTAATCCATAATTAAATCTGATCCGTATTTTATGTGTAATTAAGCTACGGGTGAAGTGCCCTAAACTTGTCTACTTCGATTGTAAGGACAACATACGTCTATGTGTAGTTAACTTACTGTTAGAAATAAAATTGTTTTGTTTTGATGATGTTAAATTGTTTGTTTTTAACCCCATTGATGAAGTTTCAAGACCAGCTGTTATAGTGAAATCTAAAAGATGTCTAGAGCTGAATGTATAGGTTTACAAGAGTCTGATTATTGTATAGGTTAAATTAGACAAGCACTGTAATAGAAATATTATAGGTTTTAGTGGAGTCTAGGACTTTTGCTGAAATCTAATCAAGATAATCTGCTGAGGTTTCAAACTCAGCTGACTTTCTTTAGTGCTAAAGATTGAAGGCTGAGGGAACAAACTCAGTAATGAAGGCTGAGGGTACAAACTCAGTTTTGAAGACTGGAGGCTAAGGTTTCAGACTCAGTTAATGAAGAATTACGCCGAGACTATGAAGTTAGAAATCAGGTAAGTGTGTGATGGCCTAGACTGACTTTATAGATATTGTATTGAAGGTCTAAGATCCACAAGATAATGTGATGAAAGGATCTTAGTTATTATCTTGAAGATATGGTGTACTCTGATCTCTCAAAATCAAGATCAGATTAAAGAAAGCATCTCAGCTGAGAAACTGGATGAAAGCTGAGTTTATGCAAATCAGTTGACTGCCGAGAAATCAAACATCAACAGAGCTGAATAAAAGTCAGCAAATCAGAATCACTGAAGAAAATTTTCTAACATTGAAGATTAAGCATTTTGATTGGTTGGCAGTCTGACATGTCAGGAGGACACTGACACTCTGGTAGAGATGATGGAATATTCCAAGGAATCCAAGAAGACCGTTGGGAATTCAAAAATTCAAACGTTGGGATTCACACTATAAATAGAGGGTTTAGCAAAAAGGATTAAACACCTAGCATTCCTTTGAGCACCAAGTTTTGCAAGAATATTAAAGTTCTGAATATTTGCTAAGTTGTTTCCATCATCATCTGAACTTATATTGATTAGAGACCAAGTTTTCAAGTTCAATCAAGTATTCAAACACTTGAAGATTCTAAAGCTAAATCACTTTCTTGATTCAACCCCTTTTTGATTTAGTCAAAGGTTCAAGACGGTGAAGCATCTGGTGAAAGTGTCAAGGACAGCTGTTGCAGGTAGTGATATTGTGTGTGGTGGAGCTAGTGAAGAGGCAATTCAACCCTTCAAGGACCAGTGAAGTATTTGAAGAAGCACCGGTTCAACATGTTATCCAAGTGTTTAGATTGTGAAGCTAGGATTAGTCAAGGACAATCATACTAGGACTTTTTGTAACAGTACCTCAAAGAACTCTTGTGAATTTCCTCCAACATCACAAGAGAAGAGTGGACTGACTTGATTACACCACCTGGAACCACTATAAACTCTGTGTTCTTATTCTGCATTTACTTTACGCATTTACTTACTGCAATTTACTTTACAGTATTTATTTCAAGTTAATTCACACCAAGCACTATGCTAAGTTCACCAAACTCAGCACAACATATTTCAATAGAACAACAAGATCTTAAAAAGTCTTAGTAACATAATTCGCTGCATTTAACTCAGCTGTATAAATAGTTAGCATACTATAATCTCAGCAGGATTATTCAACCCCAAGAAAAAGTTTTTAAGTGACAAGTTTATTCACCTCATAAAACTTGTCCCAGGCCTTTCAAAGGAGTCAACAATTGGTATCAGAGAAGTGCTTCTATTCTGAAGAGATTCTCTCTTGTTGTTCTCATTGAAATCTTTGAAAACCTTTTCCGAGTTATATTTTTCAAATCTACATCATGCAAACTAATCAGCATGTTGGAAAGTTGCTTATGTGCACAATGGACCCTTTTGATGAATATAAGAGACGATTGTAGGATTTTTCTTGGCTGCTACACATGATGAAATGATGGATTTATTGACTGGTGGCCCTATTCACATCACCCACACGCAAACTATGAAAGGTGGATTTCAAGTCAGTTCCCCAAATCTAAGGCAGAATGGACAGCTGAAGATAGGAAAAGTGCAAATCTGAACAATACAGTTGTGGACATCATATACAGGACTTTGGATAGTAATATGTACTTAACGGTCAAAGACTGCACAACAACTAAGGAAATTCGGGATAAGCAGAAAATGGTTTGTGAAGGAACATATTCAATTAAGGAGAAGAAGGTCAGTGTTTCGAAACCGAAGTTTCAAGAATTCAAGATGAAATCTGGAGAAACCATTGAGAAAATGGACGTAACGGCTTGATGTCTGGATGATCTCCCGCTCTTTTATGTGGCCTTGTCAGCCTGATGAATGAACTCTCTCTTCGATTTCAATCTTTTTAGGTTGGGTGTGATGACTTTTGTTCTAATCCCTCGGATTAACCTCGGCTCTTGGCGGGATCGCCTCAAGGACCGATAGAGGTTCCTGGCCTAGAGCGACCATACGAGCGTTGGTGCGGTACATCATCTCAGCATACTTGGCATATTCTTTCATTGCTGTGACCTCAAATCCTATCGGAATCCGGGTATCCTTTCTGGTGCCATCTCTTGACTTCGCGGCGGCCTTGTTTTGCCTTGAAAGTACATGCACCGCCGAGAAACAAAACCGGTTCTCTTCACTATACAGTTTCGAGGACAACTCAAGGTGGTGACTTTGCTTTTTCCGGTGAAATAATGAAACCTGGCTGTGAATATACTGAGAGAGGTGATGCTCTCAAACGCAAACTCAGTACATCACGCACCTCTTGTCCAACATGAAATTGTACAGCTTCGAAGGCTACAAGTATTCATCTAAAGCAAAGAACTTTTTCGACTCGAGACAACTAAGGGTTTCAGTTACTAAAACTTGAGCAAGAACACGACGAGAGAGGTGATTTCTCAAACGCTAACTCATGAGTTTTGTACAAGCTCTGCTAATGTTACTTTTTTTTTGATGTTTTTTGGATGAGAAAGTTGATTCCGAGGACCTGCTGGACGATGATCATCTCTCCAAGACTTAGACAGAGTAAAAGAGATGATGAAGATCTGTAGCTCCACCGTGAGAGGAGCTTTCTGAGGGACATTAACGTCTGAAAGACCGGAAAGTTTGATGCTTTTCCCGGTAACGGAGCCAACTGATAATGTCAAAATTATCACGGTCGTCTAGCGGTGGCATAAGTGGTGAATATATGACTCTAAAAGTGTATGATAGTGATGCAAGCCGGTGGTGCACGCGGTGAAATGGTGGCACAATATGAATAGTAGAGAGAGTATGTAATTTGGCAGAGTTTTGCATTGTTTATTATTAATTGTGTATATCCTTAATGGTTATATTGAGCTCCAATTATAGGAGGGAAGAGAAACTAGGGTTTAAGCTACAGACAAACTGATGTGATCCATGGTGGGCGTCAAATGGAAGAAAAAACAGAAATCCTTTGTGATACAGAAGAGGCGAAATTATTTATGTTATTAGCATGAATAAACTCTTAAGTATTTATTTGAGTCAATAGTCTTTTATTATCCTACATTGGTTAGAAAGTATTTTATATTTGTTATTATTTTTATTTATTGTTATTTTGTCCCACATTGCTAAAATGGCAATTGGACTTGGAGTCTGTAGCCTATATAAGGCACTTAGGTTGTTCTTTTACAAACAATTTAATTTTGGAGTGAAAAATTTATTAAGTCTATTGACTTGTTTATCATTTGCGAGTGAGGATCTCTTCGTTGTAGAGTTCCACCCCTTAGAGAACTTATCAGCGCCTTGAGCAAGCGTTGTGGCGTTCTTGCCAACGTTTTTAGATTGGATTATCTAAGATCGTTGTTTTGAGCTCGTCCATTGATTCCTTTAGAAGGTCCTAGGCAAATCCTGTTCCGGAATCGTATCATTTGGTAGCAGAGCCTTCGATTGATTAAAGGTGTTACTTTACAACTTGGAGAGAGAGTGAGTGTAAACACGAGAGTTGTGAGGTTTTGAATGTTGCATAATGGCGGAAGAGGAGAGTGGTTCACAAGGGGGTTTCCCATGTGATTTTGGTTTGTTTATGGCTGCTCAACAACGGCAAAATACACGTATAAATGAGAAATTGGATAGGTTGTGGGCGCAACTTAACGCTTTGGATTATCATTTGGGCATTCCGCCAAAAAATTGTGGTGGCCGACGTGATAACAGGGTGAAAAAGGCTACAAATCTGCGTGTAGAGGAGAATTTAATCCTTGAATCTCTAACCCTCGAATATGAAGAATTTCTTTTGTTTGGTAAGGTGAGTAGTAAAACCGTGAAGAAGGTAGTCGAGAAGAAAGTGAAGGATGCAGGTTCTTAGATCTAAACGAATTAGATCTATGCGCAGCGGATGGATCACGATTTATATATCAAAACACATAAGTAAAGGACTTAAACTACTACAAGGGGGTTAAGATCATGTTACCAATATAGGGAAGAGAAGCCTTGATCTTCCGATGTGTTCTCCAAACGGCGGTTGGTGGACACCCTTCTTGATACACGAACCTCCTTGATATGCAACACCAAGAAAAGTTTTTCTTCTTACAAAAAACCCTAGGCAAGAAGAACTAATATTCCTCTCCCTTTTTTAAAGTGGTGGTCGAAATTATGAAGTTAATTTCCCTTGGAATAACTCTCCTTTTATAGGAGAGTAAATCCTTGGCCTCCAAGTATTAATTAATTAAATAATTAATTAATTAAACAAAATAAAAGGATATTTTCCTTAATGACTAATTGTGACATGTATTGACCAATAGGAAATCAAATAACAAGTCATCCAACCAATCATATAACAAGAATATCTTTTATTTTCCACATCACAAAAATTAATCCTTGTGATAAATAAATGATAAGAGGCGCCACTTTAGGGTTATAAGCCCACATAAAATGTCTTTTATATGTATTATATTATTTAGCCCAACTAAATAATATCCATGCATATCAATTAATTAGCCCACCAATTAATTATCAATGAGGCCCAAATAACAAGATTATTAGTCCGATTTACGTGAAGCCACATCGGGGACCATGGACCTATAACCAGAGTGGCTCCAATAATTAATTATTCATCGAATGTAATAAGTACATTAATTATTAATTCGGGATTACGCCACCATAAACCCGAAATCGAACTCTACCGATTATAGATGTATACTTATACTCAACCCATAGAGTAAATAAGCGCCCATTGATATAATCACTACATACGGATTAACCCTCCATAGATCGGCCCATTCTCGAGTGGGAAGTCTCCGTGAACCCGAATCGTAATATCTTATCCTTATTTACCATCAACCCCGATGATCAATTAGTACACATATCGACTAGTAGCTAATTAGTCAAATGTGAACTCCCGGGATCGATCACTTTCTTAGGGCTAACAAATAAGGGATCTGTCTCTCTACTTCCCGTAGGAAGGAATGGATTCCATGTCCGTGAAAATCGAACTACTCACTCATCCGGAGATAGTGCCAATGAGAAGTGGCTTGGAACACATATTAAAGTGAACCGTAACTAACACATCAAACACTACCCCGGGACAAGCAAAGACTCGTGATCACCTCAGATTAAGGTTTATCCATATATGATCATCTAATGATTTAATAAGATTCCTCGATTACGGAATTATACCGAGAAATTCAGATTAAATCGGTCCAAATTCTATATGAATGCCATCATATATAAATGCCCCATGTAGTACCTCTCACCGACAATCCGGATAAAACTATCACACCCTAAGGTGTTCGGGCGCATTATTGGTGTTTTGATCAAGAGACCCTAAACTCGATTAAGTTCACCACGGACTAACAGCTTTAAGCATATCTCCACTAACTCAATCCTCACGTGTAATCCATACACCGAAAGTTAAGTGGTTACATACTGAGATATACTTAGGGTTTGCAAAGAAGTTGTATTACTTTACAAGCACAAAGCAAGTAATAAGGTGAGATAAATTATGTCATTCATTATTAAAAACAATTACACAAATTGTCTTTCGGCACTACACCTAACAATCTCCCACTTGCAATTAAAATGACAAGTAATGATTGTTTTTAGAGCACACCCTTTCTCATCTTATTCACAACACTCTCCCACTTGCTCTAAAAGCGGATGAGACATATCCATCAATGCCGCACCTCCAAGCACTCGACTTGGTACACATCGATTAGCTAGGTTGTCGACTCGAGACGATCTTTAGGATTGAAACGTTGTCGGTCCTTCCAATCAAAGCGGTACTCTCTCTCATTATGCTTTTGACTTCTTGTGACCGAGAAGATCCTTCTAAGCTATCTCTTCACTTGCTTTCACAATGAAGTGATATCGGCTTATCGACCTGGAATTACTCCTGCACCAAAAAGGAAATTCTAAGCACTATGAGTAAACACCGAGCCCGAGATCAACTTAATGATCATCCTTAATCGACTACAAGTCGAATCAAGTAGTAGTCAACCATATTCAAGTTTGCACCGAATATACAAGCATATGATTCCTCGTTCTCTTAAGATACTTGAGGATGTACTAAATCCGCTACTTATTGCTTGAATCCAAGATTCAACCGCAATTGACTCGCTTGACTTGCCCTTATCCCGCAGAGAGACTCTATCCCATTTTCTCTTTATCCGAAGATTTGGAGAATCATTCCGAGATGTAAGGTAGGACTACTCGTTGAATGTTGCATACGTATATGCATTATCATCTTAACCAATAAGACGGATGGGATAGCCAATGACTCATTCTTGTGAATTTGACTGAATCGATTCTTAGAATATAGTCCAATTCTCTCATCCAGAGAATCTTAGCGTGTCGATTTTCGACTTGAGATAGCATGCATACATGTTGTTTCCAATCTGCTTCAGATGTTATCATTCATGAACACTAATACTACTATTTTACCAATATTGATACACAGTCTACAAAAGACTTATCAATATTCTGGTCAAGTCCACATATTTTAAAACATGCGACTTTTAATGACCGAGAGGTTCTCTTAAATCCACAAAGGATATAAGCCATGGCACCTCCTACCAATGGTTCTTTCTGAATAAATTAAGATATCGTTAGTCTCGCAAAAAGGTATTAGGGAATCACCCCTATCTTCTCGCTTTGTAACGAATCCGTTATTCATTCTCACTAAAACCCTTCGCTCAATGAATTCAGATTCCGTTGTTCGGCAAGAAAGTCTCAGGAATCACCCCTATTTTCTCGCTTATCGAAATCTAGCAAGACCGAGTGGTGAGAGAGTTCAAGGTCCGGTTAACTCTCTAGTTGTCGTGAATCACCCCTATACCACTCAACTTTGCGCTGAAAGTTTAAACTTTCCTATTCATTCGAATCTTTCCGTGTAGATCCAATTGTTCCACTAGGCCCGAGACACTCGGGTGGTTCTACAAGAGGTGAAAGTAACCCTGAGTACCAAAACTCCATTCACAGGTTAAGGTTTTCAAACCAACCTCTATAATCGTAATCCTATACGACCCACAAAGAGCCACACAGTTATCAATCACCCCAAAGAGACTATAAAGTCCACAAAACCACAATGGGTCAACGGTTAAACCATACTCCCACTGCGTTTTGGGTGGATTGACATTCGATCTAGTAGTATTTATCAGTGTAATCACCAACAACCGATGTTGGACGGGTCCGATTAAATCGAGATAGTAACTACCTTTGGGTAACCATACTCCAAGGTTTAAGGTCGTTACTTATAGATTCTATCGTAAGGCTTGTGACAGATTCAACCGTCACTTTCGATCTCGGAATCTTATAACCAACCTTCACTTGCCGCATTAAGATATTTCACTAACAAATACAATCGAACGTATGAGCAAAATCTCCATCCTACCTTCAAGCATTAAATGCTAAATGCCTACATTTACGGAAGTTGTGTGATCCGAATTCACTCCTTATCCATAAATTCACAAGCATCTTCTAGGTAGACTTCTCGGTTTACATAATAATGTTAACCGTCATTTTGCAACGAATTATCTTAATCGAGTTTAACAGTGTATTGTAGCACATAAATAATTATATCAGGCAAGTCTATGGTTTCTTCCTCAGTGAGAAACATTCCACTAGGAGGCAGGCCGAGCATCAGTCCCAAGACTATGCGATAGCCTATTTTTGAGCATGGAATACTCTATTCTCTGCTAAAATCAGAGACTCCTCCTTGTATTCTTTTGATAAACTAAATCGCGTTTCGAGTAGTTATCAGACAAAATGTCACCACTCAAAAACTCCCACTAGCTTGTGTCTCTCACTAGACCCCGAAGGTCATGATGAACAAGCTATGTTACCCCTTCAAATCTATTACCCTCTCACGATTGAAAGGAAACTTAGTCATTGTTCCTTTGAGATAGTGTTCTAGACTCGGGAGATAGGAATCACCCTTAGCCACCTGCAGGTCTTATCTCTCAGGATATATGCACTAATTAATAGATATTGAAAGGTCGTTTATCTTTAATACGGAAACCTTTTACCTTTAATAGTTTTAGATGTGTTATACTTATTCACTTTTCTTAGTGGTTCGACTTTATCAAACAAAAGTCCGAGTCTTGGATTCGCACTACAAATGTCATATTCACTTTCTATGAGGCAACAATATATCGAGTTGAAAGTGAATCCATTTGCTTCAACGACCAGTAAACGTAAAAATAAATTTTTCTCGTGATATTCAAGGATAGAATCCAAATTCATTTCCTTATATCACTCCCACTATTGTAGTGAAAATACCGCCCGTTGTTACTCTATTAATCGTTAATGCACAACTTCCTTGTTCTCCCAAAGAACTAAACTACCGAGTCAAGTTACTCGGTTAAGAAAGTCGCTAAGGATTCATTGGTTAGTGATCCAAATCACTTTCCTTATCCTATACTTTCTTTAATTAATGTTTCGGTTTAGCCTCAAAACTTTAGTTAAGATGATTAACACTTATAGACATTCTTTCCCATTCTCAACTTTCCTTAAAAGGAAATAGTCTTGAACTAGCGTTCAATTGAGTAGACACTACTCGTGAACCGTGGGATGTCTAATAAAAGTGTTACCCAAATGGGACTAATTTTCTAATAAATTAGAAAAACATAAGATAAAAGCTCCCACTAGTTTATCGGTTCCAAATACCGCCTAACTAGCGACACTTAAATTTATGATTCGCCAATTTTTCTATTAGAAAATTTCTCGTGTAGACACTACACAATTAAAATTCACTAGAAGAATTTTGTTGTCCCAATCATCTTTCAAACTAACTACGGTTGTCTCTCGCTCGCACGACGAGTGACAAAGAAGTGACATGTCTATTTACGCCACTTAAGTTTTGAAGGCTTCAAGAGAAATATCTCTTCCGAAAAATTAATCGCATGTGAGATTAATAAATACAACGCTCTAGTTACTTACCACTTTTAACGAAGTCATTACTAGTCAATTTTACACTATGATCTAGCACTTGAGAGATATATATAACAGCTTGTAAATAAAATTGATGTAAAATAAATCCAAATCATACACTACTAATAAATTTTAGGAACATAAACTAAGTACTTATAGTCTATCCTACTGCTCCAAGGATTTAATCTAATGTCTCATGTGTCGCCTAGGGTAGGTCAAAGAGGTTTCGATTAATATTGAAGATCGATTGAGAATCGAACATCTCATTTGTGATCGTCAATCACCTTTCCTTTTTCAGCCAAGGTACTACCAAAAATAACCTTTATGAGTGTGACCTCATCTGTCTCAGATTTTTAGGTAGACCCCGAGTGTGCCGCTTGCTAGGGTCGGTCGGTGACCCGACGAGTACCCAAAATCCTATCCTTTCGGAGACCAAGCCTTGAATTTTGATAGCGGTGAAGGCCTTTCTTAGGGAGGCCGGTCCCGTGCCGCACGAGGCGTCACCATTCTCTCACGTTGCTTGTGTCAACAAGAGAGGCCGTGGGGTCGGCCGTCGCCTCTCCCGCTCCCACTCAATATTTTGAAAAAGTGGTGGGTTTATCGATCACGTTTTTGGACTTGATGTTACATTAAGGAACAATAAATCATAGGCCCGAATGTTGTCGGTTATGTGAGCTAGCCCACCCGACCTATTCGTTAGAACATATGTGGCCGCCGGACGGGTCAAGGCTAGGAGAGGTCCGTTGAGCCGTAGTGGCTCTTCGGATGGCTCAAGATTGCTGCACTTCGTGCAAACGCCACACGTGGAGGGTGAAGTCGATTGAGCCGTAGCTATCGTTGACCACCCAACCGTGGTTAAACCACTTTCGAACCTGTTTGCCCGTGATTATCCAATCCTTAAACATCAAACTTTCACGTAGACACTACGGAACAAAAACGTAATCTCGCTTAGGTAAGGTGGAATTCACCGAGAATCTAACACCTTAACCACGAGGTTTCGGGATTTTACTCCTTATGCTTTCGCAGAGTGGGATTCACCGAGAATCCATCACCCAACCTCGACGATTGAAAAACCCGTGTTCTCGGTTTTTACCCTAATTAGTTTCTAATTAATATCAAACAATTAATTCAAACTAATCGTGTGTTTTATACATGCCTAACTAATTCCTCGAATTAATTTCTACATGTATGCATATGGAGTGGAATTCATGATATGATGCATGTCATGGCAATTTTCCGATTCTACTCATACAATCTACACATGTATACTAGTGCGGAAAATAAACACCGAGATGGACCGTTGGCACCCCGTAACTAATCTATTCGAAAATAAATTAAAACCCTAATCTGCAGATGTTACGAAACTTCGACGATCGGCATATCAAACGAACTTGGATCGGGACGAAAATTTCCAGATCTGATCTTCATTCTTCGGACTTCAAGATGGACGGTCGGATCGGAGCTTTGACTTGTCAATCTTCCTCAGTGAGCCGCCCAACTTGCTGCTGAAACAGACTCTCACAGCAGCGCATCATATGCTTCCGAGATCGATCGGGATGAAGATGTATCCCGATCGTCCTGAAAATTTTATATCACGTCCAAAACTCCATGATTATCGATCTGACCGGTCGGATTTTAATTTTAACGGTCCAATTGTTCCCAGAAAATCGAAGAAGTCACAGTTAGGGTTTCTGTGAATCCTGCGTTTTTCTGTTACAGCAGCCACTTCGCAGCAATGAACGGAAACCCAAACGGACTCTGATCGACACCAAAATTTGTGGGATTGTTCATCAACTTCCAATCTTGATTCTGACCGGAGGGATCTTCGTTTTAACAGCTCAAACAACGGAAAAACGAAAAGACTAAACAGCTAATGTACAGATCTATTTTCTGGAAATTAAAATTGCAATAATACATAAATTACATATTTCCTATACTCATATGAACGAATTTTCATCGCTTATATGAGTTTACAATAGATCTAACGGGAAAACGGTGCCAACCCCAATCCATCTCTTCAACCATAGCAATTTAAAAATTATTAATGCATAATAATAAGTAAAATAACACCTACATGCAATTCCACTCCTTTAAATCGTTTAATTACGATTATGAATATATAAATCGTGGAACCTGGCTCGCTACCACATGAAGGATGCAGGTTCTTAGATCTAAACGAATTAGATCTATGCGCAAATGGATGGATCACGATTTATATATCAAAACACATAATTAAAGGACTTAAACTACTACAAGGGGTTAAGATCATGTTACCAATATAGGAAGAGAAGCCTTGATCTTCCGATGTGTTCTCCAAAGCGGTTGGTGGACACCCTTCTTGATACACGAACCTCCTTGATATGCAACACCAAGAAAAGTTTTTCTTCTTACAAAAACCCTAGGCAAGAAGAACTAATTTTCCTCTCCCTTTTAAAGTGGTGGTCTAAATTATGAAGTTAATTTCCTTGGAATAACTCTCCTTTTATAGGAGAGTAAATCCATGGCCTCCAAGTATTAATTAATTAAATAATTAATTAATTAAACAAAATAAAAGGATATTTTCCTTAATGACTAATTGTGACATGTATTGACCAATAGGAAATCAAATAACAAGTCATCCAACCAATCATATAACAAGAATATCTTTTATTTTCCACATCACAAAAATTAATCCTTGTGATAAATAAATGATAAGAGGCGCCACTTTAGGGTTATAAGCCCACATAAAATGTCTTTATGTGTATTATATTATTTAGCCCAACTAAATAATATCCATGCATATCAATTAATTAGCTCACCAATTAATTATCAATGAGGCCCAAATAACAAGATTATTAGTCCGATTCTGAAGCTCACATCGGGGACATGGACCTATAACCGTGAGCTCAATAATTAATTATTCATCGAAGCGTAATAAGTACATTAATTATTAATTCCGGGATTACGCCACCATAAACCCGAAATCGAACTCTACCGATTATAGATGTATACTTATACTCAACCCATAGAGTAAATAAGCGCCCATTGATATAATCACTACATACGGATTAACCCTCCATAGACTGTCCATTCTGAGTGGGAAGTCTCCGTGAACCCGAATCGTAATATCTTATCCTTATTTACCATCAACCCCTCGATGATCAATTAGTACACATATCCGACTAGTAGCTAATTAGTCAAATGTGAACTCCGGGATCGATCACTTTCTTAGGGCTAACAAATAAAGGGACTGTCTCTCTACTTCCCGTAGGAAGGAATGGATTCCATGTCTGTGAAAATCGTAACTACTCACTCATCCGGAGATAGTGCCAATGAGAAGTGGCTTGGAACACATATTAAAGTGAACCGTAACTAACACATCAAACACTACCCCGGGACAAGCAAAGACTCGTGATCACCTCAGATTAAGGTTTATCCATATATGATCATCTAATGATTTAATAAGATTCCTCGACACGGAATTATACCGAGAAATTCAGATTAAATCGGTCCAAATCCTATATGAATGCCATCATATATAAATGCCCCATGTAGTACCTCACCGACAAATCCGGATAAAACTATCACACCCTAAGGTGTTCGGGCGCATTATTGGTGTTTTGATCAAGAGACCCTAAACTCGATTAAGTTCACCACGGACTAACAGCTTTAAGCATATCTCCACTAACTCAATCCTCACGTGTAATCCATACACCGAGTTAAGTGGTTACATCTGAGATATACTTAGGGTTTGCAGCAGTGTATTACTTTACAAGCACAAAGCAAGTAATAAGGTGAGATAAATTATGTCATTCATTATTAAAAACAATTACACAAATTGTCTTTCGGGCACTACACCTAACAGAAAGAGGAATGTGAAATTATTTGTCCTCTTGAATCCATAGGAGAATTTTTGGGTGATGTCAATGGAGAAGAATTAGTGGAGTCAGTTGAAGAATCAGTTGCGGAAGAAACAATCACTGAGGGAAATGATAATGTGGAGGATATTGATGGTGTGCATACTCTTCAATTGGTGGATGAGAAAATTGAGGCAAATGAGAAAGTTGGACCTACTTCCCCGACCAGGTGTTCGAGTTCTATCTTATCTTCTTTACAGGTACATGACGAGCATACACTTGAGGAGAAAACCGATTTATTGGACGTTCTCGATGCAGCACCTCTAGTGCATATGGATTTTCTTGATCCAATTCAAGTTTGTGGAAAACCGGAACACTCTTTCATTGATCCATTTGTTGAACATGTTGCTGGCTATCCGTATAGGAATTTCTATGATTATATTGCTACTTTCCAGGGCTTCATCCATATTTCTATCATGACGGAAGACTTTTCTAATTTTTTTATTGGTCAAGCATGGATCTCCATATCACCATGCCATTCATTTGAAGTTGTCTCTACGCTTTATATTTGATCCCGGCATATCATTGGTGTGTTTTGTGGCTTCTCTGGACTTTGTGCATATTGATCAGCTCTATGACATCCTTTTGATTCGAGGACGAATCCTTTCCAACCGGGAGGGAATGATGTGATCCATGGTGGGCGTCAAAAGGAAGAAAAAAAAGAAATCCATGGTGATGCAGAAGAGGCGAAATTATTTATGTTATTGGCATGAATAAAATCTTAAGTATTTATTTGAGTCATTAGTCTTTCATTATCCCACATTGGTTAGAAATTATTTTATATTTTTTATTATTTTTATTTATTGTTATTTTGTCCTACATTTCTAAAACGTCAATTGGACTTGGAGTATGTAGCCTATATAAGGCACCTATGTTGTTCTTTTACAAACAGTTTAATTTTGGAGTGAAAATTTTATTAAGTCTATTGACTTGTTTATCACTTGCGAGTGAGGATCTCTTCGTTGTAGAGTTCCACCCCTTAGAGAACTTATCAGCGCCTTGAGCAAGCGTTGTGGAGTTCTTGCCAATGTTTTTAGATTGGATTATCTAAGATCGTTGTTTCGAGCTCGTCCATTGATTCCTTTAGAAGGTCCTAGGCAAATCCTGTTCCGGAATCGTATCATTTGGTATCAGAGCCTTCCGGAATCATATCACAAACAAGTACGGCATTCCTGTGAGACGGCACCAAGCGCATATCAGGTCGCTAAACAAGGTGGAACGTAGCGGGCTTGTCGTAAGATCGCAGGTTGTCTTACTTGCCCTCTAGCTAATTCCTTGCTCGCTCCTGCATGGGATCTTATGGTCTCTGATGGACCTCGCTCCTTCAAGATCGCAAGCTGGCCCCCTGGCCTTTTGGTAACCTAGCAGGGTTATGACCTCAAGGCGGGGACCTTTGGCCGGCGATCCTAATTCGAGCTGTGCGGACGCGGTGTCCGCGGGCTTTGTTTTCCAGTCGGGTGGCTGGAAAGGCCCGGACCGATGGTGTTGAAATAATGTCCTAAACTCAATCGGGTTGGACCGGATCCGACCGGGTCGGACCATTTCTTTATGATTATACATATATAATAAATGAATTTTCTGTTGTCATATATTTGTTCTTTAAATAACCAGTTATGAATTGTTATATGATAACGTCCTTAGTATTAAACTGTGATAGAGAAACCATGATAGGCGATTATGGTTGATGAGATCTCTAATCACTTTAATAAGTTTGATACTTAAATGTCTCTTGGCTTATGTACTATTAAACAGGCATTGATTGTACAAACAGGCTAGCATGTATTAGATGTCTTCTGTCTTTAAGGGCAGGGATAGATCTCGTGTATCGAAGTGTAGAGACACTTGGACTGTACGTGGACGTGTATTAGAGAATGTGTACGTTAGACTGACCCACTTACACTGTTAAGTGTCACACTATGTGACGGTTGTGTAATTATCCTTAGGACCGGAGTTTACATGGCATCACGGTGTGGATTGTCATGCTTTGACACTATTGAGGTTTCCCTTAGCCATGGGGCGATCATGCGGTAGTGATTGGGTATGATACTGAAGCATGCGGAGTATACATGTTTGGTCGTCCGAGAATCGCGTGCCCTATCAGTAGGAGTGAATATCCAAAAGGGCCTTCCCATAAAGAATGTATAGTTCTCGTGAATCTTCGCAAAGTGAGAGTAAATGAGTTATTCTGAGAGAGCTTGATATCCAGTTTATGGGATACGATCAAGATACGATCGTATGGATATTACTACGGCGATATGATTCTATTTACACGCTAACTGAGAACATGAAAGGTAGTAGTCATTGCGTATTGACTCTTCCGATGATTGGGGGTCATGGACGTGTTGCTAGATGTTATCCATGATCGTTAGATGTGAAGGGCATTTTTGTAATTGCGTCTTATGTCTATGGCCAACATATTCGGAAGCCTATCGGGTCACACACATATGAACATCAAGTCGGATTAAAATGTTGTTATAGTTGATAACCAAATGAGGAAAGAATTTATCTCATACTATAAAGGTTATAGTGGTAAATTAATATGGTGGTATTTATTTATTATGAATAAGTATAATACAAGATATTAATTATGTTGATTAATTAAATATGTATATGGATACATATATTTCGAAATACATATAAGTATATATGATATACATGTATTTTGTAAATTAATTAATCATAGTATTATATTAATTAAAGAATATTCCAGAAGCCAATCAATGGCTAAAGGGGGCGCAGATTTTAGTGTATAAAGATACACTTGGATTGTGCAATTTAATTAAGTGTTATTTGTTTATAAGGACGCGTTTTGGAACTTAATTAGGCATTTAGGACACTAAAAAAAGATCATTAGTTATAAGGACGGATTTTAAACAACATTCCTATTTTACCCCTACACAATACCATTCATCTACAACAAAGGAAAAAAAAAATCTCATTTTTCGGAGAAAAAATTGCGACAACCGCTGTCTTCCTCCCAACTCGGCTTGAAGATGCTGGTCTCGAAGACTGTGCCTTACCGCCTGATTCTCCGATCAATTGCCTTACCTTCACAAGACAATGAAGCCCAGGGTGTTTTAGTGGTGGATGAGAAATTGGACGATGCCGTATCATCTATGCCGTTACCGGAAAGGAAAAGGAATTGGCTTGCATCGATGGGTTGCAAGGGCTGGAAATTAGTGTTTTGGGGAAAAAGTTGAAAGATGGCGACCTAATAGTAGAATTAGGAACGAATAGGAAAGGGCAATCCACGCAAGCCATGGGTAATTCAAAGTTGTCTGGTCTCTGATCTCATTACTTCCACCCTCAGTCCTCCGTACAATGGTACTCCAGCAAGGCGGCAACAATTTCGTAAAAAAATCCACCGAAAACTGTACTCTCATCTTCATATTCATGGGTTTTGATCAAGCATATAATTAGTTTCTGATGTTGTCAGAAAAATCAGGTTTGCGGTATATATTTGTTGAGGTGGATATCTAGCTATAAAAAGTGTATTTTAGTGGTGTTTTCCGGTGGTGCCTGGTGGCGGCCATGGATTCCGGCGGTGGTGCTATATCAGAGAAGAAGACGGGGGCAATTCGGCTTTGCCATGTGTTTATATCATTTGTTGCCCATGTGAATGAAGTTACATAGCTCCCCATATTTATAGGAGGGGGAAGCTTAGGGCCTAAGCAAGACAGGTATTACATGATATCTTTAAGTAAACTTAGTAGTTAAGTAAACTAAATATCTAGATGGCAAGTGGATCGAATATCTCGGCGGCGTCCTCATAGGATCGCGTAGGTCACCCGCTTCTCCGTCCTGTCTTATTCTCGCTCTCTGCTGCTTCCCTTTAAATGTTATAATTGAGGTCGCTGGCGGACCCGTTTATCGAATGAGATCGCGTGTCGGCCCCATAATCCCCTTTTGTCGTCGCATAAGGTTGAGGTCTTGAAATGGATCCGAAGACTCGTGGCTCTAACTTGGCTTGTGAGCTCGCGGGTAGTAATGGCCGGTGGCCTTATCCTCTAACGTCGGTGGTCGGTCAAACCTGAATAAGGATCCGCGGACCTAAGTACGATTTAGGTACATCAATGGCCCCCTACTCCGTGCCCTAATCATTTTCTTGAAATGTTAGGCGGGGAGTAATAGTCTGCTTACGGATCTGTTGCTTTGAAATACTGTGATGGCTCGCTGTTGTGGCGGATCGCCTGTTAGATTTGCCTAAGTGCCGTACTCTGAATAGGTCTTTTCGCTGCTTGCGTGTAGTTGATGAACTTGGCCTCTTGTGGCGTGTGCCACGAATTGATTCTGACTGTGGTTTTGCATCGTGAATCGATTTAGCCTTAGGTGGCTTGAGAGCTTTTAGTCTTGTAGAGGGCTTGCTCGAAGACGAGCTCCAAAATATGATGCCGACCTATAGGTCGGTCATACAAGAAGGTTCACTCGTAGGTGAATTCCAAATATGATGCTGATGTATGATAAAAATATAACCATATTATATGACTTTTTATATCGTATTTACGATAATATCGTATAAATTTTATAAAAATATATCTAAAAACACATAAAAATCGAAATCGTTATAAATAGATATTATCGTTATAATTTTAGTAAAACTTAAAGTTTTTGTGGTCAAAATTACTGTGGCTCGTGTTTTTGACTGCTTTGGGAATGCGTGTGATAGAAAATCAAGAATTAAAACCGAAGCAAGAAGAAACCGAAGAAAGATATTTTTCAAGATCCGCCCGAATCGAAAAAACCCCGCCCGAGCCGAATATCTTTGCCACCAAAGACATGGGGCCGTCAGAGAGAATCTCCATCGTAGCACCGCCCGCGCGGTGTATGACCGCCCAGCGCCGGCTTTGTGTTCCACTCTATAAATACTCCTCATTTGCAGATTGTTGAGTTGTACAATATATATATATATATATATATATATATATATATATATATATATATTATCTTAATCTAGTTTCTAGTTCTGTAAATACCGTAAACGGCACTCTGCCGAAATAATAATGTAGTATAAGTGTCGTTGTAATACTTAGAAGGATTATCAAGGCTCGTTGTTGCTAAAGGAGTTGTTATTTCCGGAGAATACGGCTCTGACGCTTCAATTGTAATATGGTAAATTTTTAATGTATTTATGTTTGTTTATTATATTAGTATCTATATATTAGTTATAATGATATTAGGCTAACTCTATATCTAGCCAAGATATGAAATTGAATTAGTTTATCTTTTTAGGGAAATAGATGATGACTATGTTAAAATTGAATTAAAATCGATTATAATGAATCTTTTTCTATTTTGCAACGTATTGATAATATTCGGATAACCTAACGATGAACTGACCAGAGAAGTTAGGATATGAGATAAAGGATAGAAAAACCGGAGGGTAAAATTGGCCGTGCAAAAGCGTGACAACGGAATCCTATTTCCTACCCGGGGGCAGATTTGTCTTGGGAAAGATGAATCTTATTAAATTTGTGCTCAAGATCGTAATAATGTTAAAATCAACGGTTTAATTGAAACTAACACCGAAAGTTAAATCGATCCGCCGACAACCGGAGCCTTTTGAATAACATCACCGTCGACAAACGGAATAACCTCTTTTATCCGGGGTAGATTTGTACTCGGCACTGCTCGAGACTAACCGAGATTAGCATGGGGCGCTTGTGGAAATTAAATCGATGACAATTTGACATATGACAATTTCATACGCCTCGTGTGAGGAGGAGTTGTCTAGCTTAGAGTACACCGGTTCATATATAATTGATTCACCTTAAAATAAGGAAAGATCAAGCACATCTATTTCTACTAAAAGAGATATTGATTGATGACATATTCTTGGCTAGTTTCTAATAATATTACTAGTATTTATATCCTATATATTGTATTGGTACCTATATATATTTATATCTATATATATATATATGTATTTCTATATATTTATATATATATTTATGTATCTATATATATCTGTTTTAGTTTTATGTATTTATTTACTGTTTTAATTTTATTTATGTTTTACGGTTACTAAAAAAGAAAAGGAAAATCATGACTTAGATTGAGTTAATAACAGCTTCTTGGTGTTTAGCCACACTCTGAATTACCACACGTTTCCCTGAGGATTCGACACCTGACTCACCATACTAGCACTATAGTTTGACCCGATACACTGTCGGTTAAGGACCTGGAATAGCACTAGAAAAGGCCACGTCGCTTTCGGCGCCGTTGCCGGGGGACACGACGCTAATTCATTGTGTCTATGGTTACTACTTGTATTAGCTCAAAATTCTCGAGGATAAGTCAACACTCTTCTTATCACATTTCTTTTTTATTTTTCGTTGGTACTTACCTTGTAGGTAAGTTACCAATCTTTTTACTTCTATCTTTTTCGAGTTATTTTCTGTTTTCGATAGTTGATGACCAGAAGCGGTAAGGCCCCACTCACTCCTTATAAGCCTGACATAAATACCTACGAAAGGCAGTTAAGAGTAGAGAGTAAACGTGGTCATACTAGTCAGGGAAATCCTGACGAATCATCATCAAATCGAGAAACGAATGGCGAAACCCAAGTGATGAAACACCGAACAAGGGCTAGAACATGCTCAAGGGCATGGACAAAACCCTAATAATCCTAATAACCGTAATCCTAATAATAGAAATAATCGAATCGAACCATAATAATCATAATAATCCTAACCTACCAAATCCGAGACCTATTTGTGATCAAACCGCGAGAGAAATCGACTAATAATCCTATTCTTTTACCAAATGAAGGAGCGAATAATTTCAAATAAAATCTCATCTTTTGGTTTAATTGACACAAGAGCCCAATTTCTAGGAGAAGATGATGAAGATCCACATCATCATCTCTATCTTTTTGAAGAATTGTGTAATACAGCCAAAAGTCAGGGTGCTCATCGTGAATTAACAAGGATGTCTATGTTTCCTTTTTCTTTAAAAGGAAGAGCACGAGATTGGTTTATGTCACTCCCACATCATTCATTGACAAGTTGGGAGGAGATTCAAACCGAGTTTTTAAAGCGATATTTTACTCTGGTAGAAATTTGGAATTAAAGGTCGAAGTTGCTAACTTTAGACAAGGATCTGAAGAAACGCTTTGGAATGCTTGGGAGAGATTTAAGAAACTATTAAGAGCTTGTCCCGATCATGGTTATTCCTTAGATATGCAAATCCAACTTTTTTGTCGTAAACTAAGGAAAGACTCACGTCGCACGCGTTGATCATGCATGTGGTGGTTCTTTAATGATGAGTGAAGCCCAATTAGTTTACGATGCTATTGAAAAGATTTCCAAAAATAACGAGAATGTGGGAAACCGGTTCTAGCACAAGAAAAGTAGCATTTGCGGGAGAATGTACATCGAATACGGAAGTTCTAGCACACTTGGAGAATTTAAGTAGAAATTTGATGGCTTACAAGCCGAAGAATACTAACTCGAAAATATCTTAACAAATGACTACTCAAATCATGATAATGTGTCATTAGGAAAGAAGAACCGGAAGGATATTCAAGGGAGGAGGTGAGTTTTTACAACAAAGATAAGAATTTGAACAACGCGCGTATTCAAACTCGTTTAATGCTATTAGAAGAGATCACCCTACTTATCGTTGGTCCGAAAACCCTAGTAAGCAAGGACAACCACCGTATCCAGTCCAATATAAGAATTCATATAGTAATCAAGTTTATCAAGGAGATACCTCGAATCAGAACCTGCAATCATTGCCTAGATCATATCCACAACATACTACTCAAAGTATACTAGTCACCCAAAGTTCAACTCAACCTGAAAGAGTTGATAAATGGGAGAAATTAATGGAGAACATGATGGGTGTAGTGTCTACTCAAGCTAAAAATGTAGAAACTATGATAACTTCTATATGAGTGCGATCCTACTAAGGACATGAGCACGTTAAAAACATCCATGAGTGGACATGATACGAGAATGAGATCTATAGAAGCATCAATAAGGAATATGGAAGATCATTTGAGTAGAGAAGGAGAACGTAAAAACAGTAGACCTCCAGGAGGATTACCAAGTAATACCGAAAGGAACCCGAGAGAGGTAAATGCTGTTATTACGAGGAGTAGAAAACTCTGTGGAAACACTAGAACAGAAAACTCAGGAGATAATGAAGTAGAAAATGATTTAAATGGTAAATTTATAAAGGAAAAGGACGAACTTGAATTTACTGATGAAGAAGAAGAAATTATTGAAGATTTCTTAAGACAAAATAGGAATGTTGAACCTGAAAGTAAGAATGAGGAATGGGTCAAAATCCCTAGGATTCTAAAAGATCCAGCGGATAAAGACCTGAGAACCTTATTTAAGGAACATGTTAGAGAAAACAATACTGAAGAAAAGAAGGAAGATTTGCCAATAACCGAAAAAGGGAAAATCGATACAAAAGATGTTTCAAAGAGAAGATCGTATGAGAATGAAACATGGCGGACAAGTAATGTTCAAAGATCTAAGGAAAAAGGAAAAGAGAAAATAACTTCAGAACCAAAGGTTATAGATTTGGAATCTTTACCTTACCCACCAAAGGATCAAATTAAAAAGATAAAAACTGATAAGAAGTATGCTCGTTTCCTTGATACTTTTCGTCATATTCATGTCAATATCCCTGTTATCGAAGCCCTAATCAACATGCCTACCTATGGAAAGTTTCTTAAAGATATCCTATCAAACAAAAAACGGTTAGAAGAATATGAGAATATATGCCTTAATGAAGAATGCTCTGCAATACTTCAACATAAGTTACCACCTAAACTGAAAGATCCTGGTAGTTTTACCATTCCATGTGAGATTGGAGGATTTCTGTTTAAGAAAGTGCTATGTGATCTTGGAGCAAGTATAAATCTCATGTCTTATGAGGATTATAAGAAACTAGGTATAGGAGAGCTTACAAATACTGAAATGACTCTGCAAATGGCAGATAGATCGATTAAACATCCTAAGGGAGTCATCGAGGACGTGTTGGTTAAAGTAGACAAATTTTATTTTCCAGTGGGTTTTGTAATAATGGAAATGGAAGAAGGATATTCAGTGCCAATTATTCTAGGTCGTCCATTTCTAGCTACGAGAAGAACATTAATTGATGTTCAAAAAGGAGAACTGATACTAAGAGTTAATGAAGATGAAGTTTCCTTCAATATCTTCAAAGCTATGAATCATCCATACAAATCACCAGAATCATGTTCTTTTATAGATGAGATATCTACATTCTGTGATGACCAATTGCAAGATTATGAAGATAGGCTAGAGGAATGTTTAGCATTATCTATCTATAAGGAAGATGAAAATGATACTGAAATGAGAGAAGTGATCCTTTATCTTGATAAGGGACTGTTTTCTAAGCATCCATGGCATAAGTATTTGGAATTAGAACTAGAAGGACCAGTTCTAAAACCTTCAGTAGAAGATCCACCAAGGAATCTGGAATTGAAACCACTTCCTACAAATCTGAAATATGATTTTCTTGAAACCGATAATCTGCTGCCGATTATTATTTCATCAACCTTAACTAATGAACAGGAAGATCAATTACTTAGAATGTTAAGAAATCATAAGAAAGCATTTGGATGGGCAAGTGGCGGATATTCAAGGAATTAGCCTACGAGATTTGCGTTCATAAGATCATTCTAAATGAAGGAGCTAAACCTTGTATTCAGCCACAACGCCGCCTCAACCCAAATTTACAAACCATTGTTAAGAAAGAGGTCATTAAACTATTAGAAATGGGGATAATCTTTCCCATATCAGATAGTGAATGGGTGAGTCCAACTCAAGTGGTACCAAAGAAAGGAGGTTTCACGGTAAAAGAAAATGATAAAAATGAATGGATTCCAACAAGGGAAATTACAGGATATCGAATGTGTATTGATTTTAGAAAACTGAATGAACATACTAAGAAAGATCATCATCCACTTCCATTCATCGTACAGATGTTGGAACGATTAAGTGGACATAAATATTACTGTTTCTTAGATGGCTATTCAGGATATTTACAGATATTCATTGCAGCAGGAGATAGAGAAAAAACTACTTTCACTTGTCCGTATGGAACTTTTGCTTATAAACGAATGCCATTTGGTTTATGTAATGCACCAGCTACATTCGATGTATGATGGCAATATTTTACGACATGGTCGAGAAATTCTAAGAAATCTTTATGGATGACTTTAGTGTTTATGGAGATTCTTTCGATGAATGCTTATCGCATTTAGAACAGTATTTGTATTTGTGAAGATACCAACTTAGTGCTAAACCGGGAAAAGTGTCACTTAATGGTATCGAAGGAATTGTTCTAGGTCATAGAATCTCTGAAGTAGGTATCGAAGTTGACAAAGCTAAAGTCGAAGTAATTGAAAAATTACCTCGATCCACCAATTAATCTAAGAACTTTGAGAGGATTTCTCGGACATGCAGGTTTTTATAGGTGATTTATTGCAGATTTCTCGAAAATAGCAAAGCCTCTAAGCCATTTGCTTGAAAATGAAGTACCATTTAATTTTGATGATAAATGTATGGAAGCCTTTCAGACCCTAAAAGCAAGGTTAACTACTGCACCAGTGCTAGTAGCACCAGATTGGAGTTTGCCGTTTGAAATTATGTGTGACGCGAGTGATTTAGCTGTAGGAGCTGTCTTAGGTCAAAGATATAACAAAGTACTCGAAGCAATTTACTATGCATCTCACACATTAAATGCAGATCAACTCAATTATGCAACTACAGAGAAAGAACTGTTATTGTAATCTTTGCCTTAGATAAGTTTCGATCGTATATTGTTGGATCTAAGGTTATTATTTATACAGACCATTCGGCCTTGAAGTACTTACTAAGTAAGAAAGATGCTAAACCACGTCTTCTTAGATGGATCCTGTTACTTCAAGAATTTGATATTGAAATCAAGGATAAAAAAGGGAGTGAAAATGTAGTAGCAGATCATCTAAGTAGAATGGAAAATGATGAAGGAAAAGGAAATGAAATACGAGATTCATTTCCAGATGAACAACTTTTTAGGATCGATACTCCCTCAACCATGCAATTATTAAAAGATAGAATACCATTAAAAGAAAATTCACCGTGGTTTGGGAATATTGTTAACTATCTAACCTGTAATTACATCCCGTCTCATTGGACTTGGCAGCAGAAAAAGAAATTCTTTTACGACTTAAAGTGTTACTATTGGGAGAAACCGGATCTTTTCGAAGATGCTCGGATGGAATAATCAGAAAATGTATTCCTGATAATGAGATTTTAAGTGTTTTATCGTTTTGTCATGATCGTGAGGCAGGAGGTCATCATGGAGGATGGAAAACTGCTTTTAAAGTTTTACAATGTGGTTTTTATTGGCCTACACTATATAAAGATGCGTATAAATATGTAAAATCTTGTAAATCATGTCAAAAATGGGGAAATATATCGAAAAAACATGAAATGCCTATGCAACCGATTTTAGAATGTGAATTATTTGATGTATGGGGTATAGATTTCATGGGACCTTTCCCTATATCGTTTGGAAAAAGATTTATTCTAGTAATGGTTGATTATGTCTCGAAATGGGTAGAAGCTGAAGCTCTTCCCACTAATGATACCAAGGTTGTGCTAAGGTTCCTTAAAAAGAATATATTTACAAGATATGGCACTCTGAGGGCTATCATTAGTGATAGGGGTTCACATTTTTGCAACCGACCATTTACTAAGATAATTGAGAAATATGGTGTAACTCATAAACCAGAACACCTATCATCCGCAAACTAGTGGGACAGGTAGAGGTGTCTAATAGAGAAATTAAAAGAATTGTGGAGAAAACAGTGGACTCAAATCGTAGAAACTGGGCAGAAAGACTAGATGATGCATTTTGGACATATAGAACAGCCTTTAAAACACCAATTGGTTGTTCTCCTTATAAATTAGTTTTTGGTAAATCTTGTCATCTCCCTGTTGAATTAGAACACCGAGCTTTATGGGCTATTAAATTCCTAAATTTTGATCCTAAAGCTGTTGGTGATCATAGATTACTTGATTAATGAAGCTGGAAGAGTTTCGACTCGATTCTTATGAAAATGCTCGATCTACAAGAACGCACGAAAGCTTTCCATGATAAGAAAATCTATAATCGTGAGTTCCATGTAGATGATCGAGTACTTTTATACAATTCACGTTTAAAGTTGTTTCCAGGAAAGCTTAAATCTAGATGGACAGGCCCATACGACGTAACTAAAGTCTATAAGTCTGGAGCTGTTGAACTAACTGATGGAAAAACAACTTTTATAGCCAATGGTCACAGGGTAAAATTATTCGTGGAAACTGAAGGGATACCCCAAACAGAAGAAATATTATTGCTTAACGACCCTCCAGCGGATTAAGGAAGCAGGAATTCTAAACTCAACCGATTACGGGTACTATCTTTCTAATTCACTTTTTAATATGCAATTTAAGTAGTTTCGTCTTTTACCGGATAGACGTAAAAGAACTGGAATGCCTTTCATAGATAGAATAGAAGTTTTTATTTTACTTTTAAAATTAGGTTTAGATAAAGATGTTGCCTTTAGAATAGAAGCCTTAGTTTTTAACTTGAACAAGGAGTCGACACGAAATCGAGAGAAAGAGATCTTTGTAATGGAAAATCGAGAAGTGCTATAAAGAGAAGGGCAAGATTTCTAAAGAGATGTAGAATCTGCGGAAAAAGTGAACATAATGGAAAATGTGGAGACAGCACAACCAAATCCCAGGATGAATGTTTGAATGTAATTAAAATGGGAACGACTAGGTGGTTATCCGAAAATCCCAATGGACAACAAAGAGAGAATTCAAACGCATCATTTCTAGGAATTAGGTTGATGGACCGTTATTTTAGAAATCTCGAAGATCTAAGGATGATGGGAGTAGAATTAAATTAAGTTTTATGTTATTTTTTTATTTTATTTTAAGATTTCATAAAATTTTTATTATAAACTTATTTTTATATCATATATGGTTTATATGATATAGTTAAAAATTTATCATACCAAAAATATTTTCTTTAAAAAACGTTCGGAATCTTATCAAGTTTTATTCCGACATTATAATAGGGATAGAGATGTCTCCACTGCCGCTTTACTTCCCCATTTGAGAACCTGGAAACGTTTCATCAATTCACGAGTTTATCCAACTGATGATTTCTCGGAAATCGGTGATGATGAATTTTTACTATTATATGCTATAACGAGCGGAGCTGTTATAGATTGGGGAATATTGATTCGAAAGTAAATAGTTTTTTGCGTTTGGAAGCAGATCGATCCGTCACCTATGCCTTTTGCATGGTCGATTTCCGAAATAAGTGTTCGTTTGGCTAGTGGTACCGGAAAGAGCGACAGATGAGTACTTTTCGGCTCGCGCTTCCTCGTAGAGGCTACTACCGGTCGATATTCGGGAGGATCTTCAAGCGGAGAAAATTAGATAGTTATGTTGGTTGTAAGGAAGGAATATCAATAAAAAGGTAATAATGGTCGAATAAATTAATTTAGAATAAATTAGTTTAATAATAAATTAGTTTAATTTAGTAATATTTTAGTTAAGTTTGTGTTTTAATAGTAGCTTGTATTTTTCATTTTCTTAGTTTTAATGATATAATATATTTGTCTGTTTTTTTATGTTTTTATTATGCTATATTATATTTTCGCTAGTCTATATGACACGTAAAATATTCAACCGTTATAAAATTTATTTTATCTCCTAAACCAACTTTTTACTACTCATTACACATCGAGACGATGCCAATTCGTAAGTGGGGAGTAGAGATTGGTTAGTAAATAAAATAAATTTAATATATCAATTACTGATACACTTAGTTTAATTATTCTTAAGGAAATAAACGAAATAATATATAATTCAAATAATATGGATAATATAGTTGGATAGAATAAATTTTTAATTAAGTAAAGTAATCTCGATATATTATTTCTATATTATTTATATCTATGTTAGATTTTTATCAAGATTTTAAGTATGTATACCTAGATAAATATTATGAAATATTATTTTTTTATGAAATTAGACAAAAGTTACTTATAATTATAATGAAATTTTAGAATGATTTTCTTTTCAAGACAAGTATGAATTTGGAATCGGATTAGGAATGATGAGATTTTTGGCATCACTTTGACTAACTATGGCCAAATAAGCTTACTCCGAACGTAATTTCCAAATTTTGTCCCCACCTCACCTTGTAGAGTGATCAAGACCTCACTCGAAAGTAGCCATTATGATTAACTAGATATAACCGACCCTTAACTTAAATTGGTCTACATTTCCTTGAAATCCCGCAAGTTTAGTATGTGCTTATGGATAGCGGTGACGACATCGAAATTCAATAAAGGTATATGCTGAGATTGGAATAAATAATTTCGGAAGGCAATCTGTTATCAAAAAGTGTTATTCTCAGAAAAGAAAAATTTGGAATAGTTAAGTCTTTGATGTATTCGTTCTCACCTCATGATGCTTGAAAGATAGTCGATTAAGCAATGAGTTCGGATATGTTTGTTTTAAAATATATATATATATATATATATATATATATATATATATATATATATATATATATATATATATATGGTTAGTAGAATTAAATTTTGAAAAACATTGTCGAGGATGTTACTAATCAAGGTATTTTTTTGATCAAAAGTTGAAGGTGTAAGTACGTACGACTTGCTTCTATTTCTTCTTCGATTTTCCTTTGTTATTCTTTCGATTAGCCAAACACCACGAGCCCGAACGTTATAAGCCATTTTGCCAACTACTTGACTTAGTCCTTGATTCGAGAAATTTCATATAGTGGAGATTACAAAATTATTCTAAGTATTTTATTTTATAGTTATTAAGTAATTCATGTAGAATTTCATTTAGATAATATTTTATAACTAATTTATTAAGTTATACACACTTTTTTATTTTTAATAATCTTAGGTAGATAAAATTAATATGATTATAATGTTGACAAAGATGCGTTACTAAGTTAGAAATTTAGTCTAGAAGAACTATATTATTTGCATTATAACATTTTATATATTATCGTTTATTTTGCTCGAGGACGATCAAAATTTAAGTGGGGAGTAGTTGATGTATGATAAAAATATAACCATATTATATGACTTTTTTATATCGTATTTACGATAATATCGTATAAATTTTATAAAATATATCTAAAAACACATAAAAATCGAAATCGTTATAAATAGATATTATCGTTATAATTTTAGTAAAACTTAAAGTTTTGTGGTCAAAATTATCGTGGCTCGTGTTTTTGATTATTTTGAGTGCGTGTGATAGAAAAGCGAAGAATTAAAACCGAAGCAAGAAGAAACCGAAAAAGATATTTTTCAAGATCCGCCCGAACGAAAAACCCGCCCGAGCGGAATATCTCGCCACCAAAGACACACGGGGTCGCCAGAGAGAATCTCATTTGTAGCACCGCCCGCGCGGTGTATGACCGCCAGCGCCCGGCCTTGTGTTTCACTCTATAAATACTCCTCATTTGCAGATTGTTGGAGTTGTACCAATATATATATATCACTTATATATATATATATATTATCTTAATCTAGTTTCTAGTTCTCAGAATACCGTAAACGGCACACTCGCGAGAAATAATAATGTAGTATAAGTGTCGTTGTAATACTTAGAAGGATTATCAAGGCTCGTTGTTGCTAAAGGAGTTGTTATTTCCGGAGAATACGGCTCGACGCTTCAATTGTAATCTGGTAACTTTTTAATGTATTTATGTTTGTTTATTATATTAGTATCTATATATTAGTTATAATGATATTAGGCTAACTCTATATCTAGCCAATACATGAAATTGAATTAGTTTATCTTTTTAGGGAAATAGATGATGACTATGTTAAAATTGAATTAAAATCGATTATAATGAATCTTTTTCTATTTTGCAACGTATTGATAATATTCGGATTGATGTAATTAACCAAGATGAATCGCAACATATAACCTAACGATGAACTGACCAGAGAAGTTAGGATATGAGATATAGGATAGAAAAACCGGAGGGTAAAATTGGCCGTGCAAAAGCGTGACAACGGAATCCTATTTCCTACCCGGGGGCAGATTTGTCTTGGGAAAGATGAATCTTATTAAATTTGTGCTCAAGATCGTAATAATGTTAAAATCAACGGTTTAATTGAAACTAACACCGGAAAGTTAAATCGATCCGCTGACAACCGGAGCCTTTTGAATAACATCGCCGCCTCGACAAACGGAATAACCTCTTTTATCGGGGTAGATTTGTACTCGGTACTGCTCGAGACTAACCGAGATTAGCATGGGGCGGTTGTGGAAATTAAGCGATGACAATTTGACATATGACAATTTCATACGCTCGTGTGAGGAGGAGTTGTCTAGCTTAGAGTACACCGGTTCATATATAATTGATTCACCTTAAAATAAGGAAAGATCAAGCACATCTATTTCTACTAAAAAAGAATCTTGATTCAATGACATATTCTTGGCTAGTTTCTAATAATATTACTAGTATTTATATCCTATATATTGTATTTGTATTTATATATATATATATATATATATATATATATATATATATATATATATATATATATATATATATATATATATCTGTTTTAGTTTTATGCATTTATTTACTGTTTTAATTTTATTTTACTGTTTTACGGTTACTAAAAAAAAAAGAGAAAAGGAAAAACTGCGACTTAGATTGAGTTAATAACAGCTTCTTGGTGTTTAGCCACACTCTGAATTACCACACGTTTCCCTGAGGATTCGACACCTGACTCACCATACTAGCACTATAGTTTGACCCGATACACTGTCGGTTAAGGACTGGAATAGCACTAGAAAAGGCCACGTCAGATGCCGACCTAGAGGTCGGGCTTATAAAGTGCTCGCTCAAAGGCGAGTTCCAAAAATGATGCCGACCTAGAGGTCGGGCTTATAAAGTGCTCGCTCAAAGGCGAGTTCCAAATATGATGCCGACCTAGAGGTCGGTCTTATAGAAGATGCTTGAGGCGAGCTCAAAATATGATGCCGACCTAGAGGTCGGGCTTATAAAGTGCTCGCTCAAAGGCGAGCTTAAAATATGATGCCGACCTAGAGGTCGGGCTTATAAAATGATTCGCTTGAGGGCGAACTCCAAGTATGATGCCGACCTAGAGGTCGGGCTTATAAAATGATTCTTGATGCGAGCTCAAAATATGATACCGTGCAGAGGTTGGGCTTAGAGTGCCGATACTGTTTATCGGGCTTGAACTGGTGTTGGTGAAAACCACCAGCTATGTGCGGCGCATTGTAGCGGACAGGCTTAATCGCCGATAATGTTCTGTCGGGCTTGAATCAGTGTTTGTATCGCGTAGCGAATTACCGATTATATGTTGTGCATTGCAGCGAACAGGCTTAGTCGCCGATAACGCTCTATCGGGCTTTTCGTTGTAGAGAAATCCATGTTGATGGAGAGCCTGTAACAGAGAGCTCGTAATAAGATAGCTTGTAATAAATGTTTATTTTGCTTTTGTGATGATTTTCCCAAAGTATTTTTGAGCTCGCGCCTTTATTCTTTTGCTCGAAATATTCCATCATTTTCGAGTCCGCTATTTGGGTTCGACGTATCTTTGGGTTCGACGTATCTTTGGGTTCGACGTATCCGTGTATGTATACATATATATATATGGCCCCCTTGTTTTTGGCGAGGTCGAGGACGTTAAAGCGTCGAACTTGCTAAAAATAATTGAATTGAAAGCCTTACTTGTTTCTGTTGAGCTCGATGACTGAATTAAAAATCCGATGTGCGGCCCCCTTGTTTTGGACAAGGATGAGATTCGAGTAACTTGTCTGAAACAAATATTGAGGTTGAGCTTTAGAGCTTGCCGATGAGGTCGGACTTAGAGCTAGCCGACCGAGGTCAGACTTAGAGCTGGCCGATGAGGTCGGACTTAGAGCTTGCCGACCGAGGTCGGACTTAGAGCTGGCCGATGGATCGGACTTAGAGCTTGCCGACCGAGGTCAGACTTAGAGCTTGCCGATGAGGTCGGACTTAGAGCTTGCCGACCGAGGTCGGACTTAGAGCTAGCCGACCGAGGTCGGACTTAGAGCTGGCCGATGGATCGGACTTAGAGCTTGCCGACCGAGGTCGGACTTAGAGCTTGCTGATGAGGTCGGACTTAGAGCTAGCTGACCGAGGTCGGACTTAGAGCTGGCCGATGAGGTCGGACTTAGAGCTTGCCGACCGAGGTCGGACTTAGAGCTGGCCGATGGATCGGACTTTAGAGCTTGCTGACCGAGGTCAGACTTAGAGCTTGCCGATGAGGTCGGACTTAGAGCTAGCCGACCGAGGTCGGACTTAGAGCTGGCCGATGAGGTCGGACTTAGAGCTAGCCGACCGAGGTCGGACTTAGAGCTTGCCGATGGGTCGGACTTAGAGCTTGCCGACCGAGGTCGGACTTAGAACTGGCCGACCGAGGTCGGACTTAGAGCTGGCCGACAGAAACACTCAACATAGGCGGTGCCGGCCGGTGAAGCCTCATCCCAGAATCCGACGGAGCTCAGGCGATGTAACCCCAAATGGTCTCAAACAACACAAGTAGAGGCAATCCCCTTTATATGTAAAATTTGACTTGACAGAACACGCACACCAACCTGGAAATTATGAAGGACTCGTATGCGAGTTTTGAAGATTACGCTGAAGGTGTTTTTCAAGTTGAGATGATTTTGACGGAAAAGAGTAATGATCCGTAAAACCGGTGATCCTTGCACCGAGATTGTCGCTAAGAGGGTGAAAACAAAGATTTCTAGGCTTTAAAACCCAGAAAATCAAAGCTTTTATTGATTTTGAAGTTGAAGATGGAGGAAAGACCTCGCTGGAGACGCCATGAAAATGGATTTCGCAGTGGTGCGGACTACTGGAGTAGGCTTTTCTTGATGATGTTTCCGGTAACGGAGCCAACTGATGTTGTCAGAAAAATCAGGTTTGCGGTATATATTTGTTGAGGTGGAAGTGTATTTTAGTGGTGTTTTCCGGTGGTGCCTGGTGGCGGCCATGGGTTCCGGCGGTGGTGCTATATCAGAGAAGAAGACGGGGGCAATTCGGCTTTGCCATGTGTTTATATCATTTGTTGCCCATGTGAATGAAGTTACATAGCTCCCCATATTTATAGGAGGGGGAAGCTTAGGGGCTAAGCAAGACAAGTATTACATGATATCTTTAAGTAAACTTAGTAGTTAAGTAAACTAAATATCTAGATGGCAAGTGGATCGAATATCTCGGCGGCGTCCTCATAGGATCGCGTAGGTCACCCGCGCGCCGTCTGTCTTATTCTCGCTCTCTCTTTGCTTCCCTTTAAATGTTATGATTGAGGTCATTTGGCGGACCCGTTTATCGAATGAGATCGCGTGTCGGCCCCTTAATCCCTTTTGTCGTCGCGATAAGGTTGAGGTCTTGAAATGGATCCAAGACTCGTGGCTCTAACTTGGCTTGTGAGCTCGCGGGTAGTAATGGCCGGTGGCCTTATCCTCTAACGTCGGTGGTCGGTCAAACCTGAATAAGGATCCGCGGACCTAAGTACGATTTAGGTACATCAGTTTCAGTTTCTAGGTATGTGCTGGTTAGCTTGGTTATGGAGTTGTTCATTTTTTTTGTCGTTGTTTGATTTTTGAATTTATCTGTATATGATTTCTTGTTGAGTGTCATTTTCTTGTTTAATTAATTTCCTTCACTTGTTTTGTGTGTGTGTGGGGTGGGTGGAAATTTAGCCGACATTGCGTAATCTCTCGAAATCTTTAGATATATTTGGTTTAATGGAAATTTAGTTGATTCAAAGCTCGTATTTCTTGAGGAAGTAATATTAGCTTGACAAAGGTGTTACTAATGATAAAATCTGTTAAAATTTTCTTTGCATTCGAATAAAGAAGTGTGTTTTCATTCTAGCGACCAAGAAGGTGCTACTAATGACAAAGTGTGTTTTCGATATTTTCTTGTTTGGATACGAAGTGCGAATAAGGTATATCAATGACGGAATTTTGATCTCAAATTCTCTAGATTTCAGTTCTTAGGAAATTATGTGGCTAGCTAATAAGTAGGATATTCTAGTTACTTCAAACATGAAATGCGTTTTAGTTTTTCCTTTTGCAGATTGAGTAGACATGTGTTTTAGTGTTTGATTCATCTTTGTTTTTAGCTTATCCTCCATGTACCTTAAAACGATATTGCACGCATGGAATTTAATTATTGATTACACAATTCAGTCTCTTGTAGAATCCGATTGGGGATCTATGTACTTTTTCAGATGTAGAAATACAGTAGTAAAGTTTTGTTTCAGTTTGATCCTTATAGTGTAAAAATGCTTTTTTCGTTATAGTGTAATCGATCTGAGTCGAGTCGATACTCCCTAGGCTTGAGCTCGAGTCGACTAAAAAAGTTCGGGCTCTATTGAGCCATGAAAAGGCAACATCAAACTCGATTGACTAAGTACTCTCGATATAGCTCGACGCGGCTCATAAGCTCGATTTCCCCTGAAAAATCTTCCTAATTTCGGGAGAAAAAGTTCAACAAAAATGTTGATGTCACTGCATATTTGATTGCCGATGTCACTACATAAATTGTTGATGTCATTCATATATGATTGCTGATGTCACTGCATAAAATGTTGATGTTACTGTATATCTGATTGCCGATGTCACTGCATAAATTGTTGATGCCACGCATATATGATTGCCGATTTCACTGCATAAAATGTTGATATCACTGCATATATGATTGCCGATGTCACTGCATAAAAATATGAATTAAGGTGAAAGATTTATGTTGATCGTAGTTTTATATCAAAAGATATAGCCATTTGATGTCGATTTTATGAAATTAAGTCAAAAAATTATCAAATGTCATCACGGTGATTCTTCATCAAATGTCACTGCATCCCGGTTATCACTGCATCGCGGTGTCTCTGCATCGGGGGTGCCACTTCATCGCGGTGTCTCTGCATCGCGATGTCTCTGCATATATGATTGCCGATGTCATTACATAGATTGTTGATGTCATTCATATATGATTGCTGATGTCACTGTATATCTAATTGCCGATGTCACTGCATAGATTGTTGATGTCACGCATATATGATTGCCGATGTCACTGCATAAAAATATGAATTAAGGTGAAAGATTTATGTTGATCGTAGTTTTATATCAAAAGATATAGCCATTTGAAATCGATTTTATGAAGAAAAGAAATCGATTTTATGAAATTAAGTCGGAAAAATATCAAATGTCATCATGGTGTTTCTTCATCAAATGTCACTGCATCCTGGTGATCACTGCATCCCGATGGTCTCTGCATCGGGGGTGGCCACTTCATCGCGGTGTCTCTCGATCGGGGTGGCCTTTGCGATCGCGGTGTCACTTCATCGCGATGTCTCTGCATATATGATTGCCGATGTCACTACATAAATTGTCGATGTCATTCATAAATGATTGCTGATGTCACTTCATAAAATGTTGATGTCACTGCATATCTAATTGCCGATGTCACTGCATAAATTAATGATGTCACGTATATATGATTGCCGATGTCACTGCATACATGATTGCCGATGTCAATGCATCGCGGTTGTTAGTGTATCACGGTGTCTCTGCATTGGGGGTGGTCAATGCATCGAGGTGGTCCCTGCATCGTAGTGGTTAATTAATCGGGGGTGGTGACTGCATCGCGGTGGTCAATGCATCGGGGGTGGTCAATGCATCGGGTTGGGCAATGCATTGCGGTGGTCAATGCATCGCGGTTGTCAGTGCATCGCGGTGTCATTCCATCACGGTGTCTCTACATCGCGGTTGTCAGTGCATCACGGTGGTCACTACATCGCGGTTGTTAGTGCATCGCGGTGGTCAATGTATCACGGTGGTCAATGAAAAAAAAGAAAAAAATAAACCTTCACTGTCCGGAAAAAAAAAAGTCCAGAAAAGAAGAAAAAAAAAAAAACCTTTCAATGCCCAGGAGGAATATAAAAAAAATAAAAGAAAAACACACTCTTTCAACGTCCTCCAGGAAAAAAAAAGAAGAAAAACAACAACAACAGCCTTTCCCTTCCTTTTTTTCCCTCTTCATTAAAGGTATTTTGGTATAAGGTATTAGGTATAATTGTCCCTTTTTTTCCCTTCCCTTTTTTTTTTTCCCCATTTCAAGGTATATGGTATTTTTTTTTTTGCTTATAACTAAATGTTTGTTTTGGATGTCCTTTTTGTCTAATTAAGTCCAATATGTGTCCTTTTGAATAATTGTCCCTTTAATTAATGAGATTACCATAATATTAATATTGCATATTATTTGATTTTGGGAAAATAGATTTATGGTAATATAATAAGATATATTCAATATAAGATATTGTCAATATATATCTTGAAAATATATTTAATATAAGATATTGAATATTAAATGAGATAAATCAATCAAAATGATTTTCCTTATTTTATTAGGAAAATGTTTTCTTTCTCATCAATCAACCAGAAGCTAATCCCAATCAGTTGGGGAGACTAGAGGGGCGCGGGTCACCCTATATAAAGGGAGGCTTGGCTAGCTCTTTTTGTACACCATAATTCCAAGAGCTAATTGTTCTTGTGAAAAATAAGAGAACTTCTTAGAGAAAGATTATAGAGAGAGAAAAGTTTGACCTAGCAGTCGAGTTTTTCTAGTAGCAATCATTGGCGGGATCCGGCGAGGTGCTCCTGTGGATTATTGGTAGAGGCCGGACATGTGGACGGCTCGCGCACATCTACTCCTACCGGACGGTCAAAGCGTTGATCTTTTAGATCAACCAAGGTAGTATTACCGTCCCCTCTCTTATATGTTTATTGTTTAAATGAAGTCGATCCTGGATTGGGAAATCAATTTTTGAAATTCCGTTGCGCTACTCGATTGATTTCCTAACAGTTGGTCCGCGGGTGGCTTTACGATTTAGACATATCATAACCAATCTAGCCATATATCTTTCAATTGAACCATCTGATTTCCTTTTGATTTTAAAAACCCATGCAACCTATGGGAACTTTATCTGGAGGTAATGATACCAAAGACCATGTATTAGTGGCATGTAAGGCATCTAGTTCATTTTGCACTGCTTGTTGCCACTCTGGAAACTGAGCTGCTTGTTTATACGTATCTGGTTCTTTGTCTTTATCCACTGAAGTTGTAAAAGCCTTGTATGCCTCTGAAACATTGTTATATGATACCACATTCTGAATCAAGTGAGGAGTGGAATGCTAGCAGTAAGATTGTGTTGATAATCTTTCATGTAAGTAGGAGCAGCCCTAGCTCTGATACCATGTTGAAAAAGGTGATTAACACCATAACGAATGAACAATAACAGTGAATAAGATTGAAACAATCACAGAACCAAGAACATGAAATTATCATTGAAGATTTTCAAATGTACATTTTGGCAGGAGAATTGATCTAATGAAGAAAATGAAGATTACATCAGATTTTCAGTAAATTGGAACTTGTAACCTAACTCTAATGTGTTAATGAGCTTTATATAGAGTTTTTAACTCCCTAACAGCTCAATAACCGGCTTCCAACTGATTTGTAACTAACAGCCTGTCATCTACATCTCTTTGTCAATGTGTTCGATCAAATGCTCAAGTAAGCAATGAACCTTCATTTATGTTTCTTCTATTATCTTCAACACATACCGAATGTGCGAAAATGAGAGAGATAAAATATGAATAAAGGGAGTCTAGATGTACATCTATATTTGGATGGGCATCTAGAGGAAATCAAGTTTTTTTAAATCTATTTTAAAGCTATTACCGTAGTATAAAAATATAGATCTCATCTAAAAGTATTGACTTTTATATCAATGACTTCTATTTTAGAGCTATTACAATTGCTCTTAGTGGAGTAAATATATCACATGCCAAACACCAAACTTGATTCAAATCAAAGTCCAAACACAACCCACAATTTTCCATTTTCCTTTCTATCTTACAATCTTCATCATCAAAATTCTGTTCGGCTAAATCAACATCATTTCCCTTTTGTTAAGGACGATGATAATTCGTATAAAGTTTTGGTGCTTGAATTGAGGGTATTTCTCATTCATTTTCACGGGAAATTCTAAAGTGGAGACTTACATATGGAGAGGCATCTATGTGGCTAATCTGGATCACACTGTTTCATCCTGCAATTAAACTGTGTGGTCCAGATGAAGCCACATATATGACTTCTTAAATGAGATTCTCCACCTTAGAATTTCCTCATTTTCACGTCACGCGTCTTTTCCGGGCATCCAAGCACCGCGGTAGGGAGCCGGTGGGTCCCTTTGATTAACTTTTTTTTTTTTTTCCCTTTCTAACATTCTCCAAAACATTAGGCAAACTGAAGCTTGGGGCATGAAGCTTAACTACTACCACAAATAGCCAAATGCATATGCAAGAGCGTTATTGCAATTTCATTAGGGGAGAAAACATAACTGAAAATCCTACTTTGGAAGCTCTTACATGTTCAAAGCACATATGAACGTGTCAATCAAAGTACTGTATTGATTTCATATCATTATTTTACACACTTTAAATACAAATTAGGTAGACTCAAAAACAATTATAACATTACCATAACTCATGTTGCTTTTGTTTCTCCTTACAAACCATATACAATATTTCTATCAGTCCTTTGTAGCTGAATTTTACTCCCTATTGACACATACACTAATATTTGAAAACGAAAACACATTTCATATAAATGTTCAAAACAAATTCTAAAAATAAAAAATAAAAATAAAACTATCTGCAGGCATCGCGGTGCAAAGCACGGTTTGCTACGACTAGTATAATAATATCGTTTGAAAAAAAAAAAAAAAAACACTTGGCTCCTCTCTATGTATAATCAACAACCTGAAGTTCGTTAAACCGGTCTCTTTTGCTCCTTATCACCCTTGCTTTATTGTCTTTTATTTCTAGAACCTGAAATTTTTTGGAATCAGAAAATTTGAGAGCAGCGTTATAAACATCGAGCAAATTGTTTTACTTCTTAATTATCTGTTATTAGACTGAACATTCCAGGAACTATAATTACCAGAAACACCTTACCTCAGGATGTGAATCAAGAACCCCACTGGACATTCCCACATCAATGCGCCATACGCTACAATTGAATTCACTGCATGAAAGAACCAATATTCGCGTGTTTTCATAAGATAGATGTGCTTAGTATGCAAGACAGCAATAATCATCAGTTAAAAAAAATGAGAAATTCTAGTATGAACAGCCTCTACTGCACCAATCATGTCTTGTCTTTTTGTATATATGACTCCATTGTGACAGTTCGGGGGCAATATGGACTCTTTACTCAAGAATATCTCAAAAAAGAGAGAGTAGAGTACGAGGTCGTTATGGTCCAATACCAGTTTGCTCCTGTGGGTTGAGGAGTATGCCCAACCACCATGCCCTTAGCACCAAGAGCTTCCAGTGTCTTTTTAAGTGTTGATTCAATCTAAAAGAACAAATTATATTTACATATTATAACCATGTGAATGATTATGAATATCAAAATCAGGGGCGGACGCAAGATCTCGGGTAAGGAGGGGCAATAAAAATTTTAAAGGCAAATAAAAGATTTAGGGGGGCAGTTGCCCTCTTGATTGTATGTAGGTCCACCACTGACCAGAATTCAGCTCATGCATTGCCTAGCTAGTAGACAAAAGAACGATTAACTCGTTTTGAATCAACCAAAAGTGTAAAAAGAAAACCTTGCAAGAAACCATGTGCTCATATAAAGAGAACTATATGTATGATGTATCTAACACAAACCAAATCACTCATAGGGACTGATGCATAACTAAGAATCACACACAAAAAAAAAGTAATAAATGAAGACCTGATCGATTTGATATTCGTGCATATAGCAAATGTCATTGGAATACATGCGGTTCCAAACAACGCTATCATAGCCTCTTGTAGCAATGAAAGGAATATGCTCATGACCATCTGCATCACCCACACCTCTCATCCACTGAGATACTTCTCTATTCATCCGCTCTATCCCGTAATAAACTGCAAAGTAGGCTTTTCATATCTGTCATGGTATCTTTAAGCTTTAATGTACAGAAAGTGGCGTAAAATCTAAGAACACGTTGTTACCGTGGTGAGGAAGAACACCACCGTGACAGAATACCCAATCATCAACCTTGAGGACAACCGCATGTCTAGCCAACTCGGATGATAAAGGGCCTCCTGGTCTTAGGAGGACTGATCTTGCAATGATCCCCTTCTGCCGCTGTCCTAATGTATGTGTATAATTTACTCGTTTAGGACACCGGAAAACGCCATGTAAAAAAAAGTGGTTTTTTAAAATGCATTACACGCAACTTTCAGACAAGGCATTGTATGATTCTCCTTTGGCATTATTATAGTACCTTGACCAAATTGAATGGCTCCCAGTAACTTTTAGACAATTTCCGCTTTTCTTTCCATGTTTCAGATACTCGAATCCAATGAAGGAAAGCTTCCTCCCAGTGATGTCCGCATGCATCCAAGTGCTCCAGAAAGTCGGTGCATTCATCATAGGCCCCGGATTCTACATATCTATAATCCCCTTCTACATTCATGGTTTCATGATTCCCATTAACCTGGTCGTCAAATCATCAAATCACGGTCAGAATTCATTTGAGTTCTATGTCTTGTTTACTATGGCTTAGACAAGTAGAACATATGATTATGTCTTAAGATGAATGAACCAAATGGACATAAACCTGGAATACTGCACCTCCATTTGCTCTAGCTCTAATATCCAGTGATTTCAACAAGGATAAAATTGCAATTTCATCTTCACCTCTATCAAGAATATCACCCAGCTGTATTAACACCTGTTAATGATGTCCAAAAAAAAATATATCATTGACGATTGATGACGAATCTTCTGACAGATTCTTGAAACTCAAAAGCGACAAAAGTTAAAAACACTAACAGTTTCTCCACCAATCCACAAGTCCCGGCCATCAGAGCTAATTAAACCTGCCATCTCAAGGGCGGATCTCGTTTTCTTTAGATCACCATGCAAGTCTCCCACTATATTCAAATGAAGAAACAACAAAGTTATCACCAGAAGTAAATTAAACACATATACAAAAGACTAAGGTCTAATTTATAATAAGCATCAAAGGGCCAAGGCACACAAAAAACCAATGTGTGAATTTAGTCCCACAGACTTAACAAAGACCTTACTAATTACTTATGTGTCGGTTAGAACAAAAAATAAGTTCTTTAATGAACCCATGTCACGTCTGGAACGGAAACCTTACTTCTAAGGTATTTTATCATGGGAGCCTCTAAGGGCACCCCACTTTTTTATTTGGGCACCAAAATTAAGGGGCACCACACTTTCACATGTTCTACTTAAGACACCACACTGACTTTTACATATACTCGTTGCACCATAGTTTAATTACTAGATTGCCATTTATACCTATGACACCACATCTGACAATAAAATTCCCATCCTATCAAAATAAGTACGAATACAACCCTTGAACTTTTTTATTCTTACAAATTAACCCTCGCTCATGGCACCACACATATTCCGGCTGGTTAGCATTGTATCTCAATATTCCGGCTGGTTAGCATTGCGGTCCTCCCTTTAGAGGGGAAGAGCCAGTAGAAGGATACATCTTACTATGCTTCTTAGAGATTATTTTATGGAATGCTTTTCTATTTCAGTGCTTTGATACAATTGTCCTTTGTATTTAGCTTATGGGGTTGCACACCCATGTTGATTTTCGTGTAATTTTCATTCTTTTATGTTAGTTGTGTCAGTAGATAGATAGATTTTGGCTTAAAGCCCTATTTAATTCAGTAGATAGATAGATAGATTTTGGCTTTTGCCCAAAAATATGTCAATTGTTCCATCTTATCATTCCTAAGTCTGATCAGTTCTGTATTTAATCTTTTGTTTCGATTTATGTGCATTCTGATTTACTTTCTTTTAAATTATTCCAAGCGACCTGTTACCATTTTACCCTCATCTATAGTACGGGTTGGTATAAGGTGAGTCCAAATAAATTACTATAAGCATGATGTGGACCAGCTAAATTTTTCCACTGGAAGGACGCTGAAAATAGACAGCATCAAGTCATCAACTACTAAATTTGTTCAAATTTTCTAGTTTAAAAGGGAACAATTTTAAAGAACCTGAACCTTAGTACCTTAGAACTAGCTAGAATAGGGAGGCAGGGCTAAGGGGGCTAAGCCCACCCGGCGAAAAAATTTCTACACCAAAAAACACCCGATTGTCAGAATATAATCCACTGGCCCACCCGAGATTCAAATCCTGGCTCCTGTCCTGGCCTGAGCTATATTGAACCAGTATTAACTAAAGACATGGCCAGTATTTAGGGGTTAAACTACACCCCTAAATACTAGTCGCAGGAAATAAACAGATGTTTCACATTCGATTAACTAAATTAAGCTTGAACTGGACAGCTTAGTCGGAAAAAAAATACTATGATTGCATAACAAAAGGGAAGTGCGAAACAGAAATTAAAAAGAAAAACCCACAATCCCTATCGGAGAAAAAAAAAGTGAAGAAAGAAAACAAACCCGCTACAATCCTGCGACCACGAGCAGAGACAAAGGTAGGTGGGTCTCCATCAACAACAATGGGCTTCAAGCTATCATTCCCTCTGCTGCTTTGTGGAGTTGAGGTCTGAATACTGGTAGTTGAAGATAAGGGCCGGTGGGAAGGCGGTTGGATAGGCAATGAACAGCTGACAGAAATTAAGGACGCCATAGCCATAGATGATTGAAAAAGACACAGACATGTGGGCATGCTACGAGAATCCAAATAAGTATATAGGTTGTGGAACTAATTTCTCTTGTGTAACGTTAAGGAAAATGGGTTCTTTGTTTGAGCTTTTATTCATTTTCGACCAAAGGAAAGACGATAGAATCAAGAATGATGCTTGCTGGTGGATTCTCAGCTTCCCAGATTGAGGACATTGTATTGCCACGTGTATTTTTGTCTTTTTTATCTTTAGAAGTTTTAAAGTATTTTTAGCTATGAATAGGGATGATAATTTCGATCTAACCCGGTAGATATTAATCCGATCATATCTATTAGGGTAGAGTATTTTTAAGGGCATGGTAGGGTATGAGTTTGATTTTTAAAAACCCACCGTGGGTAAGATAGGGTATAGATTTGTGTTCTCTACCCGTCATAATACCCACCCGACCCACCATATAATATATATTTTTTATATTGTATTATTTTTAACAACCAATAATCTGACGGAAAATTGAAATTTCATTTTTTACAAGGAAAAAAACATGTCAATTAGAAAAAAAAATTAAATAACTATTAATGCAATTATGATTTAAGACTTGTGCCCCAATCTTTAGTATTTTACAAACATATCAATTATCGAAGTTACTCTTGTCTACTATTCTCTTCCTAATTCCTATTGCCTATTTTTATTTTTTTTTTTTTATAGATTTTTCTCCAGAATGACAAAATTATCAAAAAATCGGGATAGAAGAAATTGTAATTTAATAAGCGACAAAAGAAAGAATTATGAAATAACAAATATGGAATAGAGTAAAATATGAAGAACAATTGTAAACACAAAGAACATTAACACGCGTGAAAGAATAATTTTAAAGAATAATTGTGATTTTTGTCTTATAATCATGAAAACGTTCTTTTTATTCTTCCGACTCCATTTATTAATTTTTTTTTATCCTCGTGATCTTCCCATTTTTTATTTTATTTTATAATTTCTTATATTTATTCTTAAAAATATTGCACTTTCTGGTTTGCTTACTATGTATTTTAATACTTTTTTTTGCTAAGCTTTACCCAATCATTGTTGATCTTGCATTTTGCCAATCGTTTGTCGTTGCTCCGGCGAAATTGATAGTATATATAGAGTTGTGATACTTTTTGTGAATAAAATTGATATCCATGGATATCCACACCCGTGGATATCCGTATTTAGAGGTATGTATGGATTTTGAATTTTCTACCCGCATGGGTAATGGGTAAGGTATGGGTAAGGAAGTTTTTTGATGGATAGGGTATGGATATTGCCAAACCCGTACCCACCCGTACCCATTGCCATCCCTAGCTATGAAGAACGAACACGGACAAGCACGACACAACACGTACTTAGCGATACGGATCATTTTAAAATTTAAGAACACGATACGCCCGCGACACGTATATATATTAGATGATATAATAAAATTAATATATATGCATAATTAAACTAATTAAGCTAGTGTTACATGTCATTGCACTTTCCGGTAAGAACTACGATTCAATTCATATCTTCGTCCCAAATAAAAATCTCCTTCTCTTCCCGAAAGAAGAAAAACTAAATAAAACACGTAATACATCGATTGACAAAAAATTATTTGAACATTAAATGATCATAAATAAATTACAAAAACTCGATTGGTCTTCTATAGATAAAAATTTGTAAAAGATTTTGAGAAATGAAATGGCACAACATTTCTTTGACATACCCAAAAGTAAACGAATGTAAAAAAAAAAATTTCTTTTACATACCCACCCAGTTTATTCATTTTCGTCTTATGAACTTTAAGGTGTAGGAGGTTTCATATTGTGGTTTGTAAGCAGCAGAAAGATTGAGACTTCATTTAACCTTAGATTCTTGATTAAAGGTTGTTGAAAAAGAGTCTTTCTCTTTTTTTTCCTTTACTCCAATTAAAATTCAAATTAACTTTGAATTATTCATCCAATTGAATATTGATTGGATACCCGAGCATTCATAAATTCTTGTGATTCCGTCGTATATCGTGTATGTGTATAAAGGATCTTCCGTCCTTGACATAAGTATTGGAATTGAATTTCATTTTCTAACAGGCTGTCCAATCTAATTCAAGATCCAACCATCAAACACTCAATTAGTAGTCAAAACAAAAATTCAATTGGTATATATATATATATATATATATATATATATATATATATATATTACAATTTGTAAAGATTGTTTTTATCAAATTGAAACAAATAATCTAAATAAGAGTATTGTTTGATAAATTATAGTATTGTAAATCAAATTTTTTTTTGTCAAATCATATATAACATAATTTGCATTTTAATCCTTTAAAAAAGATGAAAAAACTGAAGGAAAAAATAAAAATATGAAACAATGCGGTCGCGCGCCGTGTCGGATATTAATTTTTTTCTTAAATATTCAAAAAAACGTGCCGCGCCGTGTCCGACACGTTTCAGACGCGTGTCGTGTCGGAAGTGTGTCAGATACGACGCTCGGCTCTCAGATTGAAGTGTGGGTACATCATAGATTTTTAGTGATCATGTGCATCAAACTACACTTATTGTTTGAGTGATATTTCTTTTTATTAATGGATGTTTGTTACACTGGAATGGAGTGCAGATTGAAATGGATTGAAGTCATTTCATTTTTATGTTTGACATACTCAAAATAAAATATTCTTGATTTCATTCCAATGTTTGTTATGGTTAGAACGGAATGAAAAGTTTCAATTCCTTTTTTTTTTGGCACAAAACATTGGTTGATGGAATGGTGTTTAAATTTCCAACTTCTCAACAAAAAAAGAAAAAAAAATCTGATTACTGTTATAAAAGAAATATTATCTTATTGAAGAAAATAGTGGATTGCTTATATTTGGAGTAATAGAAACAAAACCACTAAACAATAGCAATGACAAATATTTAAACAAAGGAAAGAAAATGATGCCAAAGGAAACAAAGGGTAATCCTTCTATTATTTCTTCCTTCACATCTTACAAAGGTGATCAATATATAGATACAACAAAAGAAGTTTGTAACTAATACAATGAATACTAATGAATGATTATGACTTTTGGAATCCATAACTTATGGAATGAATTGGTATTATTTTATCTAAGGATATATGTAAAGTCTTGGAATGAACATCCACTACACATTATTTCATAACACTCCCCCTTGGATGTTCATTACGCAAAACAAATGAATTTACCTCGTTAAAATCCGGTGGGAGAAAATATCCTATTGAAAGAAAAATAGTACATATTCATTTATGTTTACATTACTTCCCCTGATGAAATCAATATTTGAGATCTTCGAATCGGCAAATGGAAATCTTCTCTTCTCCGATGAAAACATTCCCTGATTTCTTTGATATTAATGTTGGCATCGCCTTTGGCTGTAAATCATCCGCAAAATATGTCGATTGCAAACATGCTTTGTAACCTCTTCTTTTGGTAAATGAATCTGTTGGATCAACACTTTGACTTGATTCTCGCCTATCGATTTCACTTCTCTTCTGAAGATCACGTGCTCTTCCACTTATGTAAATATTATTGAATTTGAGATGAACAATCTTCTTCACAAATGTAATAGTAGACAAAGCTCATTGAATATAAAGCTAATTTGAATGCTCTATCTAAGTTGTATATCATATATGTCACGTACTATTAACTTTGCTAGAAAAACCCAGTGGGAAAAAAACTAGACAAGGAAAATGTTTGCGGTTTTATGCAAAGCAGTGATAAAATATAATAAATAAAACCGATGTCAACCCCAAGTGCGAAGGTTCGCAGCTATAGTGATGAAACCGGGTCGTATCCGCAGGGACTTGTACGAAAATAGTGTTTTTGCTTTCGATTTCTTTTGTAAGGTTGATGACTACGATCTTGGATTAAAAAACAATAAAACAAAGAGTTTGAAAATTGAAAATAAAAACTAGCACGTAACAAATCTTTCCGTAACAATTATAACTAAACAACTAGAAGCACCGTTGATCCACCACCCCACCGAAATTAACAAGAAAGACGCACATTCGTTTGCAAGCCTTTGATTATTATCTACTAAAAGGCGTTTCTCTCTCGATTTAACACCGTTAACTAGTCCACCTCTCGATGCAACTAACGAATTTACGGAACAACGATATGGATATAAAATCCTAATCTAACAATATTCTCCATCAACTTTCGCTTGTTAAGAAATATTATCACTCTCATTCACGGCAATCTATGAATTTATCAACTATCGTATGTCTAAATTCAATCAAAGATGCAACACAAGTATAGTCATACACATTGCACATAAACAATTCAAAACATGAAGGAAGAACAAGAAACTTACTAGAACGAATAAATGCAAAAATCCTTGTTTATTCCGGTGATGGTGGCTTCACATTGGTGGTTCTAGCCTCGGGCCTTTAGCCACTCATCTTCTTCAAAAACATCCTTATTTTGCTGAATTGAAATTGAAAGAAAAATAAAAGAAAGACTATCTATGAATCTAATTTATTGCTAGTTGCTATACTAATTTTCTGATGTTTCTGGATGATCTGTTTCTGTTCGAATGGATGCTTCTTATATAGGAGTTTGTGGCCGACATAGGGAAGGATCTAGAAAACGCGCCGGATTAATTTTGCGACCTCGGTAGACCGAACGCCCCAGGCTCGGTCGACCGAATAGAATGGCTTGGTCGACCGAGCGTATTCACTTGAGCGCGTTCACACTGTAGGCTTCGTATACCGTGTTCCCACTCCACTCTTTCGCCTCGACGATCGATTTATTCTTCAAATGCTGATCCGATTTTCTTCTTTATTTTGAAATCCTTGATTGAATGACATAAATCTTCTCAATAAATAATATCCCCTTGCATTTCTTTATTTTCTACAAAATTATTGTTACACCAAGTCATCGAATAATAATAATAATAAAATGTGTAACAAAATAACATTTAATCCCAATATTTCCTCATAATTAAATTATAACCTCTCAATAACCATTATAGGAATTTATTGGTTAAAAACATGCTTTTCTCATTTATTTCCTTTAAAAACAAGGTAAATTGTTTAGGGATTAAGCCCGAAAATATAGTAAAATATACCCTAAACAACTCCCCCACACTTAGCTTTTTGCTTGTCCCCGAGCAAAACAAACAACGACAAACTATCAAAAACCCACATAATTTGACACGAGATGTAGTCATGCTCACATCAAGCTAGTATCTAGCAAATCGAACTCACTCAGTGATTGTGTGTGTTGAACCCGCTAAACTTCCACCGATCCTCTCTTGATGTATTAAATCAAGCACTAACAGTCATCCGGTTAAATAAACGAAGTTCGTTCTGTCTACAGCACTTACCCTACAAAAACTATTTATCAAGAACAAAGTAACCAACTCACATTTAAATTCCTTTACTTGGTGCCAAGAAAATACCTTTCAGGTCTCTACTGGGTTTAGATCAACTCGACTTAGAGTTCCAAAAGGCCTATATTTTCTTCCATCGTCGCTGCCTCAAAAGTATAACACTCTCCCTACTTTGAGGCAATCACCCCTGAGATCACTCAAACCTATACTATCCAAGGTAAACCACACTCCCCAATTGGGGCAGTATCCAAGTGGACTCGAGGTGATAGTCGCAAACAACTTCCGCAATTTAATTTTTTTCAAATTTTTCTTCTTTTTTCAAACTCTTTGGAAAATCCCGGTCAGGTATCATTTCTAACACATTCAAGACTTTTAAGGTTCTCAAGACACTAAGGTACTTAGATTCTAACTGTGAGTATAGTACGAGTTCTTAACTTTCATCAGTGCTAAGTAAGTGGTTATCTGCAGCTAGAATTGACTATCCCTTAACTAACCGGAGACTATTTTATATTTTTGGTTCCTCATCTAACAGGTTCGTGTACTGAGGTTCAAGTGAGTATCTGATCTACCAAACCTATTCTTAGAACATGATATGACTCATCGATAACAATTAAAGGTGCCAAATTACAAAACTAGCATGTCATTGAAGTTACTCGGGACTCACAAATTTTCAAAAAATTTATCAAATTTTTCAAAGGAGCAAAACTAGATAACATGTAAAACAAACCAGTAAAACAAACCAATAAACCCTCCCCCACACTTAAGTTACATGATGTCCTCAGCATGTGCAAAATAAGAAAAACTTAGCTGGTTGTAATTCGGCGAGGCAATTCGAAGTGGTCCTGAGCCGATTCAGATTGCTTGATGAAATCAGAGATCGTGGACCATCCACCGTAAACCGATATCATCCGAAAACTCACAATCGCTATCGCAAATATCCTGCACACATGGGGAAACAAGACGTACCTCGGGGATAAGGGCACAAAAGATGATAGGCAAGGCAATATCATGGAACAAAGCAGAAGCAATGCAAAAATTGATAATAACCGAATCTATGTGAAATGTAGTGCACAAATGTAATATCGAGAGATACTGGGGTACATGAGGAAATAAAAAGAAACAAACAAGGGTTATGATGTGGGCAATCGTCCAAGTACAGATCCATAGTCAGAAACTGCTAGGTGGAAAGCATTAGCAACCAACAAGAGAAACAAAGCAAAAATAAACTACAAACAAAAAGAAAAAGATATCTAGGTTATCCGCCCTAGTAGGGCTTAATTATAGTCGGGGCTCGACGAACCAATAAAAACTCAACCGGGTCAGCCGGTGAAGCCTCATCCCGAATCACTCGACCTCCTCGGGTCAACAGTGGAATCCACAAGAACAAAGTCTCGCCAACGCCTTGGCCATATCATCAAACTTCAGATTCACTTCGCACTCTATGATTCGCTCTTCTTCTTTTTAGGTTTCGCTTCACAAGCCGAGGTGCAACATCGGGAGCACAACATCATCAAAGAACTCACAGAGATGTAAATCATCGGGTGCCGAAGGATCGGAGCTGGTTTGACTAGGGACGTCGCTCGGATAAAAACCACCGGTCGCCTTTTGTTGACCAATATAGTGTTTTAACCGATGACCATTTACTCTGAACAACCCGCCCCGCTTATCTTTCAAATCGATCGCTCCACTGGGAATACCCGGAAGATTTCAAAGCGGGGCGCACTAACGGTGCACAGAGCTTACCAGAAACAGATGTAACCTGGTATTATACAAGAAACCCACTCGCCCGCTTTGAATTCCCGAATCTTGATTTTCTTGTCGTGAAGCGCTTTAGTCCTTTTCTCATCGATTCTCGAGCTCGTAGGCCTGGAGTCTCGATTCATCAAGCTCTCGCAAATCGCAATAATCGCTTTTTCTCTCGCATAATCGCTATCAAATTAAGAATTTAATAGCCCGTAACGCCTGTGCTCAAGCTCGATTGGCAAGGTGGCGTGCCTTGCCATAAACCATCTCAAACGGAGACGTGCCAATAGGAGTCTTGAAAGTCGCTCAGAGGCCCGCAGCACATCATCCGGTTTCGACTCCAAATCCGTCCTATTAGAATTCACCGCCTTCTCAAGAATGCTCTTCAGCTTGGTTACTCACTTCAACTTGTCCACTGTCTGAGGGTGATAAGGGGTAGCGCTTTGTGTTTTACCCCATATCGTTCTAAAATCTTTTCTAGTGGGGTATTGCAAAAGTGAGTTCCTCATCATCATCGATGAGGGCTCATGGACAGACCAAACCGCGTGAAAATATTTTTCTTCAGAAGTTCTTGACCACCTTGTGGTCGTTCATGATGTTGCTATCGCCTCCACCCACTTTGATACGTAGTCGACGTTGCACAGAATGTACTTGTTCCCATACGAGGATGGAAACGGTCCCATGAAATCAATACCCCATACGCCGAAGACCTCGCATTCTTGGATGGGGTGGAGGGCATGTCCATTCGCCGAGAAAGTTTACGGTGCGTTGGCACCGGTCACACCCTTTACAAAGTTCTCTCAGAACCTTAAAAATTGTTGGCCAAGAGAAACCGGATGAAAAATCTTCGCAGTTAGCCTTCCCAAACTCCATAATGACCTCCTCCCACAGTCCACCATGGCATTGCTCCATAATGTCCCTCCCTTTCGAACTCGTGGACACACCTACGGAGCAATCCATCCTTGCAACGCTTGAAGAGAATGGGATCGCCCCACACATAATAGTTCAAACCAAAAGAATTTCTTCTTTTGTCGATATGTCAGTCGTGGTCCGGATATTCGCCACCCAAGAAGTTTGCAAAAGGTGCAAACCAAGGAGAACCTTTTCCAAAGACGGGCAGGAGCAACCTCGCACACATCAATGGTCATGAGTTGCTCGGCTTGGAAAATCGATTCCAATCTCATCCGACTCTACCGAGGATCGCCGGTCACCGAGACATGTGGTCACTACCACATTCTCGCTACCCTTCTTGTCCCGGATATGAACATCAAACTCTTGTAAAATCAAGATCCATCTCAACAAACGAGGCTTGGCATCACCTTGTTCAATGATATTTCAATGCGTAATGGTCCGTCCGCATCGTGACCTCCGACCCAAGCAAGTAGCTTCTAAATTTATCCATGGCAAAATTCATCGCCAACAACTCCTTCTCGCTTGTTGCATAATTTACTTCATACTGGGTTTAAAGTGTGACTAAGCGTAGTAGATGGGTCGGAACCTTCCGCCCACTCTCTCGACCTAGCACGCGCTACCGATCGCATAATTAGAAGCATCACACATAAGCTCGAAGGAGCTTTCCAAATGGGTGCTATAAGAATTGGCGAGGTAACCAACTTGTCTTTTAGTTCTTTAAATGCTCTTTCACACTCGGGGTGAAAATAAACTTCACATCTTCTCTTAAGAGAGATGACAAAGGCTTGGCTATTTTAGAAAAGTCTTTGATGAATCGCCTATAGAAGCCGACATGACCCAAGAATCCTCTTACTTCTTTTGCATTTTTGGGGTATGTCATTTTTCAATAGCTTCTTGTTAAGGGTCAATTTGTAGTGTTTTTTTATAGATATTTTTTATATCAATTTCCCCTACATTCGTATGATTTTCATAGAATTCGAGCTTTATATTGAAATATTGAGTAAATGGTGTTTTTAATAGTTAAATATGAAAACGTATCGATTTATATGCTTATTTGGTGATTTTATGTTGTTTTGGAATCGTGTTACGTTTTGGTATGTTTTTCGATGTGTGTAGGTACATATCTTTGATTTGGAAGAGGCTAAAGTCGAATTTGAGGTGTTTAGAGGGTTAGAAGAAGATGCCACACATTTACGAGTTCAACGGAGCAAATTTTTCTAAGTACTTAAATCGTTACATATTTTCGACGGAGATTTGACCCAGCTTAGAGGCATTTTCAGGGGAGGACTTCTTCATGAAAATTGTAGATCTTTGAAAGAGTTTTCCAACGCACTTTGAATTACGTCAATCGGACTTCTACAACTCAAATGGTGGTCAAGTGGGTAATCAATTTGGGTAAGTGGAAAATCCCGAAAACGACTCGTAATACGACGGGCTAATCAAAAAGGCGTTTTCTGAAGAAGAGTCCTTAATGAAAGTTGTAGAGTTTTCCGAGAGATTTTTTATGACATTTGGATCATAATTTTTGGAGGTCTACAACTCAAGATATGAATTTTAGAAGTTTCATTCCTAAATCCATTACTTTCAGCCGACCTAAATCACTGTAGCAACCGACTTAATTTTATTATAAATAGCAGCAGCCCCAAACCCTAATGACACACAATTATTATCCAGCCGCAAATCACATCAGCAGGGCGGCAACTTGGCTTCCAAGGCCGGTCACCCGAGCCTTGTGCTCGGGTGATCCGGGGTTAGATTAGATGTCGGTTTTCTTCCGTTTTCGATTCATGGATTCAATCATGTACCAAACTACGTGAGTTTATTTATTTAATTTATTCAGTCCTTATTCGTTTTTTTATGATCTTTAATTTATTTTGTATCGTTCTATGATTTTGATGCTATGATGTGAATTAGATCGAGAGATCAGTTTGCTATTGATGTTTACAGCATACGGAAGTTGCGTAAACTAGATCACCATAGAAAGATAGGATTTTTAATCATTAATGATGACAAGTTAATTGGTTAATTATCTAGGTTGTTAGATTCTAAAATACGGGAGTTAACTTGAATCTACACCTTCGTTTTGTATGGAATATTGGTCTCAACATTCGGAAGAGGAGAGATCGATAATTGAATTCACTACGAGAGTAGGATTTCATAGCTTGAGAATACGGATTCACTAAGAGATTAGGGATTTGTGTCTCGTGTCAAGGTGAAACCACAATTTGAATTAAAGTCATGAGATGAACTAGGATTGAGATCACTTAGTTTGTACATTGTTTGAGCCCATGTATCGTTAGTTTAGTTTAGTTTTATTTCGTTTTAGCTTAGATTTAGTTTACTTGTTCTATGTGTTATTTGTTCGTTCTTTCGTTTATTTGTTTTCTTGAGTAACAATTGAGAGGATTAATAAAATTAGATTCAACATCCCAATTCCCTGTGGATCGACCCTGTACTTACCCTACTATGCTATCAACTACCCGATATTTGGTCGGTTAGGAGTTAGTTTGAATGTTAAGTATAGGTTTTATAAATTTTCTTTTGTTTTAATGATGCAAAATCTCCCCAACAAAAGAAAACGTAAAAACGAAAGGGAGCCCTTCTTGAGGAGTTCAAGGCCGGTCACCCGAGCCTTGTGCTCGGGTGATCCGGGTTAGATTAGGATGTCGTTTTTCTTCCGTTTTCGATTAAATTTTTAACTCTGAAAACGAAAACTTTCCGTGCCAAGTCCCTGGCAACGGCGCCAAAAACTTGTTTGCGGTTTTATGCAAAGCAGTGATAAAATATAATAAATAAAACCGATGTCAACCCCAAGTGCGAAGGTTCGCAGCTATAGTGATGAAACCGGTCGTATCCGCAGGGACTTGTACGAAAATAGTGTTTTTGCTTTCGATTTCTTTTGTAAGGTTGATGACTACGATCTTGGATTAAAAAACAATAAAACAAAGAGTTTGAAAATTGAAAATAAAACTAGCACGTAACAAATCTTTCCGTAACAATTATAATTAAACAACTGTAAGCACCGTTGATCCACCACCCCACCGAAATTAACAAGAAAGACGCACATTCGTTTGCAAGCCTTGGATTATTATCTACTAAAAGGCGTTTCTCTCTCGATTTAACACCGTTAACTAGTCCACCTCTCGATGCAACTAACGAATTTACGGAACAACGATATGGATATAAAATCCTAATCTAACAATATTCTCCTCAACTTTCGCTTGTTAGAAGAAATATTATCACTCTCCTTCACGACAATCTATGAATTTATCAACTATCGATGTCTAAATTCAATCAAAGATGCAACACAAGTATAGTCATACACATTGCACATAAACAATTCAAAACATGAAGGAAGAACAAGAAACTTACTAGAACTAATAAATGCAAAAATCCTTGTTTATTCCGGTGATGGTGGCTTCACATTGGTGGTTCTAGCCTCGGGCCTTTAGCCACTCATCTTCTTCAAAAACATCCTTATTTGTCGAATTGAAATTGAAAGAAAAATAAAAGAAAGACTATGAATCTAATTTATTGCTAGTTGCTATACTAATTTTCTGATGTTTCTGGATGATCTGCTTCGTCGAATGGATGCTGCTTATATAGGAGTTTGTGGCCGACATAGGGAAGGATCTAGAAAACGCGTCGGATTAATTTCTGCAGCCTCGGTAGACCGAACGTCCAGGCTCGGTCGACCGAATAGCATGGCTCGGTCGATCGAAGGCATTCACTTGAGCACGCTCACACTGCGGCTTCAGATACCGTGTGTTCCACTCCACTCTTTCGCTCTGATCTGATTTATTCTTCAAATGCTTATCCGATTTTCTTCTTTATTTTGAAATCCTTGATTGAATGACATAAATCTTCTCAATAAATAATATCCCCTTGCATTTCTTTATTTTCTACAAAATTATTGTTACACAAAGTCATCGAATAATAATAATAATAAAATGTGTAACAAAATAACATTTAATCCCAATATTTCCTCATAATTAAATTATAACCTCTCAATAACCATTATAGGAATTTATTGGTAAAAAACATGCTTTTCTCATTTATTTCCTTTAAAAACAAGGTAAATTGTTTAGGGATTAAGCCCGAAAATATAGTAAAATATACCCTAAACAGAAAATAGTTAATGACATGCATTTTTATGTGTTGCACTGACTGCCTAATTAAAAACCTTTAACTAAGAAAACCCTGTGGCAAAAATTTAGTTAAAGGGAAAAAGAGTACAATTATTGTTCATTCAGGACCAAAGCATCAAGATTGTTTTGAAGTTGTCGCTCCCTCTGACGACAACAGTCTTTCAAATGTACGCATTCCAATGCTATAAACATATTTCTCCAAAATAGATGTTGGAAAACTTAGTGAACAAATCTTTCAGATTGTCACTATAGTGTACTTTTATAAGTCATATATCTTTTAAAGTCCAATTTAAATGTAGGGCTAAAAATTGGCATACCCACTACTTATTTGTGCAACACTTGCAACAAAATCAACATTATCTTCTAAATAAAAATAGGGGATGTAATATCACACAACTCATGTCATTATGCATGAGCTATTTATATATATTCCTTATTCATATGGAATTTACTTATTTTTAACATGAATATTTTAAACAATATAACGACATTTGCAACTCAACAATATATACATGTTGCGATTTTCATGTCTAAAATCAATCATACATTTTCATATAAATAGGTCTAATGACCTATAAATATACAGTCACAACGTCATATAAAAATCCTTAGTTGCTGTCAGATTTATTAAGTAGCGGAACATGATGTTATCTATAGTGGTAGAATGTAATTGATTAAAATCAATAATTGGTTATTACAGAACCAAATTCTAATCAAGATCAGCCTCTATTGTTTATTTAATTTTTACTCAGTCTATGTGCTTCTAGTACTCTATTACTGACTTGGGTTCTGGATCCAGATTATAATAACAAATTATGAGGCAACGATGTCGTCGACGACTGTGATAGTGTATTATAAAATTCTCCCATAATATTCATTGCTAGAATAAACCAAATCATTATCAATATATGGATCTAATTGTTCCGCGACCCCAATATTTGATCATTTGATGCACGTGCAAACTTATTTGGGGTTTTCGTCTTCAAGACGAATCTCTTCAAGATATTTCATGAGCGACTATATCAATATCGAATTTATTTTCCGCGGATTTTTATTTATTACACCGATCGGTCTTCTACGCTTATCGCATAGATATTATTATCAATTAAATTTGATTTGGTGCATTTATAAATAGTCACACTTTATATTCAATAAAGCATCTAGTAGTTCCTTGCTAAATACTGCAAGTTAAACTATTTACGCAACTTAGTTTGAATGATGCATAGAAGATCTTTATAAAATTTCTCGGCATTCTTATATCTTAAATGGGGTTTTCTTATCTCCCCCTAATGCCGGGAAATGATCTTCATTAAGAATGTAGTAATTGCACCGAGCTGTAACTTGATGCTCTATCATTCGCTTCAAGCGATTTACACATTTCGAAACACTATAGTTTTTGCTATATCAACCTCATGATCAAGTGCTATTTGACTTTTGTTTTCAATGATTATAAAATTTATTTAACTATCTCATATCTATGAGATTTATATATTTTGGAAACAAATAATTTATACGTTTCATGAGTTTAGAATAAATATCAACATATATAGCACTATGTCATTTCAGATTCTTCAAGAATCATACACATTATTTTTGACATTCTTCTAGGGGTTTTGATATATAATACAATTAAATTAATGTTCATATTCTCCCCCACATTAGATTTACAATGCTTATTGTGTCTTATATATTGATATGCTATATAGCTATTTTATGACATGTCTTTCGTGATTTTTATATTACCAGAACATTCATAATTGATGACTCTGTTAGAGTTCTTAATTCATCTGGTAAATTTTGTCAACACTATGTGTGTACTACGTGATTCAATCACGACTATTCAGATACGAACTTCATGTTCGTTTATATTATAATGCTTGTCACGAGAATTGATTTATTATTCCTCTCGCTAATCTCAGACAATACTTTTATCACAATCAATATCCAGAATATTTGCAATAACCCGTGACGGATTCTACATTTTTATGTGATATCCTCTTATGCGGGCAACAAACTTCATGAATATATTTCGAGCGGGGGAATTTGAATAATCTCTTATAGAGTTTGACATTTCAATATCGTTTCATCCGTTGTCTCATTTTGGTATGACCACGGTAATTGATATCTCCAAAAGAATAATATATTTCCACATTCACTTCATTAAATGTAATGATACATCTTAGAATTTTAAAATTTGATTACATTCACTTGATAGAATGTACTTGTATAGAATGATGCATCTTATATAATTATATTTGATCGTATTCATTTTACTAAATGAAATTGTATAACAACATGATGCATCTTATGTAATATAGTACATATATCATTGCATTCCACATGCATATTATATTGGTCACATTCTCTTCTTAGAATGGACATATGTCATCATTTTCAATCAATCTCAAGTTTCATCTTCCATTTATGTGAATTTTATATTCATTTTATGTCATTCAAAGACTATTATTGGATTTCATATCCATATATATACACTTTCAAAATATTGATCATCTTTATATGATCATATCATTCTCTTGATTGATATCATCATCTTTTATTGATATCATCAATGTCACTAGTATCAAAACTTATTGTATAATCATACATAAAATTCTAAAATGAATTGAAACCAAAAAAATTATCTCAATACTTACCACAAGCAATATGAAATTTTTGAGACTGCCAAATTGTATTCTTATATTGGTTGTCTCCCATGCTTTTGCAATATTCCAATAGAGCACTTGTGGTATTCAACCATCAAGTGGACACCAGCATGCCTCCTTTTTTTTTTGAAATCTTTATTGTTGATCTTTAGGCCTTCATTGTTTTCTTCTAAAAACTCCTTAAGATTTTCCAACCAAATGCCAAACTGTTTGATTTATCAGTGGTAGAGTCTCGTTCTCATAATGCGTTATAAAAGAAATATTATCTTATTGAAGGAAATAGTGGATTGCTTATATTTGGAGTAATAGAAAGTAAACCACTAAACAATAGAAATGACAAATACTTAAACAAAGGAAAGAAAATAATGCCAAAGGAAACAAAGGGTAATCCTTCTATTATTTCTTCCTTCACATCTTACAAAGGTGATCAATATATAGGTACAACAAAAGAAGTTTGTAAATTAATACAATGAATAATAATGAATGATTATGACTTTTGGAATCCATAACTTATGGAATGAATTGGTATTATTTTAACTAAGGATATATGTAAAGTCTAGGAATGAACATCCACTACACATTATTTCATAACAATTACGCATTTTTTTACAAGAAACTTATCAAACCATCCGAAAAAAATGCAAATTTAGTTTAAGATCACTTTGGAGGACTATTTTAATTTCAAAAGCAAAGAGTAGTAATCGACATGCAGGGCCGGCCCAAGGGCGTTTGAGATGGGTGACCGCCAGGGCCATGATATAAGGGGGCCCAAAATTACATATTTAACAATAATGTAAGCTAATCTAGTAGATCAACATTGGTTATATACTACTATTGATGCTAGTTTGATTATTGATCTTGACATACTTTGGTTTTATTTATTTATTTATTGTAATGATATATGAATTTATGTTAAACACTTGTAAAGTAATGACACTAATGAAAATCTGCCTTAGCTGGCCAATCAAGGCCCATGATTTGAATGCTATGTAGGACAATATCAAACTTGATACTATAATTGATGAATTTTCATCTAGACATGCACATAGATTTTTTTTATGATCAACTTGTTTTCTTGTTACTGTAGTTATGTTGTCCTTCGGTGTTTCGCAATTTTTTGATGTTGTTGGTTATGATTCCGTTGTTCTGTAGTTGTTTGTGATGTTTTTGTTTCAGTTATTGTTATTTTCTACCGATTCAATAATTATATTGTGTTTGACTTACATGCTAACCATACTATTTTCTTGAACGTGATTTGACTTATATTACTTATGTATATAAATTAATTTCTTTTAAATAAATAGTGGGCCCTTCTTAAAATTTTACCCCGGTCCTATTAATTCTAAGGAACGGCCCTGGTCCAAAGCTCCATAGTCGTTGAAGTCCCATTGATGCAATCATGTAATTGGAAAATTCATGATCAAAGACCATTACTCCCGAGAGATTTTATTGTGCAATGGTTGTAGAAAGGTTATACCAAGTGTCATACATTAAAGCCTCTTATTTTTTTACTCTCTTTCACATAATACACTTTTCGTGTGTGTGAGAGGTTAAAAATGAATGGTTGTAATGTATGCCATTTGGTACAACCGTTCTACAACGATTGTATTATAAAAGTTGGCGTTACTCCCAAAGAGCAAAGTGCAAATACAAATAAGTCAATCCTTATTGCAGCCATAGTAGGTTAAATGCCATTTTTTTTGTTGACATCAACCAGTGGAATCATTATTACTTTACATTACATATTTACAGTTAAGTAGAAACATCATACATTATCGTAAAACAATTGTCACTTAAACAATTGTTAAGTAGGTTAATGCCAAACAAAACAATTGTCGATTAAAATTCTAGTTAGGACTAGCCTATACAAAAATAAGTACCAAGCAAAAGAAGTACCATCATAAAACCTATTGCCATAGTCCAAAACTACCAAAAAAACATAATCCACAACAATCAAACATCGCCAACATGGATTAGTGAAACCACAAGTCTCTCATTTCCATCATCCAGGGATGTTGTATTTCAATTGGATTGAAATCTTCAGAAGAAAACAAAAGGAAATTTGTTAAACGTAACTTTCCAGTTGTAGAAAATTTACGTTATAAGAGCAGCCGAGCAGGGATAAAGAGAAACATGAAAATTGGGAGAAGAGTGGCGAGTGCTACTTCAAATGGAACAATATGAGCCAAGTGTATGTTGATTTGACTGATGATACCTTAGCCCCGGTCCAAATCGATGCAGTTTAAATTAATACAATAAAATACAACATCATTGATCGTTCCTTTCTAGGTGTCCAAAATCTACGGCAAGTATACTGGGTCAATTGTAGTCTAGTAAGGGTGAGTCATGGTGAAATCACAGGGACGTGAGGTTAAGTACCGAAAGACTATATTGTTTTGGTCCAAGTCAACAAACGACAAAAAAGTAAGGGTGATAAGATCAAGCTATACAACTCGATCAAGCTAAAGACTAAAATTACGTTAAGTGTGATTAAATGGTAAAAAGCCTAGCCATGACGATGCAATGATCAAGTAGTATCTCGTATAGCATCATGGGAATTAACTACCTACCAACCATCCATTAGTGATCAAGTGCTATGTTACCGGTGCAAACCTCTAATCTAGAAATGGCCCATCATATGAGTGTATGCAATTACTTTATTTCTCCTCATTGGTTTAAAGATGCTCTAGACTTAATGATTCAACATGATGAAGCTCTAAGGTTGCATAGACGAGCTATAAACCCCGTGTAAGAAACCTGTGACGCCTGTGTCCCGGATACCGAGTCCTTATCCGGAAAAGAACGTCCGGCAAGCATATAATTAAAATTTAATCTAATTATATACGCAAGCTTTACGTAGACAAACATTGAAGAACAAGACGAAAGGCAAACCGATAGACTCGGGCAACTAAAACGATTAACAAACAATCGAAAGCAACACAGGCCGCATCTAATACATCAACAAAAGACTTTAATCCAATTGTCAAATACAAATGATATGTTAAATCTCGATTACCACTAATTATCAACATTACAAATTTAAAACAGAATTAAGAATAACAACTTCAAATGCATCATCCCCGAGGTCACTTCTCAGTGGCCTCGAAAATAACCTACAATACACCACCTTCTCGGGGTGGGGAACAATAAAGAAAGGGGGTAAGTACATAAGTACTTAGTAAGGGGTAGAAGAATTAGGTACAATTAAATAACAATACAAACATATATGCATAACATGATAAGTTCAACAAACGCTACCACGTAGGTTGTAACATAAGATCACATTCACCCTCTACTAGATCACATAGTATAACCTTGCACAAGTAAGTTTGTTACATCAAAATCAAAAGACACTGCGCATGGTGAAGACTGCACCACGACACGGGAAGCACCTCAAAGGCACGGTTGTATTACCGTGTGAGAATTACATGAGTCCCTAGATACCAAGACATGTGGAGGTGCAATAGTCCCATGCTAAGAAATGTAAACGTGCCTCACCGACAATAAAGATGTTTTAGCTTTTAAACACAACACATATGTAATTTATGAGTTTAAGTCTAACCATCTGGTTCATTCACATAAAAGGCTTCTTATGGACATATAGTCCTAGACATTCTAGTTACACTACCTAGCACGTTGTAAAGAGATCATTGGCTACTAAGTCAACGTCCTGCAAGGCCTAAACAATCGTCTTCCGGTGCTCCCACCTTCTTCCTGTAGAGAGTCTCAGTTGTGGTACTGAGCCGAGGCTACCAGAAGTCGAAGTTAGACATTTCAACATAACATATAATGCCCCAAGGCATGCACACCGATTCATGAAGTGGCCTATGTTGGACCTTTACATATTGATTAACATTCAGAATTAGCCCAAAAAGTGCTTATGGGAGTTAGGCCTATGCCTACGGGTCCTTAGGCGTGCGCCCAGCATACTTGCAAAACTTTTAAACTCTCTGAATCGATAGACGCATGCCTAACAAGATGGTAGGCGCTCGCCTAGAAGTACTGAGAGTTCGTCCCCGAAAAAAGTCCATAGGCGCACGCCTATCAAGATGGTAGGCGCACACCTATTAAGATGGTAGGCGCACACCTATCAAGATGGTAGGCACATGCCTACCATGCCTGAAGCCCAATTCTACAGATTTTCAACCTGTATGATTATTTCCTGCGATTTCCTGCTCAGATTTCAAACTTTCTAGTCCAAAATCAGCACCCTTTTGGGTACCAAAACATTACCAAACCTGCAATAGCAATGCATATACAATCCAACACGAATTTAACATGAATTACAACCCAACAAAACCCGATTAGAACACCCGATTACCTTAATTCGGTAAGAAAGCGATCCAAAAGCAAAACCACGACGATTCCTTGACTTCTAAGAACTTTATATGAACCAAAAACCATTCTACGATTACTGAAACATTGGAAATAATCTAAAATACCTAAAATCGGATTTCTACCAAGAACGATTAAGATTCCCGAAAAGGTTAAAACTAAAAACTTACGAAATCACGAATCATTGATGTCAAAACGTTCACCGTGATGAGAAGAATACTTCCGTCTTCTGCGGTCTGCCCAAAATCCCTAAGGATTAGCCTCCAGGATGAAGTCCATTTCTTTGGTTCCGTTTTCTCCCAGAACTCAGAATACGTTACGCTTTTTTTCTTCCTAAAAGTGGCGTGTGTTTGTTTGTATTAGGGATGGGGTTTATTTATAGGAAAATAATAATAATTCCTTAAAATAATTTCCCATGACTTTTAGTTAAATCCTTTTTAATTAAGTAAATAGGATAAATAATAATTTGGTCATAACAAATGTCCCCAATTACTATTTTACCCTTAATGAAAACTCGGGGTGTTACAAAACCGAATTCCACTTAAGGTCGGTTTTACCTTTCGGTCTCTCTATCCCTTTTCCCACACAAAGAATCTTCGGTCGATCTCATTTAAGTGTGTGTGTGTGTGTGTGTGTGTGTGTGTGTGTGTGTGTGTGTGTGTGTGTGTGTGTGTGTGTGCGTGCGTGTGTGTGTGTGCGCGCGCGCAAGTGCTAGGTCATGAATCTAACACAAACATGCAATCAAGCTCAAATAAGGGGAGTTAACAACACAAGATCCTAACAACAATGCACAATCATTCCCAATAAACCAATAGAGATACAAAACTATCACAAAAGCATCATCTTGGCTAGTTAATGGATCTAGCCAATCATAGCTATGAAATCTAACAAGTCACTCAAGGATATCATACCTATGAACACAACTAAATTACAAGTAAAGGCTAAAAATTTACAAAACCAAAACCTATGAACTCAAGAAGAGAAACTTGCATTCAATTCATCAAAAGCTCCAATGGAGTTTACATCAATATGAAACTTATTCCATAAAAGATTCCAAGATCAAAACAATAATTCCTAATGTTTACAAGTTGAATTAGAAGCTAAAATATGGTGAATTTTGGCTGGAAGAGCCATGGAATTGGAAGTGTCTCCAAGCTAATGTTTTGGTGGGTAGATGATATGTTGGTGAAAATTGAATGTTATAACTTAAATGCCTTATCTGAACGCAATGGCGGCCGCTAATGGTATGGTGGCGGATGCCCATAGTAAGTTGGAGGACGCCAAGTCTACAAGGTAGGTGAGGGTAGCTGTCAGTCATCTAATGCATGGACAGTAGATCTTATCGCTAAAGATATCGGGCGCCAAATAGTGTTGGTTGTCGGCATAGCTGATTGGCGGCGCCATTGATGGTTGGAGGATACCAACAAGTGAAAATATGCGGTTTGAAGTTCCAATTGAAGGTGGCGGACGCCACATCCAGTTGGGGGATGCCACATCCAGTTGGCATAGGCCAACAATCTTGAAATGTGATTTCCAGCTCTTTTGCACATCGAATCGAATTGCGATTGAATCCTCGGCTTGACACATCCGCAAACCAGACTTTCAAGCTCGGTAATCTTTGCTACAAACACAAGAATACCATGCGTAATTCAGATAACAAAATTTGGGCATTAGGGCCTAGGTAAATAACAAAACTATGATTTTTATAATATATACTATTTACTCAAAAGGTCCCAATTTATCACAAGAACTGCTCAAAACAATATGATAATATCAATAAACGCATAGGAAATAGGTATATCATCGTAAAATGGATCATCTAGTTGACTTACATCAACCACTCCCCACTTAGATATTGATCGTCCTCGAGCAGATAAAGCGACAAAACAACTCAAGTCAAGAATAGGGTTACACAACATCAAGAAGTAAGTGATAATGGTTTTTTTCCGCTCATGGAGGAGTTTTTTTAAAATGATTAAACCCTAACCATGGGGTTCTCACTTATCATGTCCCACGGGATAAGTTGAGATGTTAATCAGGTTATCTTGTGACTCAGAGTCATGGGCTTGCTATTATACCAAAGAACTGAAAGAAGTCCCTCCTTTATGGGGTTCAAACCTTCACACTCCAGCTTAAGGGCCAACTGCCCTTTTAAAGCACTCAAGCCATTTACCACTAGGTCATGTTCTGGGACAACATTGAAGTCTTTCTTCAAACAGTAGTTAGATGGGGTTAGATTAGTTACAAGTCGGTTAAAAGGTTGTTACACATTTCTAATCTATATAAACTACTTTTCTAGTCTATATAAATGTAATTAAAGCTGAGATTAGTCAATTAGAATCATCAATTCCAATTCATGATGTTGAATTTTCTATACTTGCTCAAGAACAAGTTACCTGCCATTTTTTTTTAATTCCAAAGTTAATTGAAGATCTTCATCTTCTTGTCCACAATTTGATCATCTCACAAGTTTTATTCGTTTTTCAGCATGGTATCAGAGCTTATGTTCATTTCCGCTTAGAATTCTTTCAATCAAACTGTAAATTTTACTCAACTTATTTTCCTGATTAGTTCATATGGTTCGATCAAGTTCTTGGAAGTTTTACTTCTGTTTCTTATGGATATTAATGGCAGAGAGCAGTGCAATTGTGAATAATCAAGCAACTAGAAGTTCAAATTCAAGTCACAACAATGATAATCCAGTCTAATCTTGGTGCAACCACTGCTGAGAGGTTCTGAAAACTTTCATCGTTGGAGAAGAGCTATGCCCAAAGCCTTATCATCCAAAGGGAAACTATGATACATTGATGGCATATGATCGAATTCTTGTCAGTTGGATGCAACATAATGATTTGGTAACTTCTTGGTTATTAAACTTTATGAGTCCAATTATTTTTGAAAGTGTCTTGTAGTTTGATACTGCAAGAGAAATTTGGCTAGATATTCATGAAAGGTTTGGTAGATGAGATGCTTATAGGCTATAAAATCTTAAAGAGGAGATTGAGAAGGTGAAACATGGTTCATTGTCTGTTACTAATTACTTTACTTTAAAGATGAAAACGTTTTGGGATCAGTACTTAATCTTGAGACCAATTCCTCCTTGTACATGTCCAGACTATAGATTTTCAAAGAATACTATGCTAATGACTATATTTCAAGGTTTCTGAAGGGTTTGAATGGAAACTTTAGTAATGTGGTATCTCAAGTTCTTATGACACAACCACTTCCTGATGTGAAAGCATCTTTCGCCATGGCATTGAATTATGAGCAACAGACGAATTATACAAATGCTGGTACATAATCTAGGATATTAGCTTTATAGACTGAAAACAAATCCCAGGATGTGTGATTAGAAAATCACATACAATCATGTATCCGCTGGCTCCACGACATGTCTTACTGCCGGCTAGCAGGCATTTGGGGCAAGTAGTAGGTCGTTCTTCTTTATTAATTCTGGATATCTGTGATTTGATTTGCATGTTTAGAATCTGGCAAATTTTATGCATGCTATCGTAAACTATTTTGAAAGAACCGCAAGTGGAAGTTATATTTAAGACGTTATTAACTATATCACCATGTATAATCGCCATTTGGGATGGATGGTACCATGAGTGAGGTTATTCACACTTGCATGGGCATCCCATAGAGTAAGATAATACACGTTTAATTAATTAGATCCAACCCATTCATTGTAGACCGTTAATTGAAACATTGGGTTCTTCTATCTATGCATGAATTAGAACCAATAGGAAATCACACAATTAATTGAGAAGAATTAGGTTTATAAACTTGAATCGTATAAATCTAGTTACGTAATAAACTGAGGGTGCTTATTCGATACATGGTTTGGTTAAATTTTCTTTGAATTGGTTATTCGGCTATTTGAATTTGTGTATTTATTCCTTGATAGTTATAGTTTTCCTTTACGGTAACTATTGGTCTGAGACCACCTTGTTGTTAGTCCTAGCTTATTGGTTTGGTTTTTCCTTTTTGCCATCGGCCCTTGTGGGATATGACTTTGACTCATCGTACTATACTGCGATTGACAGTAGTCCTCTTGTTAGTATCGGTGCTTAAAGCGGATCACATGTCTTAAATGTATTTCCAGCTTCCACTCTATTTTTGATTTCACGCCGGAATTATTTTTTCAATTTTGGTCAAAGCAACTGGCACGTTTCGTGAGCAGGCTCATTGATGCGTGATGGCCTTTGGGGTCGCTTCTGTAACTGGATAACTAGCACTGGAAACCATCTTTACATTGGATGGTTTGGTGTTTTGATGATCCCTACTTTTCTTAGAACTATTCTGGATGTACAATGCAATTAAGTTCTTTTACAATAAGTTACAAATAAGTCGTTCAAATCGTTTTATCATCTATCAATAGGAGTGTTATCTATCGATAAAATATTCATTTTGAACCACCTCTATATTAACATATTGGTAAAAAGAGTACCATGTTGCATCTAGACTTCAAGAATGCCGTCTTTCCTATTGTAGGTTCGGCTTCCAGGATGGGTCGTTACAATTAAGTAGTTATTTAATGTATACAAACATGTTTTGTTTTTCGAGTTGGCTTTCTTTGTTACCACTGTCGGGTTGAAGTACATTCAACCAAGAATGATCAAAATAAGATTTGTGGCTCCCTGATGTTCCGGTGAGGTGCGGCCATGAGCACCTTTGTGCCACCGCGAGCTGATTGTATCTAGGGCCCACTGGTGATTTTATGAGTGTCAGGCCATCCATATTCCAACACTTCTTTCCTCCAATGGTTCGGTAACATTACAAGCGTACTCCGATTCTTAATAGGGTGCTGATCTGGATGATAGAGGATCCATTGGTGCCTATTGCATATTTTTTGGCTCGCATTTCAACCGTTGGTCCAATAAGCAACAACCTATCATTTCCATAAGCAATATTGAAGCCGAGTATAAGTCCAACTCTAATAGGGCGCTGAAGTTCAATGGTTATCATCCTTGCTAGTGAACTTGGCATTGTTATGCATCATCCTCCTATCCAATGGTGCAAAAAAATGAATGCTACTTGCCTTGCTGCTAATCCGATGTTCTATTTCTGTAATAAAAAAAACATCTTGAGATCAATGTTCATCATGTATGGGAATTAGTTGGTAACAGAAATTACAAATTGGTTATATCTTGTTAAGATCATGCGCTTACCATTCTAATAAAACCAATTGGTGTTAGTAAATGTGCTACTATATTTTCTTATATCACGCCCCTCAAGTGTGGGTCTATAAGAAGGGAGAGATGCCCAACACTTGACTTGTTTTTTTTGGGAAGTGTTTTTTTGGGAAGTGTGGGCCTATAAGAAGAGAGTGGGGCCCAACACTTGGTTTTTTGTTTTTGTTTTTGTTTTTAATTATGCTGGAAGTGGGGATTGAACTCGGGATCTCCTGCTCTAATACCATATTAAATTACCATCTCTCACAAAAGCTTAAGATGATGGGAAGATAGATAATAAACATTTTATATATCACAATACTCTAGAAGATCTCGAAGGATCCGCATAATAATTGCACAATATTGTGTGTTTACCATTTGTAATATTTTGCATTAATTCCTTGCTTAGCACCTAAGTCTTCACATATTATTTATATGTAATACGACAATTAGTTTTAGTAGAACGGTTGTTCTTGATCCTAAAATGGTATCAAAGCTCTCTGACTAACGTCATTTTCAGATCCTAGTCAATCGTAAAGAAATTCGTTTGGGTAGGGGTTCGTTACCGTAATCTACACGAACCCTAACCCCACCCATCTTCATATTTTTTCTATTGTTTTTTAGTCAACAAAATAAATTACTCTATGTCATTATTATCTTTCAAACCCCATAAACGCTTCTACAGGCCATGGCGATTTTTTTTCAGTTCAATTTTGATTTTTTTAATTCAATGGTAATGTGCAACTAAACCTCTCCTTTTCCAATCCAAATTTCTGCGTTTCTCTTTATTCTACCTCCTTTCTTCCATTTTCTATTTACGTCTCTCTTGCCTCCACCAATTGCTTCTTCCCTTTCGTCTATTAGGGTTCGTACAACCCTCCATTCCAAATTTTATTGGTCTTGAGCGGCAACTCTAGAACTTATTGCGTATGAATTAATACAACCAACGAAGGAGGTTAGTTACGTATAGATTGTCTGTTATCCTTACCAACGGGGATGACTATTGCATGTGTCGGGGGACTAATCACTCATAATTAGACTAATACATTAGAAACTCTTGTTTGCTCTGTTTGAACTTGCATAATCTTGCTAGTTTATTGTCACCAATTTACTTTTGTCTATATTATAGTTGGTCGTAGACCGTTGTCGTGACGTATCAATCTCGATGCCACTTTGATTTCGGCCCCCTTCGGATGGTGTTCACCGCTATCAAAATTCAAGGCTTGGTCTCCCAAAGGATAGGATCTTGAGGACTCGCCGGGTCACTGACTTGCCCTACATAGGAATACTCGGGGCGTACTTAAAGGTCTGATATAATAGGTCACACTCATCAGGAAATTTTAGGAAATATCTTGGCTGAAAAAGGAAGGTAATCGACGATTAAATTCTAGGATGTACGATTCCCATGAGATGTTTAATTCTCAAAGTTTAATCATCGAGAGAGATTGTCTCAGTTTAACCGTCATCGTGCTGATACCGACCCCCTAGGCGTACGATGCGAGGTTAAATCCTTGGAATGGTAGAATAGACTTTTTTTTAGAAGTTTATAATTCCTAAAATTTATCTAGTAGTGTTTTGAATTTAAATTCTGTCATTTTATTTTCAGCAATCATGTCGTCGCAACTTTCATCATTACTGAATGATAAACTTAATGGTAAAAACTTTGGAAATTGGAAAAGTAACATGAATGTGGTACTCATCTTTGAGAACGCGCAATTTGTTTTGACTGTGGAATGCCATGTACTTCCCGTACAGAACCCGTCTAAATCCATTAAAGACAACCGTCAAAAATGGATTGAAGCGGATAATAAGGCACGCGGTATCATCTTAGCATCAGTGTCGGAGGTCATTAGGACCAAACTTGAAGACTTTAAGAGTGCACGAGAAATCATGCAGCATTTATCCTCCATGTTTGGTGCCCTTTCTGATCAAGCAAGGCACGAAGCAGTGAGGATGGCCGTTAACGCTAAAATGAGGAGAGGTCAGTCTGTAACTGGTCATGTCATGAACATGATCAACTACTTTACTGATGCAGAAACTCATGGGTCAAAGTTTGACGATGCTACTCAGGTGTCTATGATTCTTGAATCACTTACACCTGATTTCCTACAATTCAAGACTAACTATGTCATGAACAAACTCAAGTTTGACATGCCATGGTTGATCAACGAACTGCAAGTCTTCGAAGCTCTCTCGTCTAACAACAGAGGAAAAAAAGGGGAAAAGAAGGCGGAAGCCAATATGGTTGAAGCCAAGGCGTCGAACTCTGGCCATAAGGCCAAGACCAAGTCTAAACATGTTACTGCGCCTAAACCAAAACCTATGAAGAAGAAGGCCAAACAGACCGCTCCTTCCAAACCTAAAGGGCAGTGCTTTTACTGTAACGATAGGATATTGGCGTTGTCAGTGTCCAGCATATCTCAAAGACTTAAAGGATGGAAAGGTCAAAACTGGCAATGGGAAGGATAAGAAAGGTAATTCGGAATTACTAGTCTTGGAATCCTTCAATGTAGCTAAAGATGTATCAATTTGGATACTGGATACTTGAGCTACTAACCATGTATGTTCTTCTTTGCAGATCCTTAGTTCGTTTGAGAAGCTAGAGGAAGGTACTCAAGTAATGAGAGTTGGCACCGGGGCGCTTGTTTCAGCTAAAGCGGTGGGAGCTATTGATTTAGTTTTTGGCAATAAAGTTCTACGTTTAGACCATGTTTATTTTATTCCAAACTTCCGTAGGAATTTGATTTCCGTTTCAACATTGAAAGAACAATTTTATTCAGTTTCCTTTATGAATGACGAATTTATTATTTCCAGAAATGTTTTTAATTTGTGTTCTACAATACTGGAAAACGGATTATTTTATTAAACCAACGCATGCTCCACTGCTTAACACTGAAATATTTAAAGTAGCATATCAACAATCTGCTAAAAGGCAGAAAGTTTCTCAAAAGAAGATAAAACATATCTTTGGCACCTTAGGCTAGGTCATATTTCCTTGGAAAGACTCAAACGAATGGCTAAGGGTTATTCCTTAAAAGAGTTATCTGTTGACACATTGCCGATCTGTGAATCTTGCCTGGAGGGAAAAATGACTAAGCGTCCATTCTCGTCAAAGGGAAATAGGGCTAAAGAACCTTTAGAGTTAGTACATTCAGACCTTTGTGGTCTGATGAATGTGCAAGCTAGAGGCGGATTCGAGTACTTTGTGACTTTCATCGACGACTACTCGAGATTCGGTTATGTTTATCTGCTGCATCGGAAATCTAAAACTTTTGGAAAGTTTAAGGAATTCCAAGCAGAAGCCAAAAGGCAACAGGGCAAGTCTTTGAAATGACTTCTCTCTGATCACAGAGGAGAGTACTTAGATACTGAATTCACTGACTATCTGATTGAACATGGGATTTGTTCTCAACGTTCTATGCCCGGTATACCTCAGCAAAACGGAGTTGCTGAAAGGAGAAACAGAACTTTATAGACATGGTCAGGTCTATGATGTGCTATGCCTCGCTACCGATTTCCGTCTGGGGATATGCTTTACAAGCAACGGTATACATACTGAATGTAGTACCGTCAAAGTCTGTCAAAAAGACACCTTTCGAAATGTGGAGAGGACGTCGCGAAAGCATACGTCACTTCCGTATTTGGGGATGTCCTGCACATGTGCTGGAAGACAAGACTACAAAACTACAAAAACGTACGAAAGTATGTTTGTTTGTAGGGTACCCCAAAGGAACACGTGGAGGTCTGTTTTATGATCCGGAAGATAACAAGGTGATAGTTTCTACTAACGCCACGTTTTTGGAAGATCAATATATGGCAGACTTCAACCCTCAAAGTAAAATTGTACTTGAGGAGTTACTTTATGATGAGGTCATACCACTGGTGACATCTAGTGTCACTGACAACAACACAACGAATGCACCTATCAACCCAGAAAATCCTGTTCCACCCAGGCGTACTGAGAGAGTGGTTCGGCCACCAATTTGGTATGAGATGCAATCAGAGGTGAACGTAGCCATCTCTGATGGAGTGGAAGATGATCCAGTGTCCTTTCGGAGGGCCATGGATGATCGTGACAAGGAAAAATGGGTTGATGCGATGAATCAAGAGATGAAGCCTATGAGTTCAAACATTCAAAGCATGGCTTGTAGCCAAGGGTTACACACAGAGAGAGGGTATAGACTACGAAGAGACCTTCTCCCCTGTGGCCATGCTGAAATCCATCCGGATCCTCCTTTTGATTGCTGCATGCCTAGATTATGAAATCTGCCAGATGGATGTTAAGACAACCTTTCTAAACGGCTTCCTTGACGAGGAAATATATATGCAGCAACCAGAAGGATTTATCGAGCAAGGCCAAGAGCACAAGGTGTGCAAGTTGCTAAGATCCATTTATGGGTTGAAGCAAGCATCTCGATCATGGAATCATATATTTGATGAGACCATTAAGTCATATGATTTTGAACAAAAATTTGATGAGCCTTGTGTATACAAGAAAGTCATCAAAGATAAGGTTGCATTCTTAGTGTTGTACGTAGACGATATTCTGCTAACCGGAAACGATAAGGGATTGTTGTCGGACGTAAAAAGTTGGTTAGCCAGCCAATTCCAAATTGTTGGGGAGATTTTGCATCATTAAAACAAAAGAAAATTTATAAAACCTATACTACCATGCAAAACTACCTCCTAACCGGCCGAATACCGGGTAGTTGCTAGTAAAGTTGGATAAGTACGGGTATCGATCCTCAGGGAATTGGGCTGTTGAATCTAACTTCATTAATTCCTCTTTATTAACTAAACCTAAACCTAAACCTAGACCGGAAAATAAGCTGGACGGAGGATTGTTAATCCAAAGCCAGGAAATATAGTTATGGACAAAATAAATAAAACTACATCTACGAAAGCTTGATAAAACTAACTATCAAATCGACCAACCATAAACAAACCATGATCAACATATTTCCAACAACCATCACCCCACGAAGGAAATAAGATAGACAAATATTTATTCACAAGTTATCTTGGATTATTATCTTATATAAAGAAGCGTTTCCTCTTCCGATTTATCACGCCATTAATTAGTTTACCTTCCGGTCTTAACTAATATCGATACGAATCAAAGATATGGATTAAATCCTAATCTAACAACATTATCCCTCAACTTCCGTTTGTTGGAATAATTATTGTCAATCTCCCTCACGATAATCTAATGAATCTATTAACTTCCGTTATCTAAATTCGATTAACATAAAGCATACAAAACATGAAAGAGAACAAGAACAACATAATGAATTAAACACATGAAAAATCCTATTTTTCCGGTAACGGTGATATCCCTCAACTTTAATCTAAGATAATCTTGCATCAAATTAATTAAATTGTGATCCTCTCGTAAACCTAGATATTTAACCTACGAACTTCCGTTATGTATAGATTAAAAATCTAATCTTTCCTATGGCGATCTAAACTACACCGACTTCCGTCATACGGTAGCATCAAATCATGCAATCATCTTCCGATTTATATGCATAAACAAATAAACATAGGAAAAGAAACAACTTTAAATAAAATAACTCACAAAATCATCCATGGAAGAAATCAAGAAGTCAGCTGGAAAAAGATTCACATGGTCATTCATGGTTTGACAAATTTTAACCCATCTTCATGCGACAAGAAAAAGAAGAAAAAACAAACAAAATAAAAGATCTAATCTAACCCGGATCACCCGAGCACAAGGCTCGGGTGATCCGCCTTGAAACTGCCCAGAAGTTGCGGCTGTGTAAAATTGTGTAATTAGGGTTTGTATGCATGCTGTATTTATAAGAGTAAGTCGGCTGCATCAAGAGTTTAAGTCGGTTGCTACAGTGCCGTGGCCGGACGCTCGTTTACCCATATGGACGCCCGTCCAGGGTGTCTGGACGGAGCATGGATGCACGTTTATGCTGATGCTAAAGACTCTGTACATGTTTTTGCCTCCTGGACGCTGGTTTACAATTCTGAACGCTGGTTCACCTCTTTGCTGTGCATGGAATATTTATTGGCATAAAACTTCTAAAATCCATATCTTGAGTTGTAGACCTCCAAAAATTATGATCCGAATGTCATAAAAAAGCTCTCGGAAAACTCTACAACTTTCATTAAGGACTCTTCTTCAGAAAACGCCTTTTTGACTAGCTCGTCGTACACGAGTCGCTGGATTTTCCCAAGCTTTATTTCATCTTCATCATCTTGTATCTCTTTCTTTCCATTTTAATCTTCAATCAAACATCATTTAGACCTCTTCCATTCCACATTTGTGCACCTAAAAGATGACAAAACCGAGCAAAACGTAAAACCATACAAAATAGATAATAAAACCACGATATTTACTCGATTTTGCATTTAAACCATTCAAAACGTCATTTGCTCAATTAATCGATTATAAGCTCGAATTCTACGAAAAACATCCATATATGGGGAATATTGATATAAAATATATCCTTATAAAACGTATAAAATCACCCTTAACAACTCCCCCACACTTGAACCTTGCTCGTCCCGAGCAAGACAAAACATAATCATCACTCGAGACAAATAAACACTTATGCAAATATAAAACATATTCAAGTAGTTTAGAGGTTCACCCAAGTGAGTGTGTGCATAGCCATAATAAATTTCCGCTAAATCCACACTTGAAATTGATTCAAACAAAACTAGCCAACATCCCATTTAAATTAGAAATATAAAAATGATTATAACATGCACCTCACAAAACATACTTATTCCGAAAAGAATGATAGAGGGTATTTAAGACCTTTCTGACATACTCAGAGGATAATCCCTACAACATATCTTTCAGTTTATACTGGGGATAAGATCGACGATAACTAAGTCTTTCGTTTAATTCATATCACTATTCTCATAAGTTGATTTAATTATTTCACTTAAACACACATCAGAATGAGCTATTGCCCTCATAGTAGAATAGGACATTTCCCGCTAATCCCCTACCTACTCCAATCATAAGGCAGCTTTTTCTAACTGTCGTGAGCTTTTGGTCATCATAGTGGAATAGGACATTCGTGGTATGACCTACCTCACCCAAATCATAAACCAGCTTCCGACACACACAATTACAATTATGTTTACTTAGAGATTTCTGGCTGGCAGTGGAAAAGATTATTTTCTAGTAGCACAGACCACTGAGCATAATACCTCAAGTAAACAATTTATTACTATTTCAAAGACTTAATCACGTTTCACTTATCACATTCAAACTTACAGATATTCACAGTATGTCATACTTTAATCCTAGAATACAAACTACTAAACTTTTCAAGAATTGTACATAAGCAAAGAAACATGCTATAATCATCAAAAATCTCCAACTAAAATGGGGTAGGCTTTCAACATTTAGCTCATCATCTACTATGGCACGTGAAAAATAGTGTCGGGTGAAACAACTAAATTTACTAAATATGCAAAATAATGCACAACTGATATAAGAACTCAAATGAAGACATGCAATGCTTACTTGGGACAAAACAAAAATTTTAAAAAATTTGAAAAATTTAGCACTTTTCATAGAAATATAATAGTATGGCAAATGAATGTAGATAACACATAAGCCATTCCCCTCCCCCACACTTAAATTGCAACTTGTCCTCAAGTTGTGCAGAAATAATAAATTAGTGAACTTAGCTGATTGGATGCTGGCAATTCCGGAAAAATCGGTAAAAACCAAAATTGCTGCATAGCTCAGTAGACTGTGGAGCATCAAAGGACAACTGAATTCATCGTGAAAGTGCACAATAGCTATAGAAAGTATCCTGCAGACTTGATCAGTGCAAAAAGAGTCTACGGGGAAAAAGGATTATACATGTAAAACACATGGAAAAGGAGATATAGAGATATTTCAAATTAAGCTCATAGAAAGATGGAACATATACATGGAACATTACAAAATAGTAGGCTAGGTGCAACTACATGAAAATATACTACAATGCAGCCTACATGATATGCAATCCTAAAAATAAAATAAATAAAAATAAATTCTGACAGGCTCAGGCTGAGCAAGTTGGGAGGACAACTCTACAGTGACTACGGCCCGTGCAGAAACAAAATAAAAACGAGGTAGTATTACGGAAACCGACAGTTAACTACGCTCAAGAAAAATAGAAAAACAATGCAACTAGATGATATGCAGCTAAATGATATGCATCTAAGTGATATGCAAAAATAAAAGAAAATAAAAGGAAGAAAACTAGCCCACTCATTTGCAACACGACATATATATAATAAACGCGTCTACCAAATAATGACAAAGTTATTTATAATAAGCAGCAGTCTTTGTTCATTACATGCAATGTAGACGCGCTTTAAGACTCATTGAAGGTGATAGCATTATGGAAACCAAAAGTTAGCTATACTAAACAGATATAACTCATATGGCCTGTATGGTAGCAACGGAAAACCGACAGTAGCTACCCATATGAGTTACATAAACAACAAGGAAGCACATAAGTCTCAAAGCTTAAAAGATTCGTCACAGCGGTGTGTAGCATACGGAAACCGACATTAGCTACTAAATAACAATAAGAACAGTTATAGCATACGAGAACCGACAGTCACTATAACTTGCATAGATGAATCAAGTATATTATCAATTAGATTTAATTATTTAACATGGATCCGTAGATGGAAAGATGTAAATATGCAAGTTCAGAACATCTACGTAAAATTACTTAGCCACAGAAGCTCGAATGAAAAATCCACATCAAATAAAAGCATTGAAAATCAAGTTAAGAGGAATTCTGGAACCTGGACGTGCGTTCAACAAAGCAGACGGGCGTTCACCTGGATTTTTAGCCCTGGACGCTCGTTCGACAAGTCAAACGGGCGTTCACCTGCAGATTATGAACTGGACGGGTGTTCACTTACCTGAACGCTCGTCCAAACAACGACTTTGCAACAGAAACGCAAAAAAAAACACAGCAAACCCTAACTAATCATCATCAACACACATACAACAGCCGCATATAAATTTTAGCACAGAGCACACAAGGTTAAGATTAAATTATACTTCACGTTTCACGAATCGAGTAAAAAACTTTTTGCACATTCTTAACCCAACGGTCATCGAAACATGGCAAAAATAAAAACTCTCGATTTGTTAAACGCTACTTTTATTGAAATAAAATAAAAACAAATAAAACGTAACAAAATAGAAAAATTAACGAAAGAAGATTCAACAAAACACCGATTCCCCGGCAACGGCGCCACTTTTGTTGGGGAGATTTTGCATCATTAAAACAAAAGAAAATTTATAAAACCTATACTACCATGCAAAACTACCTCCTAACCGGCCGAATACCGGGTAGTTGCTAGTAAAGTTGGATAAGTACGGGTATCGATCCTCAGGGAATTGGGCTGTTGAGTCTAACTTCATTAATTCCTCTTTATTAACTAAACCTAAACCTAAACTAGAACGGAAAAATAACTGGACGGAGGATTGTTAATCCAAAGCCAGGAAATATAGTTGCGGACAAAATAAATAAAACTACATCTACGAAAACAGTAAAACTAACTATCAACTGACCAACCATAAACAAACCATGATCAACATATTTCCAACAACCATCACCCCACCGAAGGAAATAAGATAGACAAATATTTATTCACAAGTTATCTTGGATTATTATCTTATCTAAAGAAGCGTTTCCTCTTCCGATTTATCACGCCATTAATTAGTTTACCTTCCGGTCTTAACTAATATCGATACGAATCAAAGATATGGATTAAATCCTAATCTAACAACATTATCCCTCAACTTCCGTTTGTTGGAATAATTATTGTCAATCTCCCTCACGATAATCTAATGAATCTATTAACTTCCGTTATCTAAATTCGATTAACATAAAGCATACAAAACATGAAAGAGAACAAGAACAACATAATGAATTAAACACATGAAAAATCCTATTTTTCCGGTAACGGTGATATCCCTCAACTTTAATCTAAGATAATCTTGCATCGAATTAATTAAATTGTGATCCTCTCGTAAACCTAGATATTTAACCTACGAACTTCCGTTATGTATAGATTAAAAATCTAATCTTTCCTATGGCGATCTAAACTACACCGACTTCCGTCATACGGTAGCATCAAATCATGCAATCATCTTCCGATTTATATGCATAAACAAATAAACATAGGAAAAGAAACAACTTTAAATAAAATAACTCACAAAATCATCCATGGAAGAAATCAAGAAGTCTTTGAAAAAGATTCACATGGTCGTTCATGGTTTGACAAACTTTAACCCATCTTCATGCGACAAGAAAGAAGAAAAAAACAAACAAAATAAAAGACCTAATCTAACCGGATCACCCGAGCACAAGGCTCGGGTGATCCGCCTTGAAACTGCCCAGAAGTTGCGGCTGTGTAAAATTGTGTAATTAGGGTTTGTATGCATGCTGTATTTATAAGAGGAGTAAGTCGGCTGCATCAAGAGTTTAAGTCGGTTGCTACAGTGCCGTGGCCGGACGCTCGTTTACCCATATGGACGCCCGTCCAGGGTGTCTGGACGGAGCATGGACACACGTTTATGCTGATGCTGAAGACTCTGTACATGTTTTTGCCTCCTGGACGCTGGTTTACAATTCTGAACGCTGGTTCACCTCTTTGCTGTGCATGGAATATTTATTGGCATAAAACTTCTAAAATCCATATCTTGAGTTGTAGACCTCCAAAAATTATGATCCGAATGTCATAAAAAAGCTCTCGGAAAACTCTACAACTTTCATTAAGGACTCTTCTTGTAAAACGCCTTTTGACTAGCCCGTCGTATTACGAGTCGTTTTTGGGATTTTCCCAAGCTTTATTTCATCTTCATCCTCTTGTATCTCTTTCTTTCCATTTTAATCTTCAATCAAACATCATTTAGACCTCTTCCATTCCACATGTGTGCACCTAAAAGATGACAAAACCGAGCAAAACGTAAAACCATACAAAATAGATAATAAAACCACGATATTTACTCGATTTTGCATTTAAACCATTCAAAACGTCATTTGCTCAATTAATCGATTATAAGCTCGAATTCTACGAAAAACATCCATATATGGGGAATATTGATATAAAATATATCCTTATAAAACGTATAAAATCACCCTTAACACAAATGAAAGATTTTGGAGAGGCGAATTATGTTCTAGGGATCCAACTAATAAGGGATCGTAAGAACAAGATGTTAGCTCGGTCCCAGGCATCTTATATTGATAAGGTGTTGGCACGATATAGCATGGAGAACGCAAAGAAGGGTTTTCTACCAACCCATCACGGCGTTCACCTCTCTAAGAAACAGGGTCCTCTGACTCCTGAAGAAATAGAGGCTATGGGAACAGTGTCATATGCTTCGGCTGTTGGTAGTCTAATGTATGCAATGTTGTTCACTAGACTGGACATCTGTTATGACGTTGGAATCGTCAGCCGTTATCAGTCCAATCCAGGAATGGAACATTGGACAGTAGAAAAGAATCTCCTCAAATATATGAAGAGAACGAGGAATTATATGCTTATATATTCGGGTTCAAACCTGGATATAAAAGGGTACACTGATTCTGATTTCTAGTCGGATAAAGATGATTTCAAATCTACCTCTGGCTCAGTGTTTCCTCTCGGAGGTGGTGCAGGCATTTGGAGAAGTGTAAAACAATCCAGTACAGCTGATTCAACTATGGAAGCCGAATACATAGCGGCCTCTGAGGCAGCTAATGAAGCAGTTTGGCTGAAGAAGTTCCTGGGTGGTTTAGGAGTAATCCTAAATCACAACGATCCGATATGTCTCTATTGTGACAACAATAGGGTTGTGTCAAATTCGAAGGAACCCCGTAGTCATCGCAAGTCAAAGCATATAGAGCGAAAGTACCATTTGATCAGAGAAATTGTTCAACGAGGAGACATTTCCGCATGTAAAATCCCTCCAAGACAACCTGGCTGATCCTTTCACCAAGACATTTCCGTTAGAAGTCTTCAACAGGCATTTGGAGAATATGGGTATTAGGGACATGACTCATTTGCTTTAGAGCAAGTGGGAGATGTAGTTTGCTGTAATATAGATATAGGGTGTGCTCTAAAACAATTAATCACTTGCCTATCGTGCAAGTGGGAGATTGTTAGGTGTAGTGTCCGAAAGACAATTTTGTAATTGTTTTACTTAAATAAATGACAGAATTATATATTCATTTTATAATTTGCATTTATGCTTATATTATACACTGCTGAAAACCCTAAGTATATCGGTATGTAATCACATAACTCAGTGTATGGCATACACACGAGGATTGAGTTAGTGATGATATGCTTAAAACTAGTTAGTCCGTGGTGAATTTAATCAGAGTATGGGTCTCATGATTAATATACCAATAATGCGCCCAGAACACTTAACGGTGTGACCGTCTTATCCGGACCGTCGGTATAGGGTACCTAGTGGGGCATTTATACATGATGTCTATCATATAGGACTGGACCGATTTAATTTGAATTCTCGATATAATTCCGTGATCGAGAAATCTTATCGAATCACAAGATGATCATATATGGATTAATCTCAATCCTGATGTGATCACAGTCTACTGCTTGGTTCAAAGTAGGTTTTGATGTGTTAGTTAAGGATCACTTGCTTACATGTGATCTGAACACTTCTCGTTGGCTCTATTCTGGAATGAGTGAGTAGTCTGTGACCTCACAGATATGAAATCCATTCCTTCCTGCGGAAAGTAGACAGACAATTCCCTTATTTGTTAATCCTAGAAACTGATCGATGGACCCAGTTCATATTATATTAGTTATGAACTAATTGATCACTAGGAGGTTAATGGTAAATTTGGATAAGATGTTTTGAGAAGGGTTTACGGAAATATCCTGAATCAAAACGAACAGTCTATGGAGGATTTATCCGTATGTAATGATTATATCAATGGACGCTTATCGACTCAGTGATTAGAGTGTAAGTGTATATCTATAATCGATAGAGTTCAGTTCCGGGTTTATGGTGGCGTAATCCCGGAATTAATATATTGAATAAGAATTGTTATGTTCGATGAATAATTTTATTTAATTTATTGTAGCTTGTGGTTATAGGTCCATGGTCCCCGATGTGGCTCCTAACATGCATATGTTTCTTGACGTTGGGCCTCAAATAATAATTAAGTAGTTGGACTATTTAATTGATGTGCGATTTATTATTTATTGGACTAAATAATAAAATACATGGAAAATACATTTTTCGTGGACTCGGCCCATTATGTGAAATTTCGTGTGAACCCTAATTTTCTAGTATTAGGGGCGTGTTTTTGTCTTGGTAATTATTAAGTAATTAGTTTTCTTGATAATTATAAGACATATGATTAATTGTTTATTTGTTAAATAATTAATTAAGGAAAATATATTAGATTGATCCTTAAATATTCTAGATTATTCTAGGAGTATCTTTTATGGAAAATGATTATTATAATTGATTTTGTATTAATTATTAAATCCTTGGAGGACAAGGATTTCTCTCCTATATAAAGAGAGTTCTCGTAAGCCTTTTAGGCTTTCACAATACACGACATATACACACCAAAATAAGCTAGGAATTTTCGGCCAAGCTTAGGGTTTTACGAGTTGGGAAAATTTTCGGGATTTTCCGGGTAGCATATCAAGGAGGTCAAGCATCAAGGATCCACATCCACCGGTTGTTGCTTTATCTCAAATTGGATCTCGGCTTCATCAATCTTTTGGATCTCGCTTTTGATTGGTAAGTAGATCTCACCTTCTTGTAGGTAGATCTTAAATTATGTAGTTTAATTTTATATGATCGTGATCCTCTTGTTTATTCCGCTGCGTAATCGGGCGGATCTAGATCCGTCCGGCGATATTACACCCAACACTACTAACATGTACATGAAATCTGTCGATCAACGTAGCTGGCGCCGATTATCATGAACTAGTAACTTACTAGGTATTCAGATCTAGCGATATAGACCGTCGCAGATCTGAAGAACGCAATCACTATTTCATGATTTCATGAATCAGATCTATACATACATTAGGTAAAATAAACTAGCTACTACATGATTAAACTAAATAGACAATTAAAACATACTAGTCAAATAGAACAACGACAGATCTACATCTTGGAAAAGACAGAAAATCATACCCTCGAAGATGAGTGTATATCTCCCTCAGATCTCTTCCTAGGCGGCGAATCCGTCATCTCCGCGACTAGAACTCATAAAATAAATATTTTTCAAGAACAAAGAACTTTATTGCATAATACTTGTCTTGAAAATTGTACACACTGAATTCTGAGGCGATGTCTCTTATTTATAACTAAATAAACCGACTTAGAAACACCTAGAACTACTCCTCGTCCAAGAAAAAGCGTTTGGGAAGATTCTGGAGCCTCGGTAACTCGGCGGTACCTCCCGATTAACCAGGGGTATTTTTTTTTTTTTTCTTTCTGACGACTTAGCTTGGAAGGTTCTGGAATACCCTAGGTCCAATCTTTTCGTTCAGTCCACTCCAGAATTGTCCGCAAAACTCAGCCCAATATTTCGTATCCTGAAATAATCAAATAACGCACGAAATAATATCGAATAATGAAAAATAAACGTTAAATGCAAAATACTCGACTCATGAACCCGACATATGATATTCAACTCAAATGGTTCATATCTATAGGTCAAAACAACTATTTTTAGCTTATAATGGATAGAATACTGATGTCGTAGGATAGACTATTTTAAGCGTCATCAGTACAACCCTCTATGTGTTGATTACAATGGTGACCACACGTCACTATTTTTTTTCAGCCAATTTTTTAGGGTATCAAATCCTTTAAGGATGATATTCCCTCCAAATATTTCTTCCTCTCTATCACTACTTTTATGACTCATTACAAAAATTGAGTCATCCATTGTAAATTCAAGCAATAGCAGGTTGATGTGAAGCAGTTGTTGCTGATTGATACGAGGAAGGTTGTTGCATGCACCATGTGAAGGAAGCAAGATTACTACATTACGAACCAATCGCCATTTTCATTCAATTTCCAAGGATCTGCATAATAATTACACAATATTGTGTATTTACCATTTGTAATATTTTGCATTAACTGCTTGCTCAGCACCTAAGTCTTCACATATTATTTATATGTAATACACCAATTGGTTTTAGTAAAACAATAAACGCTTGATCGTAATATATCTGAACCCACGACCAACTTGCTGACTTACTTCAAAAGTCTCTCAGCCATGTTTAGTTTCATATTTTGAAGACCAATCTTCATATGCACTCCGTACCCATAAGATTACCGGAGTGTTGAAACACATACCTTACTGGTTGTACAATCTTTCAAATGTAATGATAAAGCCTTGTAGTTGTGTTGTAGATATGGATAGTTTACTTTTGAATACTTTAATCATTTATCTCTTTGTTAGTGCTATATATGTTAAAGTCATTCCACATTTAACTTCTGCATTGTTTTCACCCACCATATTAAGAGATGACTTCCTCACCTCACAACCCAGGTTTGGGGATGATGACCTCCTCTTATATGGGTTTTAGCTCATGTTTTCCATACGTGAGTATCGGAGCCACCATTTATTGTGCAAGGTTGGCCTATTTGTTGGCCTTGTGTGCCCGACCCACACTTGAGGCGTGTTAAAGTGTCCGTATTTTAACTTGTGGTTGTTTCACCCAATTATATTAAGAGATGGACTTCCTCACCTCACAACCTGTTTTGCTTGATGGCGCCCTCTTATATGGGCTTGGGTCTATGTTTTCCACAATATATATGATTTACCTTGCCAATGTAAATGCACATGTATTAATCACAGTGATTAGATTTCTCTCAAATCTTTACTTCAATAGTCTTCCAGAAAAAATAAAAAATAAATAAATAAATGCTGCACAATCTCTTGAAATTGAACACTTATGGAAATCCTTACTTTCCACTGTATAAATAATCTGTAAATACAGATAAGCTTACATTCACAAATGGTTATTAGAAAGGAAATTAAAGAACCAATGGTAATGTGAATAGTGTTGATAGTAGGAAAGAAACCAGCTGGCTATATTGTAACGTCCTCAATGAAAGCTTCCAGATCATTGCAAGAGGATCCACCATTTTCGACGCCTTTTACGCAAACACCCTGCCATTGCTTTGCTTTTCGCCTCAATTCTTTTCCCTCCTCACTTTCCAAATCCATAAATCTCTTTAAAAGTCTAGCAATTTCTTCCCTAGTTATCAAACTGTCATCATCCCTTTTCATTCTCCAACCGGTTTTCCAGTCTTCAACAATTTGTTTAGTATTCGTGACTTGATCGAAAAATATAGGGAAGCAGAGCATAGGGAGGCCGGCATACAAACCTTCTTTCGTAGAATTCCACCCACAATGGGACCAAAATCCACCTACAGATGAATGAGACAACACTCTCAACTGGTTACACCATGGCACAACAATGCCTTTAACATCACCCTCTTTCATGGATTGGATCGCTTCATCACGCGATATCCAAAAGAATCGAACCCCACTATTGCATACACCGGCAACAATTTCATCCAATTGGGTACTAGAGACGGATAGGAAGCTACCTTGTGATATGTATAGTACAGAACCTTCTGGCTGAGCATCTAACCATTTCATGTACTCTGGTTCCGGTTCCTTGTGGTTACAAGGTGATATGTCCCGGTAAGGAATCGCAGGACCAATTGAATAAACTGGAATGGAATATATCTTTCGTAGTTGGTCGATTACTTGAGCTTCAAGTTCATAGGTAGAAGTAAACAAAAGAAATTGTGATTTGAAAACCAGAGAAATGCACTCCAAGCATGTGGACAACATTTCTTTACCTTTACCATTTATTGCGGTCGGAAGATCGGCTACACGCATTGGAGCTACACCAGGAATGTAATCTACCAGTTCTTCTCCTTTTTCTGTAAATATGTCATCATTTGCAAGAAGATAATCAAAGAGACGTACAGTACTGTATCTGAAATTTTATGTTAAACAAAAATTGTTCAATCCAGCCTATCTATCATTAATATAAAAGTCTGTTGTGAAGTACTAGTAGACTTGTGAGTCCTCTTCCTGCACAAAAATGTGTTGTCCCTTCGGCCTCAAGCTAAAGGAGAAGACTCGACTTTTATATCTTAAGCAACAACTCCACTTCAACTCCTTTAATTTTTCAAATATCCGTATATTTAAATATACACTTTCAATCATCGTAATTTTGTCACCATAATTCATTTTTTTTTGTTATTTCATTTCGATATTTCATTTGATATTTTTCTGATATAATTTCTAAAATTCGAATTTTCCCAATGGTTCACACCGGATACAGTGACACTGAAGGTGTTAAAAAACTGAACATGCAATGACGAGAACACTTGAAGATGCAATGACTTTTGAAGATTCAGTGACACTATACGAAGACCATATTATGTCACTACATTTTTAGTAATGCTTTATAAGGACCAAAACATATGTCATTGCATCTTTAGTGACAATCAAAAAATCCAGTTAAAAATCAAAATGCCGTGACAATTGAATATGCTGTGGACATTTGAAGATGTATTAACAATTTAAGATACAGTAACAATCGTAGATGTAGTAACAAATGTCAATGAAGTAAGAATTGTATATGCAGAGACATCAATATTAATGTACATTGTAACAAGAATTTAAATGTCATTGCAACAATTGTGCATTGATTCCAAAAAAAAAGGTGGCGGAGGAGCCTAAGCAGGTTTCGTAATTTGATGGGAAAAAAACCAGGAGATGCACGATTGCACAATAACTAAGAGCAGCCCTAGTGGTCCAAATTTAGACAATATTCTTTGCTCTTTTGGCAGAGTAGAATGTAGGAAGACTTTGGAACAGCAATCCTACCTGTTTCAAGTGTTCAGTTTGTGAAGCCATAGTTATTGGTGAAGGACAAGCAACATAGGGATTTTTGTAATAGCTATCTCAAGAATCTCTCTAGTGAATTACCTCCAACATCACAGGAGAAGAGTGGACTAACAGGATTACACCACCTGGAACCTCTATAAAATCTGCCTACTTACTTTCTGCATTTACATTCTGCATTTAGTTTATTACACACATCAACCTACTGAATCTAGCAACTGAACTCACACACATACACTACTAAGTATCTAATACTTGGTATCATATTTTACAACAAGTAATAAGGCTTAATTTTTAATATAATTCCGTTGCACAAATTTAGTAAACTCACGGTCAATGAGACTATCGAGTATCAAAGAGAGTTATGAAGTATCAAAGATTTCTTTGAAGTTCTTGAGCTTGTTAACTCCAAAAGTTTTAAGTGTTAAGTTTATTCACCCCCCCCCCTCTAAACTTAACCAAAGCCTTTTCAAGGGACCAACACTATCTAATAAATTATACACCCGCCGCACACGGGGAGCTAACGAAATGTGAAAATGCAGAAAATAAACTAAGCTCGTTTCTTCATAACGCCTAGGACAATTTCAAAATACCAACGTAAAGTAAATCATTCACATATATCCTATTGCTCAAAGTCGATGATCAATCGGGGTCCATATAATCATATTATATCTACTATATCTAATCCATACAATAAGATTTTATGAAAAGGATAGATTAAAAGTTACCGACTTGCGTCTTATTTTATCAAATCAATTAACCAATTAACGTTTAATCAATTAAATGATTTTAATTGAAATAAAATTAATGGTTAATTCTAAAATGATTTCAATTTTTATTTTAATTAATTAGAACTATTCTAAAACAAATCAAAATTAAAGTTAAGTCTCTTTTGTTTCTTTTCCTTTTGATTCCTAATCAAAGGGGGTGTCTTTGGTTTCCAAAACCAAAAAGCATCAACCCAAGCCATTATCAAATATTTGATAAAGCTGCCTAGTTGACTCATCAGTCCACTTTTTGTGGACCAGAGGACAAACCCTTTTACTCCATAAATTGAGTAATGTCATATGGCATCCCAATGATCAAGCTATTTGATCCATTGGTTAGCCACATGACATCAATTAAACAAAAGAGATATCAATGTACTATAAAAATTCACAAAACAACAAAAGAAATTTCGGGGTCCACCAAGAGCCACCACCCGACGCCGACCACCATAGGGGCGCCAATCGGTAAAATAATGGCATGAATATAGATAAATATTTTGATAGATTATCTCCCCCATTATCTACTTTTAGCCAATGACTTAAACAGTTGTCTTTACCGAAAAAAGTGCCAAAGCCCCATTTTTTAAGGAAATAAATTCATCAACCTAGAAAAAAAAAACACATTTCATTAATATTTAATATTATTTTAATCAAAAAATTCAGAATATCTATCATCATTATAATATCTAATCACAAATAATTAATCTCTACCATCCTTCTATATATATTATCACCATTACAACATCACATCACACACAAATTATCCCTACAACTCTTCTATATTTATGCTCCAATCATCTTTCTCCATATCATCCAAACATCACCAATCAATATCCTTATGAGCAAGAGTAATGGTGATCGGGAGATAAGGATATTGATTGGTGATGTTTGGATGATATGGAGAAAGATGATTGGAGGATAAATATAGAAGAGTTATAGGGATAATTTGTGTGTGATGTGATGTTGTAATGATGATGTTTGACTATGTTATTCTAGAGACAATGTTCTATATGGTTGTCAAATGTCATAGATAATGCCCATAAAAACTTCTCTGTTTCTTGCCTGTTATTTTGATTTTTGGTCAATTGAGTATTCTATCTCACCAGAAAAGGAAAGAATTTCTCCAAAACTATGTCACTAGGGTTGCTCTAAGGCAATGTTTGGACACAAATAATTTTTGATTCGTTTTAACCCATCCCATCACTTCATCACACCAATGCCTTTTAATTCATTATTTATTTATTTTGCTCATACCTTATAATTTCTCTCACCAATCACTTCTACACCTACAAATAAAAAATCATTAAACCATCTCTTAACACTCTACTACCTTTTTTACTACTCCATCCGTTCTAAAATAACTGAGACAATTGCTAAAAAATTTTGTTTCAAAATAACCGAGACTGAACATTTTTCAAAGCAGCATTTATTGCTAATTTTTCCTGTTTTACCCTTATTTAATACTAGGTAACAAGTTAAAAAGAAGAATGAATTAATTGTATCATAGAGATTTTTTAGTCATTTGTATTCTTAAAATCATAACATTAAATCACATTCTTAATAAACATGTTTTTAACAACTGTCTCATATATTTCAGAACGGATAAAATATTATTTAATTCATTATTCTACTATCCCTCGATAATAATTTTATATATTTTACTCGTTTGACCCAAAAATCTAAGCTTCTTCCCCCTCCCAAAAAAAATGATAAATTTAACTGAACAATTGCAAAATAATTGATGGGGAGTTGTAGGCTTGTAGCTAAGGGTGTACAACGAAATTGGAAAACTGAACTGACCGACTGAACCGGATTAAACCGGACCGGAAAATGATGAACCACATGATTTTCCAATCGGTTTTTTTTCATTGAAGAAAAACCGAACCGGAAATCCAATTCGATTTTAAGCTTTTATCCATAAAAACCGTATAACCGAACCGAACCAGTTATACTTCATTTTTAATTATATTTATATATATATATATATATATATATATATATATATATATATATATATATATATATATATATATATAATTTAGGGAATGAGGGAGAAGGACGATGTAAATATTTCATCAATTGAGTAGAAGGATGATCTTTTAAAACTTTTTGCATAAAGGACAAAACTATTTATCCATTTGTCGAAATTCATTTGTGTTCGGAATTCCTTTGTTTAAATTCACTACCGAAATTCAACATTTAAATTCACTAATTTTCAAAACTCATTGTCGAAATTCACTAATTTTTGGGATTCACTATCGAAATTCAACATCGAAATTCACCGATTTCGGGATTCTTTGAGGAGATTATTTGATTTTTAGGATTATTTGTTTGTCTTATCGCTATAAAAATTATGCGATTTGTCTTCTCCCTATAAAAATATGTGTAAATTGTCTGTATTCTTAAAAATATTCCAGATTGTGTCCTTATCCCTAATTTCCCATAAAATTTAATTTCTTCACTAACTCCTACTATAAAACCCCACACACACAACCCTAAATTTCTAAACCTTATACTTCGCGTTTCTACCTAAACCTAAACCTAAAATGCTTCACGATCGCGCCGATAACCGCTGCGTTTTTGAGCTCACCGGCCGTTCTTGCTTCTTCTAATATTCTTCATCCTTTGATCGTGAAAATTTGAAAGAACTGAAATTGTCGTGACAACGACCAGCGTGGCTTATGGTGCCAATAATGGTGTTTGTCTCATTTTTAGAAGAAAAAAATCAAAATTTTATGGTAAATAAAATACGATCGAAAATCGAATCGAATCGAATCGAATCGATTTGTATTGGTTTGACCAATTCAGGAAAAACGACCAATTCGATTCGATTCGAAAATATCAAAACCATGCTTCTGATTCGATTGAGAAAATCGTAAAACCGATCAAATCTTTGGTATGACACACCTACTTGTAGCCGACAATCATAGAATGAAATTAAATACAAGTATATATATCTTTTTCCTTTAAACAGCGCATTATTGGGTAAACAAATTATTTTTGTCCTTATATATGTCTTATCTCCCTAAACAAATGTATTTAGCAGAATTGTCATTTTCAACAATAATTCATTTTTTCCTCAAAAAGAAAACAATTATTCATTTCCCCTTAAAAAAATAATACTACTAATAATAATAATTCAAAAAAAATAATAGAAAAAAATAATTCTGTAAAACTTCAACAAAAATTGAAATATAGTTAATAGTAAGAGTTAAATCGCGCAGTTAAGCAAATAAACGGAAGAAAATACGTACGAGAAACGTCGACATTGAAATGATGATGTTGAGCGAGAAGATCAATGTGATAGAAAATGGAGAAAACGGTCGCCGACTGAGTCCAATACGATGCCACCGGAATGTTCCTCCGGCTACCCAACTCCACCACCCACTTCAAATACGTATCAAATATTATAACACAAGGCTTCGGCAGCTTATGATCAAGACGGTCCAACAGCTGCTCCACTGGTTCTTCCATCTTTGTCAGAGTAGCTCGAACAAACCCAGGCCAATCTTTCCCCGTCCTATTTCCGACGGTATGACTTGTGGAATTGCAGTTAGACGGAGGTTAGAGGGCAGTACTATGTCGTCGGAGCTTAGGAAGCCATGCCATTCTTCAGTCACGATGAAGGTGACGATGATGTTGTTCGGCCGGCAGCTGGCTATGAGCTTGCAGAAATTCAGCAGGGGGTTTATGTGACCCCTACCGGGGTATGGCATCGCCACGACGTGGCTTATGGTTGCCGGATCTGAGCCTGTTGATGAAACCATTATTATTGATGATATTAGTTCTTTGATAATGGGATATGGGAAACTCTTCTGTGGGTGAAGTTGAACATCTTATGGAAGTGATGCAAGTCTTTAGTCCCACACCTTCCATAATTAAGGCAGCAGGATATGTTTCGTAATGGGTCATGGTAGTAAAACGTGTCGGCTAGTTGAGACTATGATTGGTGGTGACCCAATTGTGGGAGAAAATAGTTGAATGAGTATTTTATCTTGGAGTAGAAAAATTATCCTAAGCGATTTCCTATTAGTGAAGCTATCTACGTGGCAAAGATCTGGACCACACAATTTTCATACACGGCGGGCATTGTGTATTCCACGTAAAGCTGTGTGGTCGAGATCTCGCAGCATGTAAGCTCCTCTGATAGAAACGGCGGCCTTGGAGTAATGATACTGACGAACTGTTCAAATTTCTAACGCCATCTACAGATTGATCATAATCATTCATCATAATGAGTAATAAGGATCAATGAGTCTATATTAAGAATGAACGATTAATCGAAACACGTTGTGACATTATTTGTGTCACAACGGTTTATATCCGTATTATTCTTCATTTATCGGCGATAATAATCAATCTATTTGTGATTAATTTCGGGTAAACTCAATTCCTACAAAAATAAACAAATAAAATAAAATCGGATAAGGTCCTTTATGTGTTAATAAATCTTAAAGTATCATTAAAATCTACATAACATGTAGATAATAACAGATTTTCGAATCATCCGATTTGGCTATTGTGTTAATGATACATTAGTGCTCAAAGTAGAAGTGAGGTGTAGCGAAAATACTTTATATCACACTTAACCCATGACTACAAATCATCAGCTAGAAAGTAATCAAAGTATGGTCTTAGTTTTTGATTTCCAACAGTAGAAGGCTTCGTGATTCGAATTTTTCTAGTTCGGTTCATGGCCGAACGATTCAGATCCGGATAATTGGAAAAATCCGGGTCGGGTCGTTACAATAGTACTTCCTTGGCACCAAAACAATGTCAGCTGCTCATTATCATTGTCCAAGAGCAAGCGTAGTGATATACATGTAGCACCCGTATATTTTTTTTGGTCAAAAATTAACTTTTTAAACAGTAAATACAAAATAATGGTGAAGGAATTGACGCCCATCTTCTTGACTGCATCGCACATCCCCTCTGTATGAGGTGGTTCTTGTGTGGTGTCTCCACACAGTGTGGAGGCACGTGTGGAGACACACCACACAATTTCTTTCTGTTTTTAAATTGTGTGGTTCTGATCGTTTCATCCGTCACTTCACCTCAAAATCTCTCTCCACACAAGTATTTCTCATTTGCATGTGGTCCTCAATTAAGAAATAAGTATTATTATATTTTGTTATTATTGTTGAGGTAGTTTAGATACTACAAGTGTGTGCCACCTGTCATGCTTATGTGTATTACTCTTTATAGATGTGTACCAAGAACCATATAGATTTTGTTAATGCAAAATAGATTTGGTCTGGTGCATTTTACTTTTCTTGGTATCGAAGCCGATGAATGCCAGGGTAACAACCTCCGCCGATGAGCACCGCTGTTTCTGGTTCTTCCTCCGGCGCAGCTGCAACAACAGCAGCTGTAAGAGCTTCATTTGTACTAGTCATTACTCAGTTCACCATCAGACTGAGCTCTGCGACTCTTGGAAATGATTCTTCCACTGCACTTCCATCGAGTCTCATCGAAGTTCACCGACTACGATTCCAATTATATTTCGGTTAGAGCGAGAATCTTTCGCACCTCGAGCTACATGCACGCCGAATACTACGTGGACCTGGGATTCCATCACTGTCGAGTTTGAATTTTGGTAGAATAGACCATCTTTGTTACCATGTTTAATTCCACTACTCCCACTTGCCACCGCTCCTACTCTTGGTTCTTTAGGGACTAATATCATCTCTAATGTACCATTCCTTTGGAAATTTTAATCTAACTTGTAATGTGAAGCTTGATAGATCTAATTATCTTCTATGGAGGTCTACTGTTTTACCTATTATTAGAGGACATAGACTTGAGAGTCATGTTCTGGGTGAGGTTCTACAACACAGACTTTGTTCTGCTTCTCTTAGTGTCTCTTTCTCCTTTTCAAAGGCCTCAAAATGCTGGGGAAAGGAATATTACTTGATCATTTCTTGATTGGTTGGTTATTGTTATTATGACCTGCATGGTGTGCGAGGCTCTTACGGAGGTTGTTGGATGTATCATTGCTAAAGAAATTAGGGTAACACTTGAAACACTTTTCAATAGCCTAATGTTGGAATACAAAAGTGCCCTTACTAGAGCTACTAAATGGTCTAAGTCAATGGCTGATTACCTTGCTCAAATAAAATCTTATGCTAATAATTTAGCTATTGCATGTTATCCCAACTCTAAATCGAAGCTAATACTTGCTACTTTTGGTGGATTACAAAAGGAGTATGAATCATCTATTGTGAATCTGACAGGTAGGGTTGGATCCATGAGTTAGCAAGAAGTTCAATCTCGGTTTCTTACTCATGAAAAGCTACTGTCCAGGTTCAATCATGCTGTCTCCGGTGATTTTCACGGAGGCCCTTCTGCTCCATTTGCCAGTAATACTAATCCTAGGTCAAATTTTGGGCCTAGTCCTTGGAATCCCTCAAACTCAAGCAACAGAGGAATGGGTGGCAGAGGTAATAGAGGCAGATGATGAGGAAGTACTCTAATTCAAACTCCTCTAACAGACCAGTGTGCCAGTTATGTGGGAAAGTGATCATATAGTGAATGTTTGTTGGCACATATTTGAGCAAGATTTGTTCCTCCTAACACAGGTAATTCTTCTAAGCTGGCCTTTGTTGCTACTCCTCAAAACACTGTGGATTCAGCTTGGTATATGGATAGTGGGGCTACTAATCACATCACCATAGACATCAACATCCCTTACACAAAACTTGCTATTTAGCAGCGGATTTTAACGGTGGATTTTACATCCACCGCTAAAGATGTGGTATACAGGCGGTCTGTGTATTTCCGTCGGTAAAAGGTAGCGGTTTTTATTTATTTATTTATTTTTAACCATTCATTTAGCGGCGGATTAGAAAGTGTTCATTTTGGTTGTTAACTTGATATGTATTAATTGAGAGTGAGAAAACGTTCTCGTAAGAGTGAGAAAGCGTTCTCGTTTCTTCTAGCCCTCCTTGATGGTGTTTCCGGATTATCGATCTGATATCCTTCTTCTCACAAACAATCAAGCTCTCTTTGTCAGATTTCTGTTTTTTCTCCCTTTAATCCGTCCGATCTTGACCCCTGTTTCATCAATCGGGTCTTTCTCGACCCATCTTTAGTTTGGGTTTGTCTTTAGATCTGATTTTCTCTTGCCGGAGCTAAGAAAATGGAAGAAGAAATGGTGAAAGGATTGAAAGAAGGCTCTGCTTCTTCACTGAAATAGCTGAAAGTTGTGCTTCCGGCGAGTGTAACGGCCAAATCCAAAGAAGAATGTAAACGCAGCCTGGTTGTCAAAAACATATCCGATAAAAATGTTGGCTATGGTGCTATCAAGGGAACACTCTCTCATATCTGGAAGTGTAAAAAGAGCTATGCGATCATTGGCTTAAGTACCAACTTATATCATATTCAGTTTGATTTGGAGCTAGATGCTGATAGAGTGCTCATGGGCTGCCCCTGGTATCATGATTCTCATCTGATGACTATTAAGAAATGGAGGCCAGACATAGAGAAAGAGGAAGGAGCTTTCAACCTTGCTCCAATTTGGGTTCAGATTTGGGGCTTGTTGCTGGAGTGGGTTTCGGAAGCTGTAGATGAGGAAATCGGTGAACAATTAGGTGCTGTCTTGAAGAAGCAAGTAGTTTTTTGAGGGAGCAAATACGTTCGTAAGGTGTCTTGTTGTCATTGATACTTCACAGCCCCTCCTGCAAGGTCTGTTGGTGAGCCAAGATGGAATCGAGAAATGGGTTAATTTCAAATATGAACATGTGTCTCTATACCGTGCTTACTGAGGGATAATTGGGCATAAATTTTCTTGTTGCTATGCAAAAGTCATTGATCAGAATGCGGGGATTCACAGAGAGGAGATCTTCGGGCCTGAGCTTCTTGGCATTCCAATCAAATCTGTCACCGAGTCCCCTCTTGTTCCTGGTAAATCCCAATTGCAATTTATGAGGAGCCCTGCTTCGGTTAATTTGTCCCCGAAAAAATATGATGCTGATGACGGAAAGTTTCAACGGAAAAGCATACCAGAGACAGCTTCAAATTCCAATACTACTCCAAACCCAGCAGAAGCTACCGACGACCAACCATCTGAAAAAGTGAAGGAGCAAATGAATAAAAGAAAAAAATAAAGTAATGTACTATGGGGAATCTTCTCATTCACAGGAAGAGCCAAGTGTTATGATTGTGGAAGAAGAATTATCTCCCCCATTTCCGGAAACCTTATGCTTGAATGGTACCCAGAGGATGCTGTTATGCATAATTCTGCCCAGAACTCTGGAGTAACCATTGAAGATGTTACTGACATCTTAGCTGATGCTGAAGTTGCACAGACTGAGCTCATGATTGAAGGCAGTAAAAAAACGTAAATCCATCCCGTGGGAAGCTCCTCTTATCAGCTACCCGTAAGTAGCTAATTCTGGTGCAAGGGAGGATTTAGCAGATTGTATCGAAGCTGACAACGATGATGAAGAGTTTGATTTATCTGAACCTTTTCTAAAGAAGCTGAAAATTATGAAAACCTCAAAATCCATTGTTGATCGTGATGGGGTGGCAGTCAGCCCAAAGTGGCTCCCGCCACCACAATGATTATTATGGTGTGGAATTGTCAAGGCGGGAGCTCTTGACAATATCCCAGGCTGAGGAGATGTGTAGGCTCCACTCCCCAGATGTTTTCTTCATGTCTGAAATGAAAAATCAGCCTCAACTACTATCCAAATTATGCAATAAATTTGGTTTTGACTATGTACATACAGCTGACCCTATAGGGCTATCGGGCGGCTTGGCTTTATTTTGGAAAAATGCAGCTAATATCTCATCTGTGACTACTACTTCATGAACTATCGAAGCCTGCATTAAAGGTATACATCCTAACTCTTTATGGTGGTTTATTGGTGTTTACGCTAGTCCTATCCCTTCTGTGAGAAAGAATCAATAGAGTTTTTTGCTTAACCGAATGTCTCTCTGGGGGGATTGCTTTCTTATTGCTGGGGATTTTAATGATATATGTAAGAAGGAGGAGAAAGTAGGGGTAGAGTTAGATTGGATTCTTCTTTGACTGGTTTTAGTAGTTTCCTGTCCTCAAGTGGACTTATAGACCTGGGTTTTATTGGTCACTTTTGGACATGGAGTCGTTGTTGGGAAGGGGAAGAGCCCATTTTTGAGAGGTTGGACAGAGCCCTTGCTTCGGCATGCTGGTTTAACCTCTTTAACAATGTGTCAGTTTCTCACGATATGGCTTCCTCTGACCACTGCCTCCTTGATATTTGTTGCGTTGCCCGGGGAAATTCAACTAAGAAATATTTTTATTTCGATGAAAGATGGGTTAGTAAGCCGGGTTTCTTTGATGCGGTAAAACAAGGGTGGGCTGCTCAAGTTAGAGGAACGCCTTTCTACAAAATTCTTTTTAAAATTAAAGAAGTCCGAATGAGGCTTAATCGTTGGAAAATAGTTAATATTTCAAATTCAGCCATTAAAATAAAGACCCTTAAAAAATTGAATTGTAAGTTATGGGTTCAATCACTTATAAAATTGAGATCCCCTCCTCACTCCCACCTGCAAAAATATTCAAGGCATTTGTTCTTGAAGCTGATACCCTTATCCCCAAAGTTTTGCCAGATGCCATTAAAAGTGTTGAAATTCTTGAGGGTAATGGTGGTGTTGGTACTATCAAGTTTATCACTTTTGGTGATGGAAGTCATTACAAGAACATGAAGCAAATGGTTGAAGAGGTTGACAAAGACAACTTCTTGTACAAGTACACCATAATTGAAGGAGATGCATTGGGTGATGTTCTTGAGTCAATTTCATATATTATTAAGGTTGAAGAATCTGCAAATGGTGGTTCTATTTGCAAGAACACTAGCATTTATAATACCAAAAAAGATGCTAAAATCAACGAAGATGAGCTTAGGGCGGGCAAAGAAAAGGCTAGTGGTTTGTATAAGGCACTTGAAGCTTATCTCATTGCCAACCCTGATTTTTAAATATGTTGTTTGTATTGAATTGAATTTATGCAAAATATACGTAACGTAATTTTATTTTACGTGTATTCTGTGTAATATGAATGTTGTGTTTTATGTTTTTCTTTATGTTTTATCCTACTATACCACTATCAGCAATAAATAAATGTTTTGTGGCTTTGTGGTTGTTTCGTTGTTTGTTTTTTCTTTTGTGACAAGGGGATATAAATATTATTCCACTTATATATGAGTTTTGATTCACTTATATATGAGAATTATGTTATAACAAAAAAAAAACAAAGCCCAAAGTTCAATTAAAAGATAGTGTCAAATCCACAATTACATTGCGAGACTTAAAGAGTTGAAGCAGGAGCTTTCACTAGCTTATAACGAAGAAGAAAAGTATTGAAAAACTCTCTCGAGTGGGATGGCTTAAAGAAGGTGATAAAAATACCAAATTCTTCCATTCGGTTGTGAATGGTAAAAGAGGAGGAAGTTCATTCTGGCATTTTTGTAGGCGTCGACCACTCATGGAGTTGTTCCCCTCTTGAAATTGTCTCGGAATTTCAACAATTTTATGACAAAATTTTTTCATCTTCGGGAATTAATGATTCTTTATTGCAGGACTTTGAGGACATGGAGGCTTGTATCACCCCGGAAATGAAGGCTAATATTTTGAAAGAAGTTGGTGAAAAGGAGCTCAAAACGGCTATTTTCCAAATGCATTCGTCCTCGGCTCCCGGTCCGGATGGTATGTCCCCTTGCTTTTTTAAAATCTATTTCCACATTATTAAAAGAGACTTATTGGGGGCAATCAATAATTTCCTACGAGAGGTAAATTTCGAGAGAGTTAAATCATACTGTATTGTTTTGATTCCAAAAATGTGCACTCCTCACGAACCGGCTCATTTTTGGCCCATAAGCCTTTGTAGCGTAGTTTATAAAATTCTTTCAAAGATCTTGGCTAACCGCATCAAGGTGTGTCTACCTTAGTGTATTGGTGAGAGTCAAAATGCCTTTGTCCCGGGTCGTCAAATGTTAGATAGTTACATTGTAGCCCATGAGTCAATCCATTATATGATGCACAAAAGGAAAAGAGAAGACTCCTATATGGCTTTAAAATTAGATGTCTCCAAAGCGTTTGATAGAGTTGAATGATCCTTTCTTTTCCACTTGTTAAAGAAGTTTGGTTTTTGTGAAGAGGTGATTACCCTTATCAAAGAGTGCATCACAATAGTCTCCTTTTCTTTCATTATTAATGGAGAGCGTGTTGGTTTTGTTAAACCGAGTAGGGGTATTAGACAATGGGACCCTCTTTCCCCATACCTATTCATTATATGTGCTCAAGGACTTAGCCATTTATTAAAAAAAAGCCAACTCTGAAAGTAGTGTCCCGGGATTAAGAATAGCTAGGCAAAGTCCACGCATCAACCACTTATTCTTTGCGGATGACTCTTTGATTTTTTCTCGTGCGGATGTTAACTGTGCTGCAAATTTAGCCAATATTCTAAATAAATATGAGCAAGTCTCGGGGCAAGCCATTAATATTGAAAAGTCAACGGTCTTTTTTAGCAAGAATGCTTCACACAGAAATAAGCAAGATATTTTGGGTTTATTTAACGGGCTGTCCGAGGTAAGTCACTCCATATACCTGGGTCTTCCATTGGTTGTGGGTAGAGCTAAAAATCAGATTTTTAAATTTCTAATCGAAAGATGTAAAAATAAACTAGAATCTTGGAAGTTCAAGTCTCTAAGTCAAGGTGGTAAAGCGGTTTTGTTATCCTCATCGTTATTTGCCATTCCCAATTTAACCATGTCAGCTGTCAAACTTCCCAAAGGAGTCATTAATAAAATTCACTCTCTTATGGCTAATTTTTGGTGAGGTAACTCTAATAAAGATTTCTCGATCTATCATTGGGTAAAATGGGAGTCCCTTTGTCTCCCAAAAGGAAGAGGTGGCCTTGGATTTAAAAACTTGGAAATAGCTAATACTGTCGCATTGGCTAGGACCCTCTGGAGAATCCATTGCCACCCCAACCTTTTGGTTGCAAAAGTCTTAAAAGGGAAATACTTTTTCAAATCCTCCATTTTCGATTGTAAAGTCCCATCTTCTTCATTGTTCTTTTGGAAGAGTTTGATGTCGGCTCAAAGTTTTCTAAAAAATAATACTTGTTTTATAGTCGGTAACGGTAAGTCCATAAAAGTTTGGAAGGATCCTTGGATTATCCAAAATCCCTCTTTTTTTTTGCCTATTCCGCACGCTTCTTCTCATAATAAGGATGCTTTGGTGAGTGACTACTTATCTAACAACATGTGGAACAAGGCTAAATTATTGGAGTCTTTTTAGCAGGTAGACGTAAATCAAATAATTAAATTACCAATAAGTTTAAAAGACACCCCGGATAAGAGGGTTTGTGTTTTTTCAAAATTTAGAGACTTTGTCTCGAAATCTGCTTATGACGCTTGTCTCCAACAAAGATTGATCTATGTGTGGGAATTCATTTAATGAAAATTCTGGAAGAGAATTTGGGTTTTATCACTACCTCTAAAAATAAAGTACTTCCTTTGGAAAGTTGTTTAGCGCGTTTTACCTACCTCGGAGGCCCTTCACAACGATTTGGTTTTGACAATTTCTTGTGTTCGGCGTGTGAGAAAGCTCGGAGTCTATTGATCACATTTTCATTTCTTGTCAATTTGCAAAAATGGTTTGAAAACTTACAGGTATTTCATGGATTGATTTTTGGGCGCCGAATGCCTCGGTAGTCATTGGTGGGATGTCATATCATTTAAACACGCCCGTGGGGTGTTAAGCGACCAATTGTTTTTTCTTGTTTCATTTTGTGTGGTTTATTTGGAAGGCTCGTTGTAACAGATATTTCAAATCATTGTGTTGGTTCCCGGAGGATACTGCAAAATATGCTAATGAGGCATGGTTAGACTTTGAGCAGGCACATCATGAGGAGAGGGTAAATGCTAATTCTATTTCCTCCTCTCCTGTCTTGCAGCGTACAGACCCAACTTCAGATGTGATTAGGGCCTATGTCGATGCAGCCTGATTCCTGCTTTGCTGGCTTTGGAGCAGCTCTTTTCCGGGAGGATGGTACGGTTTTGGAAGCTTGGCGTCCTCGAGATCGGGTCGCTAGTTCCGTCTTCGCGGCGGAGGCTCAAGCTTTACGTTGGTGTCTAAGTAGATGTCTTGCCATGGGAATAACGAAACTAGTTTGTTTTTACGATATCCTGTCTTTGGCTAATTGTTGTGAGCTCCCCTATTGACTCTGTGACTATTCTTGATGATATTAGGGTGATGATTTCCATTTTGATCATGCCATATTATGTATTGTGGAAGAGAAAGCAACGAGTTAAATTTCATAATCTCGTTGTTTTCTCTTTCAAATCTGATGTAGGTGTTTTTTGGCATGGGTGTACACCGGTTTGGTCATGTATAACTTAATATATTTTATTAATGTATGCTTTCGTCGTTTGGGGAAAAAAAATTGATATGTATTTTTCATTATTCAGAATAATTTGGTTATGCCTTCTACAGTTTAACAAGCATCATTATGTTTTTTTATTTGACGGCCTTTGCTATTATACGTTTGTTTCTATATAGTAGGAAAATGTCATTACCTTTAGAATAAGTGAATGCTACTGTATCTCCTTGAACATTTCTTTTAAAAACATAAATAGACAAGTGTATGCATGTATGGAGGAAGAAACAAAAATAATGAGATAAATGGAGTGAAAAAATCTCGGGGAAAAAAAAAATGGTGTGAAAAATAATGAAGGTTACTTCAACTAAATTTGTACTCCTTTTATTTTTTTATATATATCGCAGAGAGAAGATTCACACAGATTAAAAAAGTAATTAATATGTCTCAAATATAGTGTTGAAAATGTATTTTTTTATTGGAGATATAAATACTTTGTTGGTAAATGTGTTTTTTTTTATTGGAAATGTAATTTTTTTTATTGGATATATAAATATTTTATTGGTAAATGAGGAAAAAGTAATAAATGATGTATTGGTAATGTACAATGACAGATAAATAAAAAAATAAATAAATTGTGAAATGTGACAGATAAAAAAAACGGAGGGAGTATATATTTATTTAAAAAACATTATTACAACTTAAAATAGATAACAATATTAATGATTGGAAAATTTAATTTACAACCACTACACGACACCAATTGCTTGGCACCATTTGCTCTAAGGGGATCCGTTTATGTGCAAATTAGTTATAAAGTACGTCGTTAGAGAATTAATGATCATTTACGATGACTCAAATCTTATTTAGTTATAAGGACATTCTAATTTTAAGAAGAAAACTTATTTAGTTATAAGGGACATTCTAATTTAGTGGATAAAGAAGAAAAAGGAAGGAAGAAAAAAATATAAGATGAAGCGTAGAAGAAAAAAAAAACGCTGGAAGAAAGAAAAAAAAAACACTTTGGAAAAAAAAAACGGACGACTGGAAAAAAAAAAAAATGGTTACCAGAATTGATGGTGATGTTTGTTTGTTTGTTTGTTGTTTTTTTTTTTTTTTAAGATCTGATGACATTGATGATTTTAAGCGGTGACATTGATGATTTTAAGAAGTGAAATTGATGTCTCAAGCGATGGCATTGATGATGACATGCGCAGGACATTGATGACTTACGCGGTGACATTGATGTACGATACAAGGACATTGATGACTTACGCGGTGACATTGATGTTTGATGCATGGACATTGATGTCCGATCGCGATGACATTGATGAATGATGCGAGGACATTAATTAAGCTAAACAAGATCGTCAAATGATTCAAGATCGTGTTAAAGAATTGAGGATTCCACAATGAATCCAATTATCGAGGAGGCACAAACAACGTGTGGCCATTCAAGAGTCATAGTGAAGAGTCTTTGTGGTTTCACCAAACTTGTAATTCTATCCATATTAAAAGCTCCACATTTGGAGAAATGCAAAACAAAGCAGAGTGATCGATGCAATTGTTAGGTTTCATGCAGATGACATTGACGACTTACGCGGTGACATTGATGTCGATGCATGGACATTGATGACTTTTTGCGGTGACATTGATGTCAAGAAGCGATGACATTGATATTGTATTTACAATTAGATAATTGATGCAATGATATTGATGTCACCGCGATATACAACTTGATACACACATTTGATAACTTTGTAAAGTAACTTTATTTCTTTGTTATCTTTAAATATTTGATTGATGTTGGTTTATTTGATTAGTGTTGGTTTAAATTTTCGATAACTTTGTAAAATAATCGTATTTCTTTTGTTTTTTTGTTTAAATGCATATTTTACAACCAAAGGTATGCATAAATTGTTACAATAACACGTCATTTGCATAAATCGTTACAATAACACGTCGGTGCATAATTCGATACAATAAGACATCACGCTGCATAGATTGCTACAATAAGAAGTCATCAGATAAATCGCTACAATGAGGCGTCATTGCATAAATCGCTACAATGAGATGTCACCGATCAAGGTTGTCAATGGATCGCGCGGTCAATACATCATGGTAGCCAATGAATCGCGGCGGTGAATGCATCGGGGTGGTTAATGGATCGGTGGCCAATGCATCCGGGTAGGTGGTCAATGCATTGATGGTAATCAATACGTCACGTCGATTTTTATGAAGAAAAAAAAAATGATTTTATGAAATTTATTCGGAAAAATATCAAATTTAATTTTAAAATAAAGAAGACGAAAAAATATGAATTTTAGTGAAAAAATTATGATGATCCGAGTTTTAGATCAAAATATATGACCTTTAGAAATATGGTGAATTATAAATAAAAAAACAAAAACAAAAAAAGAAAAAACCCACGCACAGTAATTTTTTTTTTGTTTTGTTATGTTTTTTTTTTTAAATTTTATTACTTTGAAAGCTTTTTTTTTTCCTTCTTCCTCTTTATCCACTTGAAATTAGAATGTCCTTATAACTAAATAAGATTTCGGAGTGTCTATTATCCCTAATAAGTTTGAAAATCATCCTTTTAAATAATTGGCCCTTTGTTTATTTAGTACACCCTTGAAAGATCTTTGTCTATTTAGTTCATCTACAAAGTTATTTACTTAAATAGCTTTTGCTTATATTTTTCAAAAATAATAATATGAATTGCCTAAAATAACCCTGCTTACTGAAGCATGGAGGACCAATGAATGAAAAGCAAGAGTGACCCCAATGGTGGTTATTTTACTCTTCCAATTTATCTTATTTTAGTTCCATTTCTTTTTGAACAATCTATAAAACAACCAACTTCAATAACATTCCCTATACCATTTATCAAATTTATTTTTCTCTAACATCTCAACTATCTAATTTAACTACCAACACATTTTTTCTTTTTTTTAATACTTATTTTTACTTGTTTACAAAATCGGAATGAAAAATTATATATTTATAAAATGGTATTTTTTTTCTTTTGAACAAATAAGTGATTATGAGATCTATTGATTTATATGATTCTCATAATGATCAAAGATGTAAAAATATGTTGTGATACTTTGTTGTGTGGATGTAAATGAGTGGGTGGATAAATAAGTGTAGATAAATGATGTACTATTCATATTTTAATGATGTACAATCCCGCCTTCAAGCAAGTGGGTAGATAAATGAGTGTACTATTCATTTTAGCAGACACTTCAAATTTGAAGGGAAGCTTAATTTTTTTGGGGGATAAAGAAATAAATGGAGTGTTATTGTAGACATCAAGGTCTGACATTCTCCTATACTATATTTTGGGGTGGAAAAAAATTACCATTGGGGTCACTCTAAAGCAAACCATTGAAGCGAAATTCACTTACAAATGCATTTCTCATACATGCCGTAGTTGTTGGAAGGACCACTCTTTTGTGGAGCCTATCAAATAATAGATAAATAAAATAAAAGAAAAAAAGAAAAAAAATATCAAGTATTACTTAAGGGAATAATTTAGGTTAATTTTCCTCTAAACTTTTCATAACAAAAAGAGGCAAAAAGAAAGAATTTGCTGATGTATTTGATGTTGCAGCAGACCTTTTCCGGCGACGATCGGATATCGAAATGGACTCCGATCGGGGCAAAATTTGGAGGGCTTGCTCGTCTCTTCTTCTTCTTCAATCTTAACGGTGGAATTGTCGTTTCAACGGTTCAATTTTCGGGAATTTTCCGCCGACCTGACTGATGCGTTTTTTGTAATATTTTTCAACTCTTATATTTTACATTCTTAGTTGATACTTTGGTGTAGTTGAGTTGGTTGATGTGCTTGAACCGTTGAGTTGGTTGATGTGCTTGAACCGTTATGTATTGCTCAAAAAAAATATATTGTTATGTAAAGTAAATGGCGGATATGGTATTTCGATATGTAATAGTGTTTCTGACATTGATGTATAAGTATAAGGATGTAGTGACGAATGAGAGACGGAAAATACATTGGAAAATATTCTTGTTTGTCAAAGTTTATCATGATATCAGAGCTAGGTTATTACTAAAAAAAAGAAAAAAGAAAAATATAAATAAAAATGTTGATCGATGTAATAGCAGTTAATCGGATTCGGGGGAAGAAATCAAAATTGGTCACCGCAGCCTCCAAGTGACGTGAAGCAAGCAGCTGAAATATTCTTGTTTGGTTTAGGGAGGCACAACTCTCTATCAAATGTCATAGAAAAATCGTTTAATGAAATATGCTTCTCGATAAAAATTATAATAATCACGACATAAATTTTGTGTAAGTAGAAAATTCTCTATATATTATATTTGCACCTTCATAAAAATTTTGAGAATCCCACACCCTTAATTGCTCAAGACGTATATTGGCAAGTGTTGATGATAAACTTATGTGATTACTTCGGAATGTTAAAATAACAAGTGTGTCTGAAATCGTATGTTTTAAATCATTCATTTAACTTAGAAAAATCACATCAATATTTTATATAATATTTTTATTTTACAAACTCAAATATCATATTTTTCATTCTAAAGAATTTACTATACAGAGTGAAAAAATAATCGAAAATATATATAATGGTGAATGGTAAAATAAATGTAATAAAGTTTGAAGTTTCAAATTATGAATAATGAAATAAAATAGCAAATTATAAAATTGAAGATGCAATGGTAAAAATAAATCATGCCATAGTTCAAAATATATATACAATTGAAGAAGAAAATGATATACAAACTCAAATATCATATTTCTTCATTCTAAAGAATTTACTATATAGAGTGGAAAAAATAATCGAAAATATATATAAGGATGAATGGTAAAATAAATGTAATAAAGTTTAAAGTTTCAAATTATGAATAATGAAATAAAATAGCAAATTATAAAATTGAAGATGCAATGGTAAAAATAAATCATGCAATAGTTCAATATATATTATTATTATTATTATTGTTATTATTATTATTTTAATAATAATATATATATACAATTGAAGAAGAAAATGATAAAAGAAGCAAAATGCTAAAATAATAATAATACATGCATTGGAGAATCGAACCCTATTCTCCAGCTTTAAAATTAAAAGCCTAACCACTCCGCCAGGAATTAACATAATATTATTAAGGCGACTGCAAAATATATATAATATAACTAAGATAATATCAAAATATATCAGGATATATTAATAAATTCTTAAAAACTGAGGGAGGGCATACGCCCCTCCTCGGGCCTCAATAGCTCCGCCCCTGAGCTGACTGGCACCAGCATGGGACCTCCTGATCATGGAGAAAACAGTGCTGCGCCTGTGCTCCACCAAGGTGCTTTTGCAAATATTACACATGTCCAATGGCATGGCATATTGGTATTAAATCTACCTAAGTCAAAAGATCGATTGTCGGGCAAATTTACGTGGATAATTGACACCAGAGCTACCCGTCATGTAATAATTTAGTGAATGTCCGGGAGATTGAGAGTTGCCCGGTAGGACTTCTGGATGGTAGAACCTCTCATGCTACGCATGAAGGCAATGTCACTTTGCCGGGGGGATTGAAACTCAAAAATGTTTTATATGTGCCAAATTTGGCGTGTCATTTATTATCTGTCACTCAGTTATTGGATGAACAAAATTGTAACCAGGGGCGGATGTAACCTATTGATAGGGGGGCAAGCGCCCCCCTTAGATCCGGAAAATACACTATTATGTATGTTGTGTATTTTTTTCACCCCCCATAAAAATTTACACTCGCCCTTAGTATCGCCCCCCCTCACCCGGGATCCTGCGTCCGCCCCTGATTGTAACGTTCAACTCACTTCCACATTGTGTGTTATGCAGGACCGAGCGACAAGGAGGTAGATTAGAGTGGTGAACGCGTTGATGGACTATTCTTTTTCCGGGGGGTTCCACACGTCAAGGTTATGGAAATCGGTGGGAGTAATTCCATGGAGCTGTGGCACAAGCGGTTGGGACATCCATCAGAAAGAGTTCTTAAACAACTTCCTATGGTGAGTGATTTTAGTCAATTGAATGAAGACGGTTGTGATGTCTGTTTTCGGGCTAAGCAACCTAGGAAAAGTTTTCCAAATAGTGATAGTATGGCTAGTAGAATATTCGAACTTGTTCATTGTGACTTGTATGGAACTCAATCAACATGCAGGGCCTCATATTTCTTGATGATTGTTGACGATTACTCTAGATATGTGTAGGTGTATTTACTTTATAATAAAATAAAAGTTGAAACTATATTTTTGGATTTTATGGCATTGATTGACCGGCAATTTAATGTGAAAATTTTGAGGGTTCGAAGTGATAATGGAACTGAGTTTAAGAATTTGCTTCCCCGTTTTCAAAAGGAATGAATCATTTTTGAGACTTCATGTGTCGGAACACCGCAACAGAATAGACGGGTTGAAAGAAAACACAAACACATTTTAAAGTAGCTAGAGCATTACGTTTCGAAGGGCATCTCCCTCTTAAATTTTGGGGGGAGTGTGTCATGACCGCGTGTTACTTGATAAATAGAACCCTATCTAGTGTGTTGGATTATAAAATGCCCTATGAATGTTTGTTTGGGAAACCACCAAGTTTTGATGCGATCTGAGTTTTCGGTTATGCGTATTACATACATAATCAACATCATAAGCATGATAAATTTGAGAGTCGTAGTCGGAAGTGTATTTTCTTGGGTTATCCGTTTGGCAAGAAAGGATGGACTCTTTTTACTTGGACACAGAGGAGATATTTGTATCAGGGATGTAAAAAAATTTGAGCATGTTTTTCCTATGGTTGAGCCTCTTCTACCTCCACTCCTCCTCGCCTTCCAGGTGGAGGGCGTTCGGACGAAGGGGTGGAGTTTGGTGATTATGAAGCGATTGTGGAGTCATCCGCTCCTACTACGAATGAAGTTCCTCCCATTGTAGGGACGACGACGATGGCGATGAGGTTGGATATTCATATGAGGATGCGATCAGTGTGAGTGAGACAGTGATAGGAGAAGTCGAAGAGTTGGGAAGAGGAAAACGGGCAAAGTATTCAAATTCGAGGTACCATGAGTTTGTGACACATACGACAGAGGAAAAGAGAAGTCCTTCGACGCGCTCATCTGATCCATCGACTTCCTCAGGTATTCTGTATCCTCTTACACACTTTGTAGATATTCCCGTTTTTTCTGATACGCATAGAAGATATCTAGCAACTGTGACTGCATGAAATCCTCCCCGGTCATTTAAAGAAGCGGCGAAGTATGACGGTTGGCGGAAAGCTATGGGTGAAGAAATATGTGCATTGAAGGACCAGGGTACGTGGGTACTGCAGAAATTACCACCTAGCAAGAAAGTGCTAGGTAGCAAATGGGTTTATATGGAGAAATATGATGAATTTGGGAAACTTAAATGGATGAAAGCATGTTTAGTGGCATTCGGGAACCACTAGGTGGAAGGTATTGATTATCACGAGACCTTTGCTCCCACAGCAAAGATGGTGAAAATTCATGTTTTCTTACCAGTGGCCGCTGTTAGGAATTGAGAAATTCATGAGATGGACGTGCACAACACGCTTCTGCACAGGGATTTGGATAAAGAGATCTATATGAAAATTCTTCCAGGTTTTGCGCAAAACCATCCAAACTTGGTGTGTCGTGTGCAAAAATATTTGTATGGGTTGAAGCAGGCCTTGCGATGCTGGTTTGTAAAGTTGGCATCGGCATTGAAAACTTATGGGCTTCGGCAGTCGTACTCTGACTAGTCTTTATTTACATTGGTTCACGGGGACATCCGTATTAGTGTTCTTGTATACGTTGATGCCATAATACTTGCATGGAATAATAGTACTGCCTTACGCGTTTTCAAGGAGTACTTGGGACGCTTTTTAAAATGAAATATTTGGGAAATTTGAAGTACTTTCTTGGGTTATAGGTGGCAAGAAATCAGCAAGGCGTATTTTTGTCTCAACGAAAATATAAGTTGGAAATTATTGAGGAGATAGGTTTGTTAGGTGCGAGATCGGCAGAATTCTCCATGGAACAAAATCATCAGTTGGCGGTTTCCGAGGGAAAATTATTGGATGATCTTAGAAAATATAGACGCTTGGTAGGGCGGCTTATTTATCTTGGAGTTACGCGCCCGACTTGGGTGATTCGGTTCATATCTTATCTCGATTATATAGGCACCAAGGAAGAACATCTCGCGGGTTGCGCTCCGTGTAGTTCGGTACTTGAAGAAAAATACGGGTCAACGAGTTATTTTGCGATCAGATAGCCCCTGCGTTTGAAAAGGTGGTGGTATTCGGATTGGGCAAGTTGCCCGCTTACTCCTCGGTCCTTAAGTGGATGGTTTGTGTTGTTTGGGACCTCACCGGTTTTGTGGAAGACCAAGAAATAGCATACGGTTTCCTAACTTGATTGAGGTGAGTATCTCTACATGGTCGCCACTACTTGTTAATTGAAGTGGCTTCGGCAGCTCCTTGGTTACTTGGGTGTTTGCATTCCCGACGGTATTCCGCTTCATTGTGATAGTCAATCTACATTATACATTGCCCAGAATCCAGTGTTCTATGAGCGGACAAAGCACATTGAAGCGGATTGTCATTTTGTTCGTGATGCGATTACGTATGGTCTCATTTCTCCCACGTATGTTCCTACACGGGTCCATCTGGAGAATATCTTCACAAAAGCTTTGGGGAAGCAGCAGTTCAAATTTTTGTTGCGCAATTTGGGCGTTCGGGATCTTCATGCTCCAACTTGTAGGGGTATTACGACATATTATTATTTAATATTTTATATTGTTATGTAAAGTAAATGGCGGATATGGTATTTCGATATGTAATGCGGTGTCGACTTTGATGTAGTGATGAATGAGAGACGGAAAATACTTTAGAAAATATTCTTGTTTGTCAAAATTTATCAAACACTTTTGTATCATTTTTTGCCGATTAGTGGAGATTTTGTGGTCCTCGGCCTCGTGATTTTACTCTCTCACATTAAAAGGGATTTTCCATGTTAAAATTGTGGTGTTATCTTGTTGTGTTTCGTTTCGCTTTATTTGGGATTTAGCTTCGTTGGGGTTGCCTTGTTTAATTCCGTTGTGTGTCATTGGGAAGACTTTGTGGGTATTTGTGATACGTGTGGTACTATGGTTATTTGTTTTCCCAACAAGTGGTATCGGAGCACCGGTTATTTGATTTGGTTTTGAAGTGTTTTTGGTGAACCTTTTTGTTATTGGTGAAATGGAAGCCAACTTGAATAGAATGATCACTTTGAATGAGTTTAACTATGCCATATGGAAAAATAAAATGGAAGATCTTTTCTATGTGAAAAATTATTTCTTGCCGGTCTTCTATGTTGAAAAACCTCAAGATAAAACATATGAAGAGTGGAATTTGTTGCATAGGCAAGTTTATGGTTATATTAGACAATGGGTTGATGAAATTATTTTTAAATCACATTAGTGACATGCCAGGTCTTTGTGGAAAAAGCTTGAAGACTTGTATGCCCGGAAAACTGGAAACAAGAAAATGCTTTAGATGTGTAAATTGATGAATTTGAGATATCTTGATGGAACTCCTATGGCTGATCCTTTGAATACTTTCTTGGATATTATGAACCAACTTAATCTTTGTGGGTATTAAGTTTGATGATAAAAAGTCTGAGGATGGATGTTTCTTGGCTCTTTATCGGAATCATGGGAAAATATTCAAATTTCTCTATCCAATTCTACCCCAGATGGTGCTATGACCATTGATCTTGCAAAGACTAGTGTGTTGGAAGAAGAGACAAGGAGGAAGGCACACAGTGTTTCCTCAGAGTCGGATGTCTTGGTTATTGAGTCAAGGGGGAGAAGTCAAAATAGAGCTCCTAAAGATAGAGGTCGGAGTAGAAGCAAATCCAAGGGCAAGTTACAAATTTTTTGAATACAATCACTGTGGGAAGAAGGGACACATCATAAATTTTTTGCTTTAAATTGAAACAGGAGAAAAAGGAAAATAGTGAGAAGAAAAATGATGAGAATAATGAAGATAAAGTCAATACAACTTCTTTTGATGATTTTCTTGTATTTCAATAGGTTGATGATGTTATTCTTCTTTGATGATATGACTAGTTGGGTTGTTGTCGGTGGTGCTTGGTCCATGCTACTTTAAGAGGAGAGTTTTTCACATCTTACACTTCAGGTGACTTTGGTGATGTGAGAATGGCTCAGATTCTATTATAAAGTGCAGGCATTAGAGATATTAGTTTGGAGGCGTCTAATGGTACCGAGGCCCGATTCTTAGGCGAGTTAAGCATGTTCCAGGGATCCGGTAGAATTTGATTTGTTGGCGGTGTGTGATGATGGTTATAATAGCTCATTTTCTTGTGATAAGTGGAAGCTCACAAGGGTCTTGATTGTGTCTACAGAGGTACAAAGACATCTACACTTTTCTTGACTCAAGCCAAAATTATTGTTGATGAGGCTCATGCGGTGGAGTCACGTGATGAGACCGAGTTGTGGCATAAGAGGTTATGTCATATGATCTTGAAAAGAATGATTTGTCTTATCTAAGAAAAATTTATTGTCTTGTTCTAATGAGTTTTCATTTAGAGAAGTGTGCTCATTGTCTTGCAAGGAAGCAAACTAGAGTTTCTTTTAAATCAAATCCACCTTCAAGATAGTCACAAGTACTTGAGCTTGTTCATTTCGATGTTTGTGGTCCTATGATGACAATGACGCTTGGTGGTTATTTTGTGACTTTTATTGATGATCACTCAAGAAAGCTTTGGGTCTACACTTTGAGACAAAAGATCAAGTGTTAGACATGTTCAAGCATTTTCAAGTTTCGGTTGGGAGGAAGCGGAAAGAAGTTGAAGTGTATTCGGATGACAATGGAGGTGAATACAAATGTCCATTTCATTATACTATAAGCAACATGGTATCAGGCGTGAGAGAACTCCGCCAAAGACTCCATGATTGAATGGCTTGGCGGAGAGGTGAACATAACATTAGTGGAGAGAGTCAGGATGTTTGCTTTCACAAGCCGAATTTCCTAAATCCTTTTGAGGTGAAGCTTTGAGTACAGTGGTTCTTGTACTAAATTTGTCTCCATGTGTTCCTCAGTAGAATGATGTTTTTTGAAGGTATGGTCAAGTAAAGGTGTATCTTACCATTATTTACGAGTTTTTGGTTGTAAGGCTTATGTTCACATTCTAAAGATGAGAGGTCTAAGCTTGATGCTAAGCCTAAACAGTGTATTTTCTGGATTATGGTCAAGATGAGTTTGGGTACAAATTTTATGATCCCGTTGACAAGAAAGTGATTAGAAGCCGAGATGTTGTGTTTGCAAAGAATGAGACTTTGCAGGATTTTGATAAAAATCAGAGTTCAACGCCTCGGGCTAGTGATGGTTCAACTGATCTTGGAGATAATTTCTCCTACATTCATAGAGGAGCATGGTGCAGTTTATGACCGGGGTAATCAGCAGGATGATGTAGATGATGCAATTGATTTTGATCATAACGTTGATGATGATATGATTGAGGAATAAGTACCATATGAGGCTCCAGCAGTTATTCCCAAGAGATCTACTAGAGAGAGACACCCTTCTACTAGATATCCAGTGACTGAGTATGTGTTGCTCTCAGATAGTGGAGAGCCTGAATGTTTTGAGGAGGCCATGGATGATGAACATATAGGTAAATGTGTTGAGTCGGTGATAGACAAGATGAAGTCTTTGCACGACAACCACACATATGAGTTGGCGAAATTGCCTAAGGGGAAGAAGCTTTGAAGAATAAGTGGGTCTTCAGAATTAAGAATGAAGACGGTAATTCTACACCTCAGTATAAGGCAAGATTATTAGTGAAAAGTTTTGGTCGAGAGAAAGGACATTGATTTTGTTGAGATTTTCTCTCATGTTTTGAAAATGTCTTATCCGGTTTGTTCTTGGCTTGGCCTCTAGTCTTGAATTGGAGGTGGAGCGGATGCATGTTAAAACAGCTTTTCTTCATGATGATTGGGAAGAAGTCATCTACATGGAGCAGCGGAGGGTTTTCAGTGAAAGGAAAGGAGAATCTTGTGAGCAAGTTGAAGAAGAGTCTTTATGGGTTGAAGCAAGCGCTGAAGCGGTGGTATAAGAAATTTGAGTCTGTCATGAGGGAGCAGGGCTACCGGAAGACTACTTCAGATCATTGCGTGTTTATTAACAGATTCTCAGAGGATGATTTTATCATTATTTTACTCTGTGTTGATGATATTTTGATTGTTGGCAGGAATGCTTCGAGGATTGACAGGTTGAAGCAGCACTTGAGCAAGTATTTTGCCATGAAAGACTTGGGCCATGCAAAGCATATTTTAGGGATGCAGAAGCCGGGAAAATTTATTTGTCACAAGAGAAGTACATAAAGAAGGTTCTTCAGAGATTTAGCATGAGTGATGCTAAAGAAGTGTCCAGTCCACTTGCATCTCATTTCAAGTTAAGTATAAAATAGTGTCCTTCTCGCGATGATGAAAAGGAAAAGATGCAGAATGTCTTGTATGCTTCAGCGGTGGGTATTTTGATGTATGCATTGGTATGTACTAGACCATACATAACTTATGCATTTGGTAAGGTCAGTCGTTTTCTTTCTAATCCTGCTAGAGAGCATTGGAATGCTGTGAAATGGATTATGAGATATCTCAAGGGTACTACTGATTTATGCCTTACTTTTGGTGGTGAAAAACCTGTGTTGGTTGGTTTCACTGATTCTGATATGGCAGGAGATGTTGATTCTTACAAGTCCACTTCAGGATATTTGATTAAATTTGCAGAGGGGGTTGTGTCATGGCAGTCGAGGTTGCAAAAATATGTTGCACTTTCATATTCAAGCTGAGTATATTGCAGCAACTGAAGCGTGTAAAGAGTTGTGGTGGATGAAGAAGTTTCTCTAAGAGCTTGGTTTGAAGCAAGATAAGTATGTGTTGCTTTGTGATAGCCAGAGTGCTATTCATCTTGGTAAGAATGCAACTTTTCATTCTAGGACCAAGCACATTGATGTTCGTTATCATTGGATCTTGGATGTGTTGGAGTTGAAGTTGCTAGCACTTGAAAAAGTGCACACGGATGATAATGGTGCGGATATGGTGACAAAAGCATTGACAAGGGAGAAACTTGAGATATGTCATTCTATTGTGAGAATGACAAATTCCTCCACAATGTCGTGAAAGGGAGATTTGTTGGGTGGATCACTCCTTTGTGGAGCCCACCAAATAATAGATAAATAAAATAAAAGAATAAAATAAACAATATATGAAGTATTATTTAAGGGAATAATTTAAGTTAATTTTCCAATAATCTTTTCACAACAAAAAGAAGTAAAAAGAAAGAAATTTTGTTAGTGTATTTGGTGTTGCAGCAGACCTTTTTCGGCGACGATTGGATATCGAAACAGACTCCGGTCAGGACAAAATTTGGAGGGCTTCTCTCCTTCTTCTTCAATCTGAACGGTGGAATTTTTCGTTTCAACGGTTCAATTTTCGGGAATTCGCCGCCGACCTGAATGCTGCGTTTTTGGTGATTTTTTTTCAACAACTCTTGTATTTTACATTTTTAGTTGATGCTTCGATGTAGTTGAGTTGATGTGTTTGGAACACTTATGTATCATCTTTTGCTGATTAGTGGAGATTTTACTCTCTCATATCGAGAGGAGTTTTCCACGTTAAAATTGTGGTGTTATCTTGTTGTGTTTCGTTTCGTTTTATTTGTGATTTAGCTTCGTTGAGTTTGTCTCGTTTAATTTGAAAAAACTTTATGAATATTTATGATACGTGTGGTATTACGGTTGTTTGTTTTTCCAACTGTAATAATAGTTTGAATTTATCATACATGCAATAGCAATATTTGCCTGCTAACTCCCCAAGCGAAGATAGCCCCCTTCCCATCAAATAAACATTTCTGTCACCCTCTTTCATATCAGTCACAACCACTTGGCTTTTAATTTATTTTTTCTTTTCCTTTTTAACATATACTTTCCCTTACTATATAGTCTAGTACTTTTTTTTTCAGGAAACTATATAGTCTTGTACTAATAGATGATATTATTGATATAAGGAAATATAGTAACACATTTACTAATATCAATTAGTTTAGTACAATGATAAGTATTTGATCCTAACATGGTATCAGAGCAGGAGGTCCCGAGTTCAAGCCCCGCTTCCAGCACGATTAAAAAAAAAATAAACAAAAAAAAGTGGCCACACTCTCTTCTTATAGACCTACACTTCCTAAACAAAACAAAAAAAACAAGTCAAGTGTTGGATCTCTCTCCCTTCTTATAGGCCCACACTTAAGGGGCGTGATATAAGGAAATATAGTAGCACATTTACTAACACTAATTGATTTTAGTACAACGGTAAGCACTTGATCCTAACAATTATCTCTCTTCATTAATCATCGAGTAGCAAGCCACCAAATGAAAAAAATTGCAGCTGAATATTCAATTCCCTGGCAGTCTCTCCTTCTATCGGCGGCGGGTTAAATTTATGCCGGAATATTATATGCGTTTTCTTTGTAAAAGAGAATGGAGGAACAGAATTGTGATACCCCGTGTTTCTACGGAAAGATAAAATTGTCTTTTTGTATTTTTACGGATTATTATATTATTTCCCCTTTTTAAATATAAGAATGGTTGTTAGAGTAATAAAGGGTGGAGTGTAAGGGCAAAATTGGAAAAGCCAAGTATCCAAACACCTCAACACCCATAATACTCTTTTATTCTCATTCATTTGGTAAAGCTTTTTTGAAAGAAAAAACTAGAGAGAAAAGTTGACAGCTAAAGAGTGAGCTTGGGAGGAAATTCAAGTTTCTCATCTTCAATCTTTCTCCCTTGAAGATTCCTCACCCCAAGTTGAAGAAGAGTAAGAAAGAGAAGAACCCATGGAAGAATAAAACTCCATTTCTTTCCAAGTAAGGTTCTTCAAGTGTTCTAGATCTAAAAGTTGTTCTTTCTCAAATTTCAATGGTTGCATTTGTTTTTCTTGAATTCTAGTTGTTAAAGATGTAGTAACAGCTTTGAATTTGTGTTTAGGTGCAAGAATTTCGAGTTGGTTGTTGAATCTTCAAGCTTTCTTCAAGTGTATGTTCTTGATGTTCTTGGTGTTTTTGAAGCTCAAGTTGGAAATCGTCTTTTGGACAAAAGATTCGAGGTAAGGGGGTTTTCAATCGAATCTATGGGTGTTATAAGCTTTGAATCTAGTTTATATCTTGTAGAAATGGCTAGAAATTTTTGTATTAAGCGTTAGAAGTGAAATGGGTTCGAGTTGCAGCTTTTCTTCTTTGAATTTGTAGATATGGGGTGTTTGGCGGGCGCCATGATGATCTTGGCGGGTGCCAACAGTGAACAGAGAGCTCTGCTAGCTATTGGCTGGCGCCAAGCCTTGACTGAGAGTTCTAGTTGTTTTTTTCGGGCGCCAAAGGTGAACAGAGAGCTCTGCTTACTGATAACCAAAATAGTAACGACCAACCTTAACCGGCAGAGTACCGAGTCGGAAGCACTATAGAGGTGAGCAAGGTCGTATCCCACGAGGAATTTATCGAATACCAACGTCGTTTTCGGATTTAGTTTAAGTCAATCACGTTGTTTCAAGTTTAATTACACTAAAACGAAATATAAACTAAAGATATTAAAGAGAGAAAGAGACATAGCCAAACTATGATCCAATTGATTACTTTCACCCAATCGATTAGCTCGGGAATGGGATTAACCAACCTACCAACCTATACTTATATTGACTCACTCATGGGTGCAAACTCCTAAGCTAGTATACGACGCCATCCAACAATCGAATACCCTTTGACCGGTTCAACAGTTCACCTTTAAGAATTTAATTGACCGAAATAAGATTAACGCGCTAGAGTTGCCCGATTTCACTGGCCGATTGAACCTCACTCCTTAATCAATCTAAACAACTCGATTGATTATAAAGAATGATCTTAAACCCCCTTTTCCCACACTTCTTCATAACATACATTTATAAAAGTGGTGTGTTTGTTCATGAACTAGGTGTACGATCTAATTCAAGCATTGATAACAAGTTTTAAGACATAAATTCGTCAATATAACAACAATTAAGCACTACCCATTCCCAATTTCATCAATTATAGGGTGATTTCTTCAATTTTCACATAATTTGGCTAAGAAATGTTTAGCTATTCATAATAAAACTAAAAACAATAATCAAAGATAGAATCAAAGCCATAAATGAAATAAAAACTGAAATTGATTACCAAAATCGTAGAGAATCGGAGTTTACATCAAGCTTTTTCAACACCCATGTCAATTTGTGAAGAAGAAGACCCAAAATAAGAAAATCCAAGAGTAGAGAAGAAACTTTAGCTAAAATCTAAGCTAGATTGTGCTTAATTTAAGTAGAATATGATGTAAGAGTGAATCTCAGGAAGAATAGGGGAAGGATTAGACACAGAGATGAAAAGGTGTAAAAATCAAAGTGTAAAAGCGTCTCAGAGAATCCACAAAAATCTGTGCAAGTGGTATTTATATTCTCCAAAAATATGCAGGAAAAGTCATTTTTGGCGCGCCCAAAAGCTGCTTGATGTTGAATCGGAACTCTGTTTCACTTTGGCGCGCTTCAAACATTTTGGCGTGCCCCAAACACCTTATGTGGTTACGAACCTCTCTGTTTAACTTTGGCGTGCCCCAAACATTTTAGCGTGTGCCAAACTCCTCAAGCCCCAATTTCTTCACTTTTCTTTATTTTCTTCCATCTCCAACCATTGGTTTCACCTTTATACACTCCATGCCTTGTCTCCGGGCTTACGAGCACCTAGATCCTGCGTCACAACATCTAACACACAGAGCATAATTCCACAAGATAGATAGATAGGCTCGAAAAGGGCAAAAAACATCGTAAAATGCCGAGGTTTTCCATCTATATGATGATTTACCCCATGGTGGGCGTGTAATGCGATTTTTGCCCTAAATAAGGTCTAAAACTACCCGGAATGAACCAAAAGTGCCGTAAAGGGAGTTGAAACATGCACCGGAGCATAGTAAAGTTGACTCTCATCACTTACTTTTGGCGGGCACCAAAGTGACTTGGATAGAACATGATGCTCTGTTAGCCTTTGGCAAAGCGCTAAAGAATAGTATAATCATGTTTTTAAGCCCATTTTTAAGCATGACTTAGTCTAGAGCCTTGTGTGGTTTGTTGTAAAGTTAGGTGTACAAGTTGTAGTGGCTTTGGCTCCGCACCGTGTCTCACGGGAGCATTGGAACACTCTATACTTAGCCTTATGAAGTGTTGACTTGAGTTCAACGTCGTACTTGTAACATGACGAAGTTAAGGGTTCGGTTTATGGTGTATTCGGCTCAACACCTTGTGGAGACCATCTGCGAGGAGAAACTTGGGATCACCTGAAGCCTTATTTCTTAGCCTCGTGGATATTGGATTAGATTCTAATATTTCCGTGCTATGTGCTAAGTAGTGTAATGTAGAGTCCTTCTAAGGTCTAATGGTCCTTAGGAATCCTTTTATGTGGAATGAACTTAGGTGGTTATATTAATTGATTAAATACGTACTTGACTTGTCTAAAAGCTAAAACAGGTTAGTCCTTGGTAAGACACGTTTATACATCACTTCACGGTATTATTACGCCTCCACCTGATCAGATATTAAACCGGACTCGCGTAATAATCCACATGGTTCGCAACCGTGTCCATCAGAGGTGCTGTGGTTATGTCTCGGTGCATTCTCACTTGACAAAGTGTCCTTTGACTAACACGTAACAAATATTTTATTTGGTTGAGTCGACTAGTGAGACTAGTAGAGTGTGGCAAGTGAATTATTGCTAAGTACCCTTGTACCCTTGTACTTACCCTTGTAAGTACACTTGTTCAAGAATTGCTTTACCTGCATTAGACAATGAATGAGCTTTCCAAGATGCTAATTTACGCTTCATATTATCTACTAGAAAAGAGTATGTGGAGAATTTAAGCCTTCCTTGAAGAAGGCACTCTCAGATAAATACCCAGATCATAGTTATATTGCATTTCCAAGATCTGACAAATAATATTTGGCTTGATAATACTAACATTTAGAGAAGTTTGGAATCGGGATTTCAAGGCATTAATCTTTATTCCTGAAACACTGCACAAATCTCCCAACACTGAGTCCATAACTAAAGTTTGTACCTCACTAGCCTCCCCAAATTAAAGAGAAGTAGGTCGTATGCGAAGAACAAGTGAGAAATGGGTGGGCCATTTTTAGAAAGCTTGATTGGCTTCCATAGACCATCTACAACAGATTTTTCAATTTTCTGACTTAGAATCTCTATAACCAAAACCAAAAGATACGGCGCAATCGGATCCCCTTGCCTCAAGCCATGTTTGGGTTTAAAAGAAGCAACGCGTTCTCCATAAGAACTGACAAGTTTGCAGACGTCATGCAGTGCATCACAAGCTCACGCAATTTATGTTTCATACACGTTTCTTTCAAAATTTGATCAAGAAGTTGCCAATCTACATGGTCATAGGCTTTCTCTAGATCAACTTTAACCATCATCACCCCCTCTTACCTTTCTTGTTTCGCATATAAGGAACAATTTCTTGGGCAAGAATAATATTCTCCGTTGTACCTCTCTTTGGAATAAAAGTAGTTTGCGATTTGCCCACCAAGTTGTCAAATACAGTGCTAAGACGATTGCCAATCACTTTAGTTATTATCTTAACAATTACATTCTCCTTTAAAAAAAAAACAAACAAAACAATTACATTCACCTAAGCAATTGGCCTTTGTGATGAAATAGACAACACTCTCCCATATTGTATCCCAACAATGTTCGAAAAAATCGGGGAAAGCCCATCTGGACGTCAAAAACGGCATTAGCAATTTCATTCTCACTTACCTCCCGGTTTTGGAATCTCACATTAGTTTCTTACAATCTTGGTAAGGCAATGGAGTTATCCCTGCTAATAGAATGTGCTTGGGTGAATAAATGTCCTTGAAATGCTGTTGGATGATCTGTTTAATTTCTTCTGCATCGTTGGTCCATGTGCCATCAGTGCGTTTGAGAGTGTAAATCTTTGCTTTCTGCTTTCTGAACTGAGCAATCTTACGATAAAAATTAGCATTTCTTTCTCTTTCCACGAACCACTGTAATTGAGACTTCTGATGCCAATAACTGTATTCCATATCAAGAATTTGGTTGTAATCCTAAAAAAAAAATTCCCAGTTGCTGTAGATAGTTCGAAGGTCGTTTGCTTTGAGCTAATTGAATTCCTTCAATACAGTTGAGTTTTGTTTCTTGTAAAAGATGTTCCCAAAGATCTCCATGTTCCAAGTGGTGGTTGCTCGCATAAAGTTACTAATTGTCTGTGAGATATCTTTTTCGTCAAAATTCCACGTTTCACCAACAAAATATGAAAAATATTCATGATGTAACCAAGCATCTGGAAGAACGGACGTTAATCTTCACATTTTCATTTTATAGAACGCGCAGCAATGTCGTGAGAGAGGGCAGTGATCGAGTGCGTTTATGTACATGAAGAAGAAGGGCTTCTGGATAAAGTCCCACCCAATCCTGGGAGCACCATCCTTGGTCAAGCCTCTCTAAAAAAGAATTGTCCTTAAACATAGGGTCTTCCCAAGTGAACTGAGGGACTTGAAATGCAATATCCACAAGGTTGCAATTATCTACAAAATTTCGGAGACTTTCCACATTCACCCCTCCAATTGGCCTCCCTCCTCTTTTATCCTCTTGATGCAGAACCTGATTAAAATCTCCTAAAAGACACCAAGGTTTATGATTGATCGACCCGATTCTTTCCAAATATTTCCAGAACTCGTTACGAATAGAATGAGTCGGAGAAGCATAGATTACTGATAACACTTTACACTTAGCCTTATCAGGTGTTGACTTGAGTTCAACGTCGTACTTGTAACATGACAAAGTTAAGGGTTCAGTTTCTGGTATATTCGGCTCAGCACCTCGTGCAGAATATCTGCGGGAAGAAACTCGGGATCACCGGAAGCCTTATTTCTTAGCCTCGTGGATTGGATTCGGTTCTAATATTTATGCTATGTGCTAAGTAGTGTAGTGTAGAGTCCGTCTATGGTCTAGTGGTCCTTAGGAAGCCTTCTCTATGGAATGAATTTAGGTGGTTAGATTAATCGATTAAATATGTACTTGACTCGTCTAAAGTTAAAACAGGTTAGTCCTTGGCTAGACACGTTTATACATCACTTCACGGTATTATTACGCCTTCACCTGATCAGTTATCTAACTGGAATCGCGTAATAATCCACGTGGTTAGCAACCGTGTCCATCAATGGTGCTTTTGACTCACCCAGCAAAGTGTCTTTTGACTAACATATAACAAATGTCTTATTTGGTTGAGTCGACTAGTGAGACTAGTAGAGTGTGGCAAGTGACAGGAACATACGTGATATTATGTTTGCTTGCTATTCATGTGCTTTAACTTGTGTAGATTCAATACTTTACTCATTGCTAAGTACCCTTGTACTTACCCTTATTATGTTGTTTCCACCACGAGAAGGTGATGCATGTGATGAGGTGTACGAACTACATGAGGAGTGTTCTCGTGACTTCTTGGTGTTTTATCATAATTATCTTTTGTAATAGACTTAACTTTTGGTTATGATAAGTTTTGCAATAGCTTAGACTATCCTTCGGCTTTACCTTTTGTTGGACTTTCGTTGGTTTCTTTCAAATTGATGTTGTAATGGAATCAACATTGGATTCCCTATTCTATCCCTAATACTTTATGTTATCCCGAGTTAGTTTTCTTCCGCTTAAAAAATAATTACTATGTTATTAGCTAGAGAGGCTTACGTATATAAGATAATTTAATTTAAGTAATATATGTGCCGGGCGTTCAAGCTCCAAATTTCTCATAACATTGGATCAAACAACATTAGAATGACTTTATTGTATTCGTTGGCGGAACCAGGAAAAAATTTTAGGGGTGGTCTTGGTATATAAAGCGCAAAGGTAAAAAAATCCGGGAAAAAATAAAAAATGTTGGTAGTGGGATTTGAAATTACAACCTAGAATTATGAGATCGAAAATGGTTTGTTCTTAAATCACTAGGATATAAGATCTTTTATTTAAGAAAAAACACATAACATACTAATATTAACACTACTACTAATCTGATAATAAAAATTTAGGAGGGCTTGGGACCATATGTGGGGAGGGGGCTTTGACCACCATTTGGGGGGCTTGAGACCACCAGTGCCATAGGGTGGTTCCGCCCCTGATTGTATTTGATGGTGATAACCAGCACTAACCAAATATTGTCCTATAGAATCATTCTTCCAAACTAGGATATTACCCACTTGATATGACCTCTCATCAATGATAAAAGCCGCACTTCTGGTTCTTCTCCAAGTAGCCGAGCTACTTTGTTTCACCGGTTGATGTATATCACCATACTTTGCTTTAAGCACATCCACCCACAAGGCTATTTTACTGCTCATATATTGCCATGCTAATTTGACCTGAAACGGTTTATTCATTTCAGGTAAGCTTCTAAAATCCAGGCCACCCATATATTTTGGAAGACAAAGCTTGCCCCAAGTAATAAGATGCGTCTTCTTCTTATCCACAGTGTCATTCCAATAAAAGTATCTACACACTCTTTCTAGCTTGAAAGAGTACCTACTGATAATGTAATCGTTTGCATTGCATAAAGAGACTGTGATGCCAATGAAGTCTATACAAGAATTTCTTTACCTGCATGAGACAACGAATGAGCTTTCCAAGATGCTAGTTTATGCTTCATATTATCTACAAGAAAAGAGTAAGTGGAGAATTTAAGCCTTCCTTGAAGAAGGCACTCCCAGATAATTACCCAGATCAGAGGTATATTGCATTGTCAAGGCCTGGAAAATAATAGTTCGCTTGATAATACTAGATTTAGAGAAGTTTGGAATTTGGATTTTGAGGCATTAATCTTCATTCCTGAAACATTGCAAAAATCTCCCAACATTGAGTCCATAACTAAAGTTTGTACCTCACTAGCCTCCCCAAAGAGAAGTAGGTCGTCTGTGAAGAACATATGAGAAATTCGTGGGCCATTTTTAGAAAGCTTGATTGGCTTCCATAGACCATCTGCAAAAGATTTTTCAATTTTTTGACTTAGAATCTCCATAACCAAAACCAAAACCAAAGAGATACGGCGCAATCGGATCCCCCTCGCTGAAGCCATGTTTCGATTCAAAAAAGAAGCAATCGTTACCTATTCCAAAGAAGCGACAAGTTTGCAGACGTCATGCAGTGCATCACAAGCTCACGCAACTTATGTTCCATACCCGTTTCTTTCAAAATTTTATCAAGAAGTTTCACGGCGATGGTCGGCTCTGTCTTGTCCACGTGTCATTAATAAGTGGTTTAAACTCAATCGGTGTAGGAGGGCATTCCGCCGAGGTCGAGATCCTGACCAATATCCATTTTAAGTCCTGAGAGCGAGCTGCCTCCCCACTACTGACCACCGCAGGACGGTCGGTCTATAGAGTATGCGCAGAGCGCGACCGTAATGACTCGGGCAATAGGACCGAGCGGTCAACTATTGATACACACGCTTCCATACAATACGGAAAAACGTGGGAAATGAATCGGGCCTTATTAAGGCTCTGATTCATTTCTAAACATAAAGAAGATATTATCTCCTTAATATCGAGGATCCGTATTTATCCTAATCAATTTAAATATAACCGAATCCTTGGAGGATACGGCGCAGATTAGGAGTTACACTCCTATATATAAACCCCTTCAAGAACTACGGCCGGCTTGATTCCAGTTAGACTCAATTGGATACATAGGCAGCTTGAGGCCAACTCAAGTTCAGTCATAATATCATACAAATCACTCCCTTTTTTGGTGTTGACCGGTGATCGGAGAACTACCACTAGATCCATTAACCCATATATCTTGACCGGTTAAACCCGACTTCATCATTGGCGCTAGAAGGAGGGTGGAAAACATTCAAAAGAAGTAACAAAGCTATTGCAAGCGAACATAATTAAGGAAGTGGTATACCTCGATTGGTGGCTAATCCTGCTCGTTAAGAAACCAGATGGGATGTGGCGCATGTGCTTGGATTTCACCGACCTTAACAAAGCATGCCCAAAGGACTGTTATCCGCTCCCAAAAATAGATAGGTTAGTAGACTCTCTCGTCGACTTTGAAGTCTTTGCGTTTTCTAGACGATACAAGTGGTACCATCAAATTTCCATGGCTCAGGAGGACATGGAAAAAATGGCATTCATCACTGAATGAGGAACTTATAGCTACATCACCATGCCGTTCGGGCTTAAGAACGCTGAGGCTACGTACTAGAGAGCAGTCAATAGGATATTTAACGAACAGATCGGGCGTTGTATGGAAGTGTATGTTGATGATCTGCTGATCAAGAGCAGGTCTCTCGACCAATATATTAAAGATCTGCGAGAAGTCTTTGAAGTACTCAGAGAATCATGAATGAGACTCAACCCCAAAAATGTACGCTCGGGTCGGTCGGGAAAGTTCTGGGATACATGATATCCAAAGATGGTATAAAAGCGAACCGGACAAAGTCGAGGCCATACTGAGCATGACCCGCCCAAAAGCATCAAGGATGTATGAGAGGCTAACAAGGCGCATGGCAGCCCTAAACTACTTTCTCTCACGGTCGGCACAACGTGCTCATCGTTCTTTAAAATCTTACGGCAAGCGTGCCCTTCAACCTGGAGTGAAGAATGTCAAAAGGCATTTGAAGAATTGAAGACCTACCTGACCACCTTGCCTACCCTCACTGCTCCGAAGGTAGGGGAAACTTTATACTTGTACTTGGCCGTTTGCCATGAGGCATTGAGCGCCGTTTTAGTAAGTGGTCAGGATAATGTCCAAAGACCAATTTTCTATGTTAGCAAAGTCCTACGGGGGCCAGAAGTTAGGTACACCAATACAAAAAAATTGGCGCTAGCATTGATTCACGCTTCAAGAAAATTGAAGCCTTACTTCCAGGCATACTCTATAGCAGTCATGACAGATCAGCCTATTCGACAGATTTTAGACCGGCCAGAGACATCAGGAAGATTAACTAAGTGGGTGGTCGAGCTGGCCACCTATGACTTATAATTCCGACCAAGAATCTCAATCAAAGCTCAAGCCCTGGATGACTTCATCGCTGAAGGAATAGAAATTACTCTAGAGCAAGAGCATCCTCAAGAGCAGTCAGAACAATGGACACTTTATGTAGATGGCACATCTAATAAAGAAGAAGCAGGGGCCGGTCTTCTGCTCTGTAGCCCAAAGGGAGATGAATTCCCTTATGCGTTGCGTTTCAAATTCAAAGCCACAAACAATGAGGCTGAGTACGAAGCACTAATTATAGGGCTTAGTGACGTGGCCTTTTCTAGTGCTAATACCGGTCCTTAACCGGCGATTGTATCGGGTCAAACTCAGTAGTGCTAGTATGGTGAGTCGAGTATCGTATCCTCGAGGAACTTTGTAATTCTTCTAAGTGTGGTTAAACACCAAAGAGCTTTTATTAACTCGATCTAAACCGCAATTTTATAACACAGATCACTACTATTCTAGTCAACATAAAATAAATACGTAAATTAAAATTTTATTCTAATATAATATATATAGATATATAAATATATATAGATGTGCATAAGTTGCAAAGTATATATATAGATATAAATATATAGATGCCAAATATATTATTAGAGAACTAGCCAAAGTTTATATAATTGATTTATACGATCTTTTCAATTGAATGGAATGTGCTCGATCTTTAGGTTCAATTGAGTAAATGAAACGGTATACTCACTAAGGTTAACAATTCGTCCTCACATTAGCGTCTGAAATTGTCATATGTCCATTGTCATCGGTCCAAATCCACAAGCTATTACGGTTTTTTACGAACAGGTCCGAGTGCGATTCTACCTTTGAATAAAAGGAGTCATTCCGTTCGTCAAGCGGTCAATTTTATTTAAAGGCTCCGGTTGTCAAGGCCGGGCGATTCAACTTTCGGTTTAAGTTTCAATTAAGCGATGATTTTAACATTATTACGATCTTGAGTACAAATTTAAATAAGATTTATCTTTTTAGGACAAATCTGCCCCCGAATAGGAAATTGGATTCCGTTGTCACGTTTTCACTCGGCCAATTTTTACCCTCCGGTTTTTCTATTAACGAGTTCATAACTTAATTACGAGGCGTCAATTCATGATTAGATTATGAATTCTTTCAAGTCAAACTTTATCAATAGAAAAAGATTCAATTAGCTCAATTTTATTCAATTTTACTTAGACAACATTCCTTTACCGAAAAGATCGAAATAAAACGATTACATAACTTTGGCTAGTTATTAGATTTAGCCTACTAACATTATACGAAAAGATAAAAAACAAACATAATAAACATAAATACTTTAGAAATTTTACCCGATTACAACGATTGGATCGGAAGATGTATTAAATGCGGATGCTACAACAACTTCAACAACATTGATCTTCGATAATTTCTCGAGCATTATGGCGATACTACTTTATTTATGGCATAAGGCCTATATATATACATACTACTACTACTAGAAAGAGGTAAAAGAAATATATTTGGTACCACTTTTGTGCCTGCAATGTCGCCTTTTATAGGCAATTTTTTCCTTGCCGGATCGATCCGAGAAAGGGCGGATCGATCCGGGAATAAAAATATTATCCAGGATATTCTCTGCAGGGGCCACATCTTTGGATAATCATTATGCCTCCTCGGATCGATCCGAGGTAAATCGGATCGATCCGGATAGATTTTTTCCAATCTTAATCCGAAACTTGATAAAATCATAACTTGAGCTCTGGATCTCCAAATGACATAATTCAAGATCGTTGGAAAGCTCTTGAGGAGATCTATAACTTCCATGAAGACTTCTTTTTCAGAAAATGCCTTTTGCTGGGCCATTTGTTCGTTGAAAATATAACTTGATCTGGCGTCCATGAACCACTCGATCCACTTGAACTTTAAATCTCGTGGCACTTCCTTTATTCCTTCAAAAGATATGATTTTACTCCACAAAATGTCGTCACTCGGGGTCTTGGTTTACCTAAGGTCCGTAAAATACCAAAAATACCCACGTGAATCGACACGACACTCGGTTATTAACCCGGTACAAAATTTATAACTTTTATCATTTTTTACTAGATTTTTATAGTATTTAGATTTATTCATAGCTATTAATATTTTATAAGATTATCTGTTATAATTACTTATATTTTATATAAAAAAGTCGATAACGTATATAAAACATCGTAATTTTATCATATAAATGTTACACATCAACTACTCCCACTTAGCTCTTTGATCGTCCTCGAGCAAAATAAGCGATAATATATAAAAATTACGATAAAAATAATATAAGTGGTAGATACAATTTTTAAATTAGTAAAATATCATTTCAATATTATAAACATATTAATTATATCTTTCTTAGAAATTAATAAGATAAAAGTGTAGATAACTTTGATAAATTATTTATCAACTATTATTCAAATGAAATTTCACAAAATCTACTCAATAAATATAATTAAAATTCTAGAATTATTTTCCTATCTCAACTTATATGAAATATTTGGAATCAAAGACTAAGTCAAGTAATTGACAAGATGGCTTTTAGGATAGGACATTGGTTAATCGAAAGATAGAAAAAGAAATCAAAAAAGAGAAAGAGGCAAGTAAATGCGTACTTACACCTTCACGTTTGATCAAAAGCGATTCGATTAATAATATCTCCTTTTCCAACTATTTTGATTTTCTCTCTTCTTTTTCAATATTAAGAACTAAAAGCGTGAGTGTGTGTAGAAAATCAAATTCTGAGGCATTGCTTCATCAAGATTGATCGGAGTAATACTCTTTCGATCTAAAATTACGAGTCCGGTTTCCTTAAACTCGTAATCATTCTTGAGATCTTATGATTCGAATTTTTATCGGGAGCTTTATACCTCATGTAGTGATATAGGGCGTTTTAGATAACACCCCTCTGCACTCAAATCATTGGAAGCTACTACCGATATCCATCGATCAAAGATAAGGAAGATACACAGTATTCGATTAATTCTCTGTAATTATGGTGCTTTTTTTTTTTTTTTTTTTTTTTTTTTTTTTTCACCTCAAAGCATACACCATCCTTAGCTTACGTGCTATCATCTCCTTTCATAAAATGCATACAAACTCGTGGGATTTTTAGGAAATGTAGACAAAAAAATAAGCCAAGGGTCGGTTATGATAAAAAATGGCTATTTCGAGTGAGGTCTTGATCACTCTAATCAAGGTTGAGGTAATTTTTGTGGTGTCAAAAATCTCATCATTCCTAATCCGATTCCATATTCATATTTCGTTTTACAAAGAAAATTATTCTAAAAAATTCATTATAAATATAAATATATTTGCTAAAATTTCATATGAAACTTACTTGATAATATTTATGTATAGTTACATATACTTAAAATCTTATAAAGATCTAAAATTGACATATATAATATAATTATAATATATCTACTTTATTTTACTTAATTAAAATCTATTCTTACCAATTTATATTGTTTTTATTCATATTAATTATATATTATCTAATTATTTTGTTCCAAGAAAAATTAAACTAAGTATTGAGTAATTAAGTATACATTTATATAAGAAAATTTTAATTTTAATTTACTAACTTACTTCCACTCCTCACTTACGAACTAACATCGTCGATGTTCGGTGAGTAAGTAAATAAAAAATAGAGTTGCAAATAAAATTAAAATTTTATATGATTTGATTATGATTTCTTATTTTTAGCAACCATATATTATTTTGATTAAAGAAAATGACATATATATTAAACACTATTACAAACTATAAATAAAAGTAACAAACAACAAAAAACAATTAAACAACTAATTTAAACAACTACCATCTTAACAACACAACTTCTAAGCGATTATCAAACCGTAGATGAACATCCGGGAGTATCCACGGAAGTAATCTAAGCGAGAATCACGAGATGGAAAAATCTCGTCGATAGCAAACTCAGGCACGTGATTGATTGGATACAAAGGTGAGAGATAACCAGGCAAATGGTAGCGGTTTTCCCCTATTACGTCTTTTCTTTGCAAAATTAATTGCGGTCTTAAAAATCAAAACTCCCTAATCAATGTATGCTCCCACGATCCAACGCATACAACAGCAACATCTCATCATCCGTAACCTGGCAAAATCTCTCTAGTTGGATAGATCCGAGAATTAATGAAGCGTTTCCAAGCCCTTAAATGAGGGTAAAGCGAGTTGAAGAATCATAGTTATGATCAAACAACGGAAATCTGAATCGAAGAAGGCTTCGCGATCACGGTTTACAACATTATACGCATCCCCAAGTTCCCAAAGAAACTCGAAGTGTGGGTTTCGATCAAAAGTACATGGTGGAATTTGATAGATTTGATTTATGATGGTGGTGAAAATGAAATAACGATTCCCCTAATCGTAATAAGTTGAGATGAGAGGCTACTTGTCGTTATCTCGATGAGAGAGCGCAAAGAAATCTCTAACTATCGAAATGTTTACTCGACCTCTCAGGAGTCCTTATCAATTTTTTCCACCCATGACCTCGGATTAGATTACGTCCCCAGCGATCAATTTTTTTGGTGTTTAAGCCTTTCTCCATCGAGAATAGGAGAGCGGACGAAATTTAGATGTCTCGGGACGTCATTATGAAAACAAGAGGCATGCCTTCCGGGACCACACCATCAGCGTATGTGGTTCATAACTATTAAACGAAGGAGAGGAGCGGTTAGACATTTACGAAATAGAGATTTAAAATAGAAGAAAGGAAAGAATGAGCAAAAGGTTGGTGTTGCTCTTTCCTTTTATAGAATACATCCATCAAGCAAAAGTAGAAAAGATCTACTTTACTGCGCGTTTTGTACTTTCCGGATCGATCCGAGAAAGGGCGGATCGATCCGGCCTGCGAATCGATAATGTTGTCGGTCGGTATACTCGCGTCGGATCGATCCGGTGAAAAGCCGGATCGATCCGGAACATCATCTTGTTCACGGATGAGTTGATTTTTCTTGAAAAATACTTAGTTTTTCTAGGTGACAAGTTTTCTTCCTATTTTTGGTTTATTTTCATTACGTTATAACGATAAATTTTAGTACACGATGCTTAATACCATAATATGCAATGAAAACATGAAAATCGTATAAAATCCTACTATGATCAAAACAACTTAAAATTTAAAAAAAAAAAAAAAAAAAAAAAAAAAAAAAAAAGTGCATGATAAATAAAATTGTTTCAATGCCAAAAACCATAGAATGTTTAAAAATTATCACTCCTCTTCATCACTCATTTCGCGTGGCTTGAACTTGGCATAGCTTGAGAGCGGGTCGATTCTTGGGATGGATCTTGAAAATAAGTTGACATCCGTGCCGAGCTATCTAGTCCCCATCGAACTCATCTCTCTCGTGATATCGGAAAAAGTGCTTCCCCATCTCGTCGTGGTATGGCCAAATGATCGAGATCCAGTCCATTTCGATGTCGCATTTGCCATAGTACTGTCGAAAAATCTCTACACCACTAGTTTGAAATCCAAAAGAATGTGGCATTTGTTGGAAATCGAGTGAGGTGGCATCGGTGGAATGAAATCGGGCAAGGTATAAGGTGGGTTTGGCATTGCGGAATATCCATCTCGGCATAGGTAGGGTTCTCGCGGTATATTCATTTGATATAAACCTCGTATGCCTTGGCGTAAATCTTGAGACCATAATTTATTCCTTTCCATAAAAGCGACCATATTGGCATTAGCACGATGAACATCATAGGCCATGGATTGAAACATATCGTAAGTGATGGTATTGGGAAGATGAGTTTGAGTTTATTTGGATGAAGGAGGGGCAGTGATAGATGGAGTAAGTGAGGTCGGCCGACGGTTAGGGTCCAAAAGTTTATTCTTTCTGCCGGCCTAAGTGGTAAACTAGGACCGATAAGTGTGTCATCTACCATCATCAAATTATCATTTGGGAGCTCGGGGACTCTATCGGCGACACAAGGAAGAAATAAAACACGGAAAAGGCATGTATTTGCTGGTCTAGCGATCGAGGTAAAATCTTTGGCCCTTCTATACATCACTCTGCCTATATCCACAGGTACATCATTAACTATAGCCCAAGCAATACACAAATCCTCTTTACCAAAAGATGTAAAATGCCGAGTCGGGTAAAGAGTGTGACTGATAAAACGTTTAATGGCTTTCATATCCCGGATACATTTCCCATAGGAAAAAACTGTTTTCATGCCAGGCGGCGAGTGGGATCTAACTCATTACAGGCTACGCAACAATATGATCAAAGTCTGCTGGCTCATCCAAATTCCAAAGCGTATAATAATCCTCATTCTCCGGTATATCGGGAATACCATAAATAGCATTAATAATGTGAGAGTAAAGCAGTCTTGTCTAGTTCTCGAGTTGTGAGAGGTTAACTCACCTTCATCCGTAGCATTGTGAGTTGCTACCAAAGAATAAAATTCAGCTACTAAGGTGGTGTTAATTTCTCCCGACCTTAAACTGGCTAATTCCATCCAATGCCTCCCTTCAAAAATTTCCTTCACCTCCCTTCCCAAATTTTTAAAGTCTAAGCCCCTCTCTATTGCAACTAAACATTGTCCAAATTTATTTTTCAATGCTTTCTTATTTGCAATGACAGCAGTTCTTTCAAAACTAGCGCCAATTCTTCTTACATTAAAGGCCTAGTTTCTATAACTGGAATTTGGGTAGGGATATGCGGTTTGCGTTTTTTACTAGCTTTGGATGATTCGGCCATTCTACGATAATGACACAATAACAAAACAACACACAAAAAAAAAAAAAACACAAAACAACAGTACAAATGTGAGTGACAAAACAGTTGAAAAATAAAAAATTGCATAAAAAACGAAATTAAGAAAATAAGTGACTACAATGTTACCTTACAAAGCTTAAAGAGGTTGAAATTTGGCCGGAAAAGATGGAAAGTCGCCGGAATGAAAGTTGAAGCTTTCCCTTGAAAATTACTTCAATGTTAATGCAAATTTGAAGAGAGGAGTGGAAAATGAGAAAAGTTTAAGAAGTGGTGTAGTTTAATGGTGATAGTGTGTGATGATTTGAAGGAAAAAATTCGAATTGGGGAAGAAGGGGAGGGGCGGCTGTTTTAGAAAAAAAAGAAGAAGAAGAAGAAAGAGGTCCCGTCCCTTTTTAGGTTTTTTCGGAGTTCGGATCGATCCGGGGTTAGGTCGGATCGATCCGATTTTTTTTTTTTTTTTTTTTTTTTTTTTTTTTTTTTAAAATTAATAAAAATTCTAAAAAAAAAAAAAACTTTTATAAAAACTTTATAAAACTTTTAAGTAATTTCATAAAGATCCTATTTATAAAATTTTCAAAAGTTATATAAAAATTTTATAAGTACTACAAAATTCACGAGGGTCCTAATTCTAATACTTCTAAATCTTCCAGAGTTCTGATGTAACGTTCTATCAACCTAACCTTAAGAAATGAGGCGTTGAATTTTCTCTTTGATCTCCATCGGGATTTTAGGATAACCACCTAATCGTTCCCTTCTTAACAATATTCAAACACTCATCCTGTGATTTGGTTGTGCTTTCCCTGCATTTCCCTTCATGCTCACTTTTTCCACAGCTTCTACACCTTCTTAAAAACTTTGCCCTTCTCTTTATCGAACTTCTCGATTTTCCATTACATAGTTCTTTCGATCGATCTCCTCAACAATTGCTTGTTTTTCTCAAAAGCGGAAGCTTCTATCTTAAACGCGACATCTTTATCCAAGCCTAATTTCAAAAGCGTTATAAAAATTTCTATTCTATCTAAAAAAGACATCCAGTTCTTTTACGTCTATCCGGTAAAAAGCGAAACTACTTTAAACATAACTAAAACACAAAAAGTAGAGTAAAGATAAATAGCACTTTTTGGTATTGGTGAGTTTAACTCCTCGCTTTTCGGTTTCTCGATTTCTCTGCTTTTTACTTTGTCGGAGGATCGAGTTAGTAGCATTATTTCTTCTTTCGGTGCGGTTCCTTCTCCTTCCACAAATAACTTTACTCTATGGCCATTGGCTATAAAAGTTGTATTTCCATTTGTTAGTTCAATGACTCAGATTTGAAAACTCGTTACTTTAAATGGACTGTCCATCTTGATTTAAGCTTTCTGGAAATAACTTTAAGCGTGAATTGTACAAGAGCACTCGATCACTACATGGAACTCACGACTATAGATTCTCTTATCGTGAAAGGATTTCGTGCGTTTCTTGTAGATTCGGCGTTTTCATAAGAATCGAGGCGGAATTCTTCTAGTTACATCAATTGAAGCAATCTATGATCACCGGCTGACCTTAGGATCGAAATTCAAAAATTTAATAGCCCAGAAGGCTCGGTGTTCTAACTCAACTGGGAGATGACACGACTTACCAAAAACTAACCTATAGGGAGAACAACCAATTGGTGTTTTAAAAGCTGTTCTATATGCCCATAATGCATCGTCTCAGTTTAAGCGTCCCGATTTTTCGATTTGAATCCACTTTGTCTTTTCTACAATTCTTTTGATCTCTCTATTAGACACCTCTGCACGACCTTTGGTTTTTGCGGATGATAGGCGTTCTAACTTATGCGTTACACCATATTTTTCAATTATCTTGGTAAATGGTCTATTACAAAAGTGCGAACCTCTATCACTAATGATAGCCCTCGGAATGCCATAACGTGTAAATATATTCTTTTAAGAAATCGTATGACAACTTTGGTATCATTAGTGGGAAGAGCTTGACTTTCTACCCATTTCGAAACATAATCTACCATTACTAGAATAAATCTTTTCCAAAAGATATAGGAAATGGTCCCATGAAATCTATACCCCAAACATCAAATAACTCACATTCTAAAATAGGTTGCATAGGCATTTCATGTTTTTAGATACATTTCCCCATTTTTGACAAGATTCACAAGATTTGACATATTTATAAGCATCTCTACATATAGCGTAGGCCAATAAAAACCACATTGTAAAACTTTAAAAGCAGTTTTCCATCCTCCATGATGACTCTCTGCCTCACGATCATGACAAAATGATAAAATACTTAAAATTTCATTATCAGGCACACACTTTACGATTATCCCATCCGAACATTTACGGAAAAGGTCAGTTCCTCGGTAATAAAATTTTAAGTCATAAAAGAATTTCTTTTCTGCTTTGCCAAGTCCAATGAGGCGGAATATAATCACGAGTTAAGTAATTAATGATATCTCAAAACAGGGTGACATTTCCTTAGAAGGAATTCTATTCTTTAATAAGCTGCATGGTTGAAGGAGTATCTATTCTAAAAAGTTGTTCATCGGAAATGAATCTTTAATTTCTATTCCACTTTCCTCCATCATTTTCCATTCTACTTAGATGATCTGCTACTACATTCTCACTTCCTTTTTATCTTTAATTTCCAAATCGAACTCTGAAGTAAGAGAATCCATCTAAGAAGGCGTGGTTTAGCATCTTTCTTACTCAACCAAATACTTCAAAAAGTTGAATAGTCTGTATAAATTATTACCTTAGAACCAACAATATACGATCTAAACTTATCTAAGGCAAAAATTACGATATGATTCTTTTTACGTAGTTGTATAGTTCGGATTGAGTTTGCATTTAACGTATGAGATGCATAGTAAATAGCTTTGAGAATTTTGTTATATCTTTGACCTAAAAGCGCTCATACTGACTAAATCACTTGGCATCACACATAATCTCAAGCGGTAAATTCCAATCTGGTGCTATTAGCAGTGCGATGAGTTAATTTCGCTTTTAAGGTGCGAAAAGCTTCCTTACATTTACTATCGAAGTTAAAAGGTACTTCCTTTTCAAGCAAATGACTTAGGGGCTTTGCTATCTTTGAAAAATCTGCAATAAATCTTCTATAAAATCCTGCATGTCCAAGAAATCCTCTTAGAGTCCTTAGATTAAGCGGTGGTGGTAATTTTCAATTACTTCAACCTTAGCTTTATCAACTTCAATTCTATTTCGAGAGATTCTATGGCCTAGAACAATTCCTTACGATACCATTAAATGACATTTTTCCCAATTTAAGACCAAATTGGTATCCTCACGGCGTTGCAACACTCTTTCTAAGTCGACAAACATTTACCAAAAGAATCTCCGTAAACACTAAAGTCGTCCATAAAAATTTCCAAGAATTTCTCAACCATATCGAAAATATAGCCATCATGCATCTTTGAAGCGTATTTGGAGCATTACATAAACCAAGCGGCATTCTTTTATACGCAAAAGTTCCATAAGGACAAGTGAAAGTAGTCTTTTCCTATCTCTGCTTTGCAATGAAAATGTAAATAACTTGAATAACCATCCGAGAAGCGATAATATTTATGACCACTTAACCGTTCCAACATTTGAACTATGAATGGAAGTGGGTGATGATCTTTCTTAGTATGATCATTTAGTTTCCTAAAATCAATGCACATTCGATATCCTGTAATTTCTCTTGTTGGAATCCATTCATTTTTATCATTTTCTTTCACTTTGTGAAACCTCCTTTCTTTGGTACCACTTGAGTTGGACTTACCCATTCACTATCGATATGGGAAAAATTATTCCCATCTCTAATAGCTTAATGACCTCTTTCTTAACAATTAAGCGCAAATTTGGGTTGGCGGCGTTGCGGTTGAATACAAGGCTTAGCATCTTCCTTGAATTATCTTATGAGCGCAAATCTCGGGGCTAATACCTCGAATATCAAAGAATTGTCCATCCAAAAGCTTTCTTATGCTTTTTCAACATTCTAAGTAATTGATCTTCTTGTTGCTCGATTAAAGTCGATGAAATAATAATCGGTAATAGATTATCGTTTCAAGAAAAGCATATTTGATTTAAAGGTAATGGTTTCAAGTCCAGGTTCTTTGGCGGATCTTTATTGACGATTTAGAACTGGTCCTTCTAGTTCTAATTCCAAGTACTTATGCCATGGTGGCTTAAAGGTAAAACTTTACGTATCTAAAGAAAGAATTATCTCTTTCATTTCAATGTCTTCCTCATCTTCTTTATAGATAGACAGAGTTAAGCATTCTTAATCTGTCTTCAAAAGTTGGTAATCGATTATCATAGAGACCAGAATGAATATCTTCTATAAAAGAACGTGATTACGATGATGCATGATTCATAGCTTTGAAAATATTGAAAGTAACCGTCTTCATTGACTCTTAAGATTAATTCTCCTTTACGCACATCGATTAAAGTTCTTCTGTAGCTAGAAATGGGCGACCTAGAATAAGAGTCTTTGAATAACCGTCTTCCATTTCCATAACTACAAAGTCTCTTTGGAAAATAGAATTTGTCTACTTTAACCAATATGTCCTTTATAATTCCTTTAGGGTACTTAATCGATCTATCGCCATTTGCAGAGTCATTTCGATCTTAGTAAGCTTTCCTATGCCTAACTTTCTATAATCCTCATAAGACATGAGATTTATACTCGCTCTAGATCACATAAGACCTTCTTAAGCAGAAATCCTCCAATTTCACACGGAATGGTAAAACTACGGATCTTTCAGTTTAGGTGGTAACTTATCTTTGTTGAGTGCGGAACATTCTTCATTTAGGCATATATTCTCATATTCCTCTAATTTTTCTTGTTTTGATGAATTTCTTTGAGAGAAATTTTCCATAGGTAGTATATTAATCAAAGCTTCGATAATGAGGATATTAACTTGAATATGACGAAAAGTGTCAAAGAAACGAGCATACTTCTTATCGCTTTTGCCTTTTGATTTGATCTTTAGGAGGGTAAGGTAAAGATTCTAAATCTATGACCTTTGGCTCCTTTGTCGAGTTTCTCTTTTCCTTTTTCCTTAAACCTTTGAGTATTACTCGATCGCCATGTTTGAGTTCTTGAATTCTTTCTTTTAAATTGTTCACTGAATCAATCTACTACTTGATTCCTTCATTTCTTCATGTTTTTCATCCTTGTTTTCATTTTCTTCCATTCTAATATGTTCCTTAAATAAAGTCCTTAAATCTTTATCCATGGGATCTTTCAGAATTCTAGGGATTTTACCCAATTTTCCCTTTCACTTTCGGGTTCGAACTTTTATTTCTTTTCAAGAAGTTGTCTATAATTTCTTCTTCCTCATCTGCAAATTCAAGTTCATCTTTATCATTCTTAACATCTAAGTCATCTTCTACTTCATTATCCCCAAGGTTTTCAACTCCATTACTTCCACTTGAGCTTCCTACTTCTCGTAACTACAACATTTACCTCTCTTGGGTTCCTTTCGGTGTTACTTGGTAATCCTCTGGGGAAGTCTCTTTGTTATTACGTTCACACCGCCCTACTCAAATGATCTTCCATATTCCTTAATGAGGCTTCTATCGTTCTCATCCTGGTATCATGTCCACTCATAGATGTTTTCATTGAACTCATGTCCTTAGTGGATTTGTACCAATAGAAGTCACCATCGTTCTATATTTTTAGCTTGAGTAGATACTACACCCATCATATTTTCCATTAGTTTTTCCCATTTTTCAACTCCTTCTGCAGTTGAGTTGAACTTTGAGTCTTGGTATACTTTGAGTGGTATGTTGAGGATAGGATCTAGGTAATGATTGTAAATTCGATTAGATGTGTTTTCTTGATAAACTTGATTATTATTCAAGTTTCTATATGGAGCTGGATACGGCGGTTGTCCTTGCTTGCTAGGGTTTTGGACCATCGATAAGTAGGGTGATCTCTTCTAATAGCATTGAGCGAGTTTGAATAAGCATTGTTTAAATTTCTATCTTCTTTGAAGAAAACTCACCTCCTCTCTTGAGCATCTGTCGGTTCTTCAATCCTAGTGGTATTTTATATCGATTTGAGTATTCGGTTGGTGTACTATTTTACGAACTTTGATTCTTATTCGTTGTAATCCATCAAATTTCCTACTCAAATTTTCTAAATGTGCTAGAACTTCCGTATTAGGCGTACATTCTCTGCCAAAAGCTACTTTTACGGTGCTAGAACCGGTTTCCCACATTCTGTTATTTTTGGAAATCTTTTCTATAGCATCGTAAACTAATTGGCTTCACTCATCATTAACGAACCACCACATGCATGATCTACATCCGCACGTGAGTCTTTCCTTAATTTACGAGAAAAGTTGGATTTGCATATCTAAGGAATAACCATGATCGGGACAAGCTCTTAATAGTTTTTAAATCTTTCCCAAGCATTCCCAAGCGTTTCTTGAGATCCTTGTCTAAAATTAGCAACCTCGACTTTTAATTCCAAATTCGTCCAGGAGTGAAGTATTGTTTGAAATTGGTTTGAATCTCCTCCCAACTTGTAAGTGAATGATGCGGAAGAGACATAAACCAATCTCGGGCTCGTCCTTTTAGAGAAAAAGGAAACATAGTCATCCTTGTTAATTCCTTGTGAGCACCTTGACTTTTGGCTGTATTGCACAGTTCTTCAAAAAGATAGAGATGATGATGCGGATCTTCATCATCATCTTCTCTAGAATTGGGCTCTTGCGTCAATTAAACCAAAAGATGAGATTTAATCTCAAATTATTCGCTCCTTCATTAGGCAAAAGTATGGGATTATTAGTCGATTTCTTCTTATGGTTTGGTCACGAGATAGGCCTTGGGTTTCTTTGAGTTGTTACGATTATTCGGTTCCGATTCGATTATTTCTATTATTATTATTATTTTGATTATTAAGGTTAACGGGGTTTTGTCCATGCCTAGAGCATGTTCCACTACTTGTTCGGTGTTTCATCACGATTTGACCATTCTCGTATTTCTGTTTGAAGATGATTCGTCAGGATTTCACGACTAGTATGACCACGTTTTCTCTCTACTCTAAGCGCCTTTCGTAAGTGTTTATGTCGGGCTTATAAGGAGTGAGTGGGGCCTTACCATACGGTCGGTCATCAACTAACGAAATTAGAAAATAACACGAAATTGATGGTAGTAAAATTTGGTAACTTACCTATAAGGTAAATCTTGTGAAAATAAAATTAGAAATGAGATAAGAAAAGTGTTGACTTATTCTTGAGAATTTTGAGCTAATACAAGTAGTAACCATAGACACAAAAAGAAATTAGCGTCGTTCCCCGGCAACGGCGCCAGAAAGCTGACGTGGCCTTTTCTAGTGCTAATACCAGTCCTTAACCGGCAGTGTACCGGGTCAAACTGTAGTGCTAGTATGGTGAGTCAGAGTATCGTATCCTCAGGGAACTTTGTAATTCTTCTAAGTGTGGTTAAACACCAAAGAGCTGTTATTAACTCGATCTAAATCGCAATTTTATAAACACAGATCACTACTATTCTAGTCAACATAAAATAAATACGTAAATTAAAATTTTATTCTAATATAATATATATAGATATATAAATATATATAGATGTGCATAAGTTGCAAAGTATATATATAGATATAAATATATAGATGCCAAATATATTATTAGAGAACTAGCCAAAGTTTATATAATTGATTTATACGATCTTTTTGATGAATGGAATGTGCTCGATCTTTAGGTTCAATTGAGTAAATGAAGCGGTATACTCTAAGGTTAACAATTCGTCCTCACATTAGCGTCATTTAAATTGTCATATGTCCATTGTCATCGGTCCAAATCCACAAGCTATTACGGTTTTTACGAGCGAGGTCCGAGTGCGATTCTACCTTTGAATAAAAGGAGTCATTCCGTTCGTCAAGCGGTCAATTTTATTTAAAGGCTCCGGTTGTCAAGGCCGGGCGATTCAACTTTCGGTTTAAGTTTCAATTAAGCGATGATTTTAACATTATTACGATCTTGAGTACAAATTTTAATAAGATTTATCTTTTAGGACAAATCGCCCCGAATAGGAAATTGGATTCCGTTGTCACGTTTTCACTCGGCCAATTTTACCCTCCGGTTTTTCTATTAACGAGTTCATAACTTAATTACGAGGCGTCAATTCATGATTAGATTATGAATTCTTTCAAGTCAAACTTTATCAATAGAAAAAGATTCAATTAGCTCAATTTTATTCAATTTTACTTAGACAACATTCCTTTACCGAAAAGATCGAAATAAACGATTACATAACTTTGGCTAGTTATTAGATTTAGCCTACTAACATTATACGAAAAGATAAAAAACAAACATAATAAACATAAATACTTTAGAAATTTTACCCGATTACAACGATTGGATCGGAAGATGTATTCGCTCTGATGCGGATGCTACAACAACTTCAACAACATTGATCTTACGATAATTTCTCGAGCATTATGACGATACTACTTTATTTATGGCATAAGGCCTATATATATACATACTACTACTACTAGAAAGAGGTAAAAGAAATATATTTGGTACCCTTTTTGTACTCGCAATCGCTGCCCTTTTTATAGGCAATTTTTCCACTTGCCGGATCGATCCGAGAAAGGGCCGGATCGATCCGGGAATAAAAAATATTATCCAGGATATTCTCTCGCAGGGCCACATCTTTGGATAATCATTATGCCTCCTCGGATCGATCCGAGGTAAATCGGATCGATCCGGATAGATTTTTTCCAATCTTAATCCGAAACTTGATAAAATCATAACTTGAGTTCTGGATCTCCAAATGACATAATTCAAGATGCGTTGGAAAGCTCTTGAGGAGATCTATAACTTCCATGAAGACTTCTTTTTCAGAAAATGCCTTTTGCTGGGCCATTTGTTCGTTGAAAATATAACTTGATCTGGCGTCACGAACACTCGATCCACTTGAACTTTAAATCTCGTGGCACTTCCTTTATTCCTTCAAAAGATATGATTTTACTCCACAAAATGTCGTCACTCGGGGTCTTGGTTTACCTAAGGTCTGTAAAATACCAAAAATACCCACGTGAATCTGACACGACACTCCGGTTATTAACCCGGTACAAAATTTATAACTTTTTATCATTTTTTTACTAGATTTTTATAGTATTTAGATTTATTCATAGCTATTAATATTTTATAAGATTATCTGTTATAATTACTTATATTTTATATAAAAAGAGTCGATAACGTATATAAAACATCGTAATTTTTATCATATAAATGTTACACATCACTTAGACTCGCTGCAAGGCTAGGAGTGAGAAACATACAAGTGTTCAGTGATTCATAGTTGGTCGTAAATCACGTTAAGGGGGAATATGAGGCAAAGTAAGAGACCATGAAGAAGTATCTCTCCGTAGCCCGAGCACTGATTGCAGAATTTGAGGAAGTCCAATTGGGACAGATCCCCAGGTCAAAGAACGCACGGGCTGATGCGCTCTCCAAGCTAGCATCAAATTTCGTTTCTAATAAAAAAAGTATTTATCGAGCAAGCCGATCACTCAACAGGCCACCTAGATGGATCCTATAGTAGCCTTCCTGAAGAACGGTCTGGTCTCAACCGATAAAACACACGCTCAGAAAATAAGACTTCAGGCAAGCAGGTATTCATTGTTTTGCGACATACTATACCGAAAATCTTTCATTTCACCTTGGCTGCGTTGCGCCACAAAAGAAGAGGGCAATTACCTCTTGTTAGAGATCCACTTAGGAATTTGTGGAAGTCATACGGGAGCCAGAGCATTGGCTCGGAAGTGCAGACTGTTCGGATACTACTGGCCGAACATGCAAGCTGATGCTTTGGAATTGGTGAGGACCTGCAAAACAGGCCAGGTGCATGACAACCTTACTCATCTACATTCTCAATAGTTAATCCCTAAGTATCTCCCTGGTCTTTTGACCAATGAGGTGTTGATTTGGTCGGACCATTACCCAGAGCACCGGGTAATTTGAGATTTCTTGTTGTGTCCATTGACTATTTCACCAAATGGGTGGAAGCGGAACCCTTAGCCACAATCACACGCAAGGCCATCCAAAGGTTCCTATGGAAGACCATAGTGTGTCGGTATGAAATCCCGAAAAAATCATCTCTGATAATGGCACACAATTCGAGATAGAACGGTTCGAGAATGGTGCTCTACGCTTGGGATTACCCAGCATTTCACTTCGGTCGGTTACCCTCAGGCCAATGTCCAAGTAGAGCAGGCCAACAGACAAATAAAAATGGGCGTAAAAAAAAGGCTAGAAGAAGAGGGCGAGAGTCGGGTAAAACATTTGCCCAATGTGCTATGGGCATACAAAGCTTGACCACCTGGGAGACCCCATTTTCGTTAGCTTATGGATGCAAAGCGGTCATCCCTGTAGAAATTGGATTATCTTCTCCCCGAGCGGAGCTCTACAACAAAATTGACCAGGAGACAGAATTAAGGCATTTTAAGGATGACCTGGAGGAAAATCGTGACATAGCCTTCATACGAATGGCCAAATATAAACGGCGAATAGCACAATACTATAACTCTAGGGTCAGAGCTCGTATTTTAAATGCGGAGACCTGGTCCTCCGAAAAAATGAGGTCAGCATGCAGGATCCTCAAGGTAAATTGAAACCCAACCGGGAAGGCCCATACAAAGTCATAAAGGTGCACGGTAAAGGTGCATATCAGTTGGCTGACGGTCATGGAAAGACCATTCCAAGAAGCTGGAACGTGGTCAACCTAAGGAGATTCTATGCTTGAGACAGGTTGCAGACTATTTACTGTCTTTCATTATCTGTGTTATGAAGTTTGTGTAATAAGTTTCCTTCGCAACAGTTCAGTTCCTCAATAAAAGATTTTCATTTTTTATATTATGTACGTTTTGTACAAATATTTATGATAACTGCAAGGCATACCGTATTACTATAAACTCAATAACTTGAGCCTGAAGAATAAAAATAAGTATCCGGCAGGATGTAATAACAAAGATAACAATTTCGTAGATCGAGCACCAACTTTATTTAAACTGCAAAAGCAGATTAAGCTCAGAGAATGAGCACAATTTCATTTTAACTGCAAAAGCAGATTAGGCTCAGAGACCGAGAACCAACTTTATTTAAACTGCAAAAGCAGATCAGGCTCAGAGATTGAGCACAAACTCATTTAAACTGCAAGAGCAGGTTAAGCTCAGAGACTGAGCGCACAATTATTTAAACTCTATAACATATTCGGTTTAGAGACTGAGCGCAAAGTTCTTTAAACAAGAACATATAAAGCTCCGAGACAGAGCACCTAGTTATTTAAACAATCCCAAAATACAGAGCGGAACAAGCTTAGGGATTGAATGAAAAATAAATTGAACTACAAGAACATAAAATTAAACTCGGAGACCGAGCTATATCAATTACAAATTGAGTTTTGAAGATTACAAAAGGCTACAAAACGACCGCCGAGTAGGTTGCGGTCAAAACAACTAAAAGAAATGCCAAAAACGGCCTAAAAAGCAATGGGCTGAGCGTCCTTCGCTGAAGACCCGGCAGAAGATCGGGGCACTGGAATGGTATCATACTTAAGAGCAATATCAACGCCAGACTTGAGCTCCTGGAGATGCTCGTTATAGACCGTGCCCATGCCAGGCTTGTAAATCCCCATAATTTTCAACTTGGGACGGGTCAAGGCCTTCAAATTGAGCTCGGGCATCATCAATCCCATTGAGTACCCGTGATTAATAACGGGATGATCGTAAGGCGAGAGGACTCAAGCAAAGTGATCAGTACTATAATAATCCTGGATACCCTTAGCAATAAGCACAGGGATAGACCCATCCAGAGCATCCCGAGCAGATTGTGCCTCAGCCAGATTTCTTGCCGCTTCAGTCTTTTCAGCATCACTTTGATCTTGCAGAGCTTGCAGCTCCACAGCGTGTTTAGTATGCAGAGCTCGCAACTTGCAAGATGTCTTTTTTTTGAGGTCGACCACCTCTTTCCTTCCGGACTCATACAAGTCCTTTTTTTGCCCGAAGCCACCGCCAGCACGCTGCTTCTCGTGCTCACGGACGATACTGGATTTGGTCATACGGCCGAACATCTCCTGCCCAATACAGACACCCTGAAAAAAAGGCCAGAAGGTCTTAGATGGTTAATACAATGAAGCAGTAATGAAAACTTGCTTAAGGCACGAAAATACTTACCATTTCAGCCAAGTTCACAATGGACATAGATTGGAGCGCCCCATGAATCGTAGAAGCATCACCCGATCCACTTCCTCCCGTTCCGAGCATCATCAAGCCAGAACGACCCCTCTTACGGGGTCGGCTCTTCCACAACTAAGGGAACTGAAGATGTCGGCCGACCTCGTGATACAAAATCAGAAACCCATGCGTGACCAGGGGAAAGACCAGAGATTTATGCATCAACCTCTTCCTGTTCTATGGGAAGGACCTCAAAGCATCATCAGAATGCTCAGCTAAAGACCTTATGGCCTCGGGATTCATCATCGAGCCGGATGCTCAGTCGGGTAGGGTTCGAGATCGCTTTGTGCCTCAAACTGCAGAGCCTCCTCCTCATGTCGAACCTCCTCAGATCGCCCCACTCAGGACAACAGCACGCGCCAGTCGCCCACTACACAAAGAAAGAAGTCAGATATATAGTACTATTATCAAAAAAATAAACAAGTTGAGGAATAACGTAAATGAAGTTCCTACAAGATTTCTCTTCACCCTCTGTAAGTTGCACGTAAGGCTCGGGCCCTGCATCCTCCAGACGAGCCCGAGTAATGAGCTCGGACGTATAGTTCTGGCAGTTCATGGAGATGTCTAACTCCCTAGTTACCTGGATCCAATCAGTCAGGTCGGTAGGGTCCGGGGTCATGTCTTGCTCAAGACTCACGGTATTTCATTGACCCAGCCGAGCATTCCCTTCGTGACACATGGAGAAGAACCTCTCCTTCCATCTTTTGAAAGATGTTTTCCCTGCGTGTTGGATAGGAATATCCGTCAAGGGACTAGGTCAAAGAAAGAAAATAATACCAACCTTGCGGCGCCGATGATAGAATATCCGGAAGAGCTTAATGGAAAACCTAGTCCGCACCAACCGGCACCAAATGGCAAAGCCTATGATGGATCGAACTCCATTAGGAGAAATTTGGGCGATCCCTAGGTTATAATAGCGAAGAGTGGCTATGATAAGCAGGACCGAGGGCAACCTCATACCACAATCAAATTGTTCTTTATACACGGCACAATAACTTACAAGAGGCTCGAAGCATATAGGCCGACAACCCGAAAGGCGTCGGTTCTAGATTGAGGGCTAATGGGAATTTGGGAGCAAACTGTTAGCATCTATATTATTTTGGTTGCAGATGTAATCAATGGTGTGTTCGGAAATAATGGTCTCAATTCCAAAACTACCCATGATAGATTTGGTGGCGGAGACAGCCTTAAGATGCCTAACAAAGGCCGAATCCCTAGTCACTGAAGGAACAGAGTGCCTGGGAACAAGCCCCACTGAAGAGAAAGAAGGAGGAAGGATAGCCGGAAACGCTGCCAGAGAAGTTGAAGAATAGGGTGCAGGAGGAAAAATCGGTTCCTCCGTCCCGGAGTTAATAGACCGGGGGCTTAATTCCTTATCTACGGAATCGTCAGATGGAGTAGAAGATCTCACCCTCATAAATACATGAACTAAAAGAAAGCAATATGAAATGCTAGACGAAAAAGGAAAAAACAAAGACTTACTTGCAGGTATGGGATGAAGAAGAGAGACGTTGGCTTGCACTCCAAATGTGGATATAAAACGGCAATGATGGTAGATGGGACGTTTGAATAGATGGGTTATAACCCCAAACGGCGCCTCGGTTAATGGCCTACTTTATGTTAGAGGATATTGACGCCTCGTTTCTCTCGTTAATAATGTCAATTGCAATAACATCTTTGACACGTGTCAGGGCAAGCCTCGGTCGGTCCCAACAGGAAGAGCCTCCCCACGGATGCTGAGCATGATCGGAGACAGATCGCCCAAGACCTAGGGTCCCGGTCGACCTGGGGGGCTTATGACGATGGTCGGCTCTGTCTTGTCCACGTGTCATTAATAAGTGGTTTAAACTCAATCAGTGTAGGGAGGGCATTCTGGCCAGAGGTCGAGAGCCTGACCAATATCCATTTTAAGTCCTGAGAGCGAGCTGCCTCCCCACTACTGACCACCGCAGGACAGTCGGTCTACAAAGTATGCGCAAAGCACGACTGTAATGACTCGGACAATAGGACCGAGCGGTCAACTATTGATACACACGCTTCCATACTATACGGAAAAACGTGGGAAATGAATCATGCCTCATTAAGGCTCTGATTCATTTCTAAACATAAAGAAGATATTATCTCCTTAATATCAGGGATCCGTACTTATCCTAATCAATTCAAATATAACTGAATCCTTGGAGGATACGGCAGGATTAGGGTTACACTCCCTATATATGAACCCCTTCAAGAACTACGGCCGCTTGATTCCGGTTAGACTCAATTGGATACGTAGGCGCCTTGAGGCCAACTCAAGTTCGGCCATAATATCATACAAATCACTCCTTTTTTTGGTGTTGACCGGTGATCGGAGAACTACCACTAGATCCGTTAACCCATATATCTTGACCGGTTAAACCCGACTTCATCATTGCCAATCTACATGGTCATAGGCTTTCATTAGATCAACTTTAACCATCATCACCCCTCTTACCTTTCTTGTTTCGCATATAAGGACCAATTTCTTGGGCAAGAATAATATTCTCCGTTGTACCTCTCTTTGGAATAAAAGTAGTTTCCGATTTGCCCACCAAGTTGTCAATTACAAGTGCTGAGACGATTGCCAATCACCTTAGTTATTATTTTAACAATTACATTCACCAAAGCAATTGGTCTAAAGTACGAACTCAACTCAGGATGCATGGTCTATTTTGGGGATGAGAGATATCATAATATCATTCATATGTGCCGGAAACGTCCCCTCATGAATGGCCTTTGTGATAAAATAGACAACAGACTCCCATACAGTATCCCAACAACGTTTGAAAAAAAATCGAGGAATGCCCGTGACGGACGCCAAAAACGGCATTAGCAATTTCATTCTCACTTCCTCTCGGTTTAGGAATCTCACATCAGTTTCTTCCAATCTTGGTAAGGCAATGGAGTTATCCCTGCTAATAGAATGTGCTTGAAATGCTGTTGAATGATCTGTTTAACTTCATCTGCATCGTCGGTCCATGTGCCATCTGTTGGTGATTTAAGTATAATCACAAGCCATTGAGGTTATCGGGGTTTAGTGCAAGGATGGTTATGCTCGTAACATTATATCATAAGTACGGAGGTGCGGAGTGCACGCTTATATAAGTGTTTACGAGTGTACGGATGTAAAATGAGCAAGTGGAATTCGTAAAACAAACGGAAAAACCAGCCTGTGACACTAGGCAGCCGCCTGTGGTGTTTTTCCAAGGCAAAAAGTTGGACAGGTTCATGTTCGCCGGTGCTCACAGCGCCGCCTCGTCACTCATAGCGCCACTTTGTGGCTAAAACTGAATTTTTGGTGTCTCTTGGTCATTTTAAGTGGGTACAACCAAATGGAACCTTTTCATTTGATGTCTATCACTTAAAGGACGAATTATCTTGCTCTCTTTCAGATCCAAGTGCTATATATAAGCAAGTTTACATTGTTAAAGAAATAACAACAAATGTAAGCATCTTTGCTAGTCAATCATATATATCTTAAAACTTCTAAGTGCTCTTTAATCTCTTTGTCCAGAGTTAAAGGTTGTTCTCTCAGTTTTGTATCTCACTTAAATATTTGTGAAACCCGGGACAAGGTATAAGGGTCGAATAATTTAAGAAGGACAGCGTTTTCGTGAAACTGTGAGGTTCCAAATATCTTCTAAGTTTGCAGGAATTCAAGACATTGTTGATCTTCTATACACCCAAATTACAACATTCTTCTTAAATTATTGTTCTGATCACAATGGTGAATGCAAAGGACTTGATGATGAATTTCGGGAAACTGGACAAGTTTGAAGGCTTTGATTTTCGGAGGTGGCAAAGGAAGATGCATTTCCTTCTCACAACATTGAAAGTGGTATATGTTCTTAGCACTGATATACCAGAAGTTGATGATGATGCACCATTGGAGGAGTTATGAAGGCGGAACAAATGGGAAAATGATGACTACATCTGTCGTGGTCACATTGTAAATGGTATGTCTGATTCGTTATTTGATATTTATCAAAACTTTGCATCTGCAAAAGAATTATGGGATGCACTAGAAACTAAGTACTTAAATGAAGATGCATCCGCTAAAAATTTTCTAGTTGGAAATTTCATGAAATACATGATGGTAGATACACGGTCCAGAATGGAACAATTCAATGAACTTCAACGCATCTTAGGCCGCTTTTGCACAAAGCACAAGATGGAAATGGATGAAGCCATTTCTGTCTCTAGTATCATTGATAAACTACCACCATCATGGAAAGATTTTAAGCATATGTTAAAACACAAAAAGGAAGAACTCTCCTTGGTTGAACTTGGTAGCCATCTGCGCATTGAGGAATCCCTCAGGGCGCAGGAGGATGTGAAATCCAAGGGAAAGGAAATTGATGAATCGACATCCATTCATGTAATGGAGGCCGGGGAGTGTTCCAAAAAAACAAGGGAAAAGGTAATGGTAAGAAAAAGAAACTATTCAAGGCTGGCAACAAAGAATCCGGAAAAACGCCAAAAGGGGCCTGTTGGATTTGTGGCAAAACAGGGCACTACAAGGCTGATTGCCAAGTGTGGAAGAACGGAAAGAGTAAGTGGTCCGAGCGGGGTCGAAGACCAAGGACCACCCAGTCATCAAGGTCAGAATGTTAATTTTGGTGTTAATTCGGTTGTGAATTATGTGCCATTTATTTCTGAACAATTCTATATGCAGGATGATGATGTATCGTGATGGATCGACTCGGGAGCAACACGACATGTATGCAAAGATCAAAGCTGGTTTGAAGATTTTGAACCGGTGAATGATGGTTCCATACTAAAGATGGGAAACGAGTCGATGGCTGTTGTAAAAGGCGTTGGAAATGTTATTCTAAATTTTAGTTCTGGAAAATTTGTAAACCTCTTTGATGTATTATTTGTTCCGTGCATCCGGAAAAACCTTGTATCCGGTGAACTTTATGTAAATCGGGCTATAAACAAGTGTATGAGTCCGATAGGTTTATATTATCTAAGCATGGTGTGTTTGTAGGATTTGGTTAGTTATGTAATAATATGTTTATGCTTAATATTGTAAATAATAAAGTTAATCAAGTTATGCATATTTCTGATGTTAATATCTCAAAGTTGTGGCATGCACGGTTTGGTCACGTGCATTATAAACGCATGCAAGTTATGTCTAAAAATGCATTAATTCCCCCATTTGATATCAATATGGATAAGTGTACTACTTGTATGTTTACTAAAATTGTAAGACAACCATTTCGTGGTGTTGAAAGATCATCTACAATTTTGGAATTTATCCATAGTGATTTGTGTGATTTTAATGCCTCACCGTCTTTGGGAAATAAGAAATATGTGATTACTTTTATAGATGATAATACTCGTTTTTGTTATGTGTATTTACTTAATACTAAAGATGAGGCACTTGATAAATTCAAGATTTATAAAAGTGAAGTAGAATTACAATTGAATTCTAGTATTAAATGCTTTCATACCGATAGAGGTGGAGAATATTATGATCCAACCTATTTCGGGTCGTGTGGTATTATACACGAGGTTACTGCACCGTATACACCACAACAAAATGGCATTGCGGAAAGGAAGAACCGTACTCTAAAAGAGATGGTAAATTCCATGTTATCCTACTCGGGATTGAGTAGTGGGTTTTGGGGTGAGGCCATGTTAACGGCCTGTTATCTACCAAACAATTCCTAATAAAAAGAATTTCGCTACCCGTATGAACTTTGGTTTAAAAGAAACCAAACTTGAATTACTTAAAAGTTTGGGGCTGTAGGGTGGTTGTTAGACTTCCCGATCCTAAAATTAAAACTTTAGGAGAAAGAGGCATCAATTGCATTTTCATTGGATATGCTAGTCATTCCAAAGCATATAGGTTTTATGTTATACAACCTAGTGATTCCGTATTTGTACATTCGGTTATAGAATCACGTGATGCTATATTTGATGAGAATAGATTTACATCTATTCCTAGACCAAAGTATATTGCTCCTATGATAGTTGGAGTGGAGAATGTGGAGAATAATGATTCTCAAGTCGAGTCTTCGAACTTTGAAGAAGTAAGAGGCTAGAATAGCAAAAACATTTCCACGAATTTTGTTACTTATTTGGTGGAAGGTTCGAGAAATGAAGTTGGATATCAATACTCATGTTGTTACAATATTGAGGATGATCCAAGAATATTTTCTGAGGCGATGGAATCTCAGGATGTATCATTTTGAAAAGAAGCAATCAACGACGAGATGGATTCCATAATGGGTAACAATATGTGGATTCTTACAGATTTACCACGTTGTTGCAAACCGATAGGTTGCAAATGGATTTTCAAAAGGAAAATGAGAGTCGACGGTACTGTTGACCGATATAAAGCCCGGTTAGTTATACAAGTCTTTAGGCAAAAGGAAGGTATCGATTATTTCGATACTTATGCTCCCGTTGCTAGAATCTCCTCAATCAGGTTATTGATTGCCTTAGCCGCAATTCATAACTTGGTGATCCATCAAATGGATGTTAAAACATCGTTTCTAAATGGAGATTTGGATGAAGAAATATACATGAAGCAACCGGAAGGATTTATTATGCCCGGTAACGACCATAAGGTATGTAAACTTGTAAAATCATTGTATGGACTTAAACAAGCTCCTAAACAATGGCATCAAAAGTTTGATGAGGTTGTCTTGGCTAGTGCGTTTAAACTCAATCAGTCAGACAAGTGTATTTATAGTAGATTTGACGATACCGGCAACGGTGTGATAATCTGTCTATATGTCGATGACATGTTGATTTTTGGTACGAACCAAAATCAGGTAGATAAGTGTAAAGAACTCTTATCTTCTAGATTCTCTATGAAAGACATGGGGGAGGCAGATGTTATTCTTGGTATTAAAATTAATGTAAATCGGGAGGATTTTCACTAACACGCCTCATTATATTGAGAAAGTGTTGAAGAAATTTAATTATGAAAATTGTATTCCGGAAAATTCTCCCATGGAGCCTCATGAGAAACTTGGACCTAATAAAGGTGAAACCGTGAATCAACTTGAATATTCATGAGTCATTGGTTGTTTGATGTATTCTATGACTAGTACACTCACTGGATACTTCTCGTGTGCGGTTGGGAAACTAAGTAGATATACGAGTAACCCATGTAATTGTCATTGGAGAGCGGTTGTTCGTGTATTGAGATATCTTAAGTCTACCAAAGACTTTGGTTAGACTTATTGTCTCGGATTTTATCTAAGAAAAATAAACAAGTAATAAAATAATCCGGTTTACTCCCAAGTGTGGATCGAGTATAGCAACTAATACCGGTCGATCTCATAGGAATCGGGGTTGTTTATTCTAGTTTTTATTTGATTAACCTAAATATGTCACGACTACTACTACTAAAAAGATTATAACAAAATAAAACAATTAACAAGTAACAAAGCTAAAACGATAATAACGAAAGTAAATCGGATGTAAGATCAAACCTAAAGCCAGGAAGATATGATTACGAACAAGATAACTAACCTAAGTTTATTCTAACCCTAATACGCAATAAAAACTATAGCTTTACTAGGAAATTCTAGCACAAGTGATTTTAGTCAATAATTTAACAAACGAACAAGCTATTGATCCACCAATCCTACAACAATCAATTTCTATCTAGATTATCTCGTGATTTTTAACCAAGTTGTGATTCACCTAACAAAGGTATGAACTCCTAATCTCTTAGAAAATTTCACCCATCAATCTTTTATCTCTCGATCCTAAAGATTAATGCTTTCAAATCAAAGGTGTAAGATTTCTCAATCTAGCAACCTAGAAATTCAACCTAATCAACTATCGTTATTTTTAGGTTAAAGATCTAACCTTTATCATGGTGATATAAGGTTTAACATGATTCTCATCAAAATCAAACAATCAAACATGCAACGATCTCTCGATGTAATTGCATAAAAACGAACAAAACGATAATAAAGGTACAACTTTGATAAGAAAAACTCACAAGATAATCAAGAAACGAAACTGAATTATTGATAGGATGGCTTCACAATGCTTGTTCCAAAAGCCTTTAGCCTCTAAACATCACTTTGATGATTTGAAATTGCTTGAATAAAGTACATAAATTGAAAGATTTAATCTAGAGATTGAAAAGCATAAAGTTTGATCTAAAATAAGTATAAACGCAGCTAAGCCGCCTCAGGGTATATGTGGCCGCCAAGATGAATTAGTGGTCCGAATGTGTGTCTCTGTGGTTGAAATCCGCACGCATATTTATAGGTTTCGAGTCGGTTCTCGCTAAGTCGGCGCCGGACGCCCGCCCGTGGTCTTGAACGCCCATCCAGTCCTCATAAAAATCTTCGAGTCGGGCCGAGTCATGTCGACGCCCGCCCTATGTAAATCTGGGACGCCGTCCAAAGAAATTTGTCAAAACTATGAATCCAATATTTCAGCTTGGACGTCCGCTCACTCTTCAGACGCCCGTCCGCATGGACGCTAGTTCAACGCTGCTCGTAATGACTTCAAACCGATTTTCATCTCTATCTTCAACCGACTTCATCTTTATCTCTTTTTCTTCATATAAATCCGATCCTTAACATCTTTTAATCCTCTTTTGAACCAATTTCGTGCATCTACAAGATAATAAAAGCATTGCAAAGTGTAATAACATTCAAATCAATAGAAAATCAACAATAAAACCTCATAATTCAACCACTTTGCGATTAAACCGCTTCAAACCTCACTTGCTCAATAAACCAATAAAACACTCAACTTCTATGCAAATTATATAAATATGGAGGAAATTATTACTTAAATATAACATTATAAATCACATAAAATCACTCCTAAACAACTCCCCACACTTATCTTTTGCTCGTCCCAAGCAAAACAAAACAAGATCTAGGCTCGAAAAAGGATAGACACTTCAGCAAATATAGCGCATAGTCAATAAATTATAGGTTCACCCCGGTGTGTGTGCAAAGCCATAGTAAATTTCCACTAAGTCCATAATTGTAATTTATTCAAAGCAACTAGCAAATATCCCATTTAAACTAGAAATAAATGATACTTATAACATGCACCCTACAAAACGTAACATATCACGAAAAGGATGATAGAATACATCTAGACCTTTTCGACATACTCAGAGGATAATCCCTACAACATATCCTGGTCGGTTTATACTGGGATAAGGTAGACGATAACTAAGTCTTTCATTCCAATTCATACCAGATTCCTTATAAAAGTTGATTCAATTAATTCTCATATACAAACACACATTAGAATGAGCTATTGCCTGTCATAGCGTAATAGGACATTCGGGATATGCCCTACCTTACTCAAATCATAAGGCGCTTCTTCTTCCGATCGTCGTGAGCTTTTGGTCATCATAGTGGTATAGACATTCGAGATATGACCTACCGCACTCAAATCATCGACCACTTTCGACACACCCAATTATTTCATTTTAAAACAACTTTTCCAAAAGCACAATAGTTACGCTTCACTTATCACATTCAAACCTAAGATATTCACAAGATGTCATACTCCGGCTCTAAACACAAACTATTATAATTCCCACGATATATGACGTTAGCACTAAGCACAAGATACTTATAAGATAATCAAACATCACTAATCTAAATGGGTATATCTTTATAATTTAGCTCATCATTCAATATGGCTCGTGAAATGTATGTCGGTGAAACAACTAACTTACTAAACATACGGTACACAACATCAATGACTATAAAACCGAACAAAAATCTGCATTTGCTTACTCGACAAAACAAAAATATGAAAAATTTGAAAAATTTAGCTCATTTCAGCATAGAATCATAATATAAGCAAATGATAGATACACATAACTACTCCCTCCCCACACTTAAACCACAACATGTCCTCAAAGTTGTGCGTAATTAAAGAAAAGATAAAGTACTTAATGATTCAGATAGATATTCAAAACATTGGTCAGCCGGAGCATGAAAAGGCCAACGTGTCGTGATGTAAAAGCTAGCTCGACAAAAACTAGAAATATGCCCGCATCGACTCGACAAACACGGGAAAATCTCGGGGAAAACGGGGAAATTACACCATAATGAAAGAAATGAAAGATAACGAAAGGATAAGGTAAAATCGAATTAGATCAAAAGATAAAACACTCAATACAATGAAAATCGAAAGCATAGTAATGTCAAATACAAATGAAAGTCTGAAATGTTTTAAGGCTTACATGATTCATCGAGAAAAGATAAGCAACGAGAACCGACAGTAGCTAACATAAAAAGTACAATGAATCAAGTAAGGAAAAGTAGTAGGAAAATACAAGCATCTCATCAAAAATACAGAAGCTAGAATCAGAATCATAAGAATCAGGTCTGCCCCGGTGCTGTAGAATCACCAGCAGGAGGTGCTCCACCCGTAGGAGTAGTAGAAGGTCCAGCTTGTGTAGTGGTAGTCCTCCCTGCCGTGTCAACTTGTTCCTCATCAGAAGATGACTCAGATTCATGAAGAACATCCGCAATGGCTTGCTCGATGTCGTCAGGGAAAACGTAATCCATCGTGCTCGAATTGAAGACTCTGTCGTCCCTCGGAGGACGGCTCTCACTTATGCAACGTAAGATAGTCAGGATATTGTTCTAGGACGTCCTCATGTCCTCCATCCGGCCCGTATACTATTAGCCATACTCGAGACGCATCCGAACCGAGCAGAGACAAAAAGGGAGGGAAGATGCTTGAGGTGGTACGGTGGATGAACCGGGCTCATGTGCTGCCTCAGCCTCAGTCTCAGTTTGACCAGAAGATTTCACTTTCTCCCGCTGCAAGTACCTTGGATTCTTAGGCTTGTGATCAGTCTTGTACTCGGGAACCCTAGCATCTTGACAGAGACTATGGATCAAATGGGGGCAAATCAAACACCTAGCATACACTTTCTGATTCGTTGCTATCTCGTCAAAAATTGCTTGTCCTACATCAACATTCACTTGAAGTTTAACGATACAACATCCCGAGGTCACCAATGAGAAAATCAACAAAGTTGTTCTTAGGTAACAACCTGTTTCGAACAAAACGACATTGGACCTTCCAATCCTCCGTCCAACTCGTCATGACCAACTCCTTTCTATCCTCGCTCGTCCGAGTGTCCACGGCACATCCGGGCACACTAACAATCTTAAATCCTCCAACGGATCCTCACCGCATCCTTCTTAGCTTTGATCGCTTCTTTATAGTCGAACCCTCAAAAGGTGCCAAGTTGTGCTCTCGCTTATAACCTTAGGTGTAAACGGCACATTTACTCCCTTACCATCACAACTCGGTTTCCAAACCGCTTCGAACAATTTGCATAAAATTCTCGGACTAACGCAAAGATTGACCTGAGTCATCGAGTCTTCAACAATGCTCCCCACTTCCTATCCGTAAGTAGTTTCACAAAAGAGGATCAACCTTGGTCTCAAGGACGGCTCTCTCGATCAACATAGTCCTCGTAACATAATACTTATTATACACCTCAAAAGCCTTAGGATTAATGAACCTACGAGCCAATGGAATAGGGATAGGGGTCTCACATTCTCATCCAGCCGGATCCACTCTCTCGCTGTTTCCTCGGTTTTAGTCCTAGGTTCATTTTCATCGCTCTCAGCTTCAGCCTCTGACACCCTAGTCTTCTTCCTCACTAATGGCTCATCATCAGTTTCAGATCCCGACTCAGACTCATCTCTTAAAGGAACCCTAGGTTGACCTCGAGCAGCCTCAGGAGGATTTTGACGCTCACCAAAACGGATGCCTTGGTTGGGTTTACTAAAGTGGGGTCTACAACCTTTTCTTCTTAGTAGGTTCATCGGCAACCCCCTTACCATTCCGTTTTGTACCGCTTTACGCACCATCGTAAACTCAGGCGTTACAAACAACAATCCCAAACCATAATCCAATTCAAAACCACCCGTTTATCGTCCAAACGGGATTTCCCAAACAATTCAACACCAAACCAACATCAAACCACAATGCAATCCATCCATTATCATCCATTACCATCCCAGATCACCAACAAAGGAAGAAAGATAAACAAAGCAAGAAGAAAAAACCAATTAAGGTAAATTTCATGTAAAAGAGTCGACTAGAAGATCGAACTCAAAAAAACGTGAAATAATCTAAGAAAAGCTTATAGAATCTTACCAAGTACGTCGAAGGGATGATGATGATGATGACTAGAAGTCCTAACAGTGAACAATCGAACCCAATAATTGGATTTTTATTCAAAGAAACCGCACTAGCTAGGTCACTGAATCGAATTAACCGTTGTTTGTTGGAGGATTTGGTTTGAAGAATCAAAGAGAGGGTTTTGAGAGGTGTTTGTGGAGCTTTGAATCGCTCGATTTGGTTTAGAAACAAAGAAATTAGGGCAAAAGGGGTCGAAAAGTCGGGCTTGCAATTTGAAATTTCTGATGCGAATAAAAATTGGGAAGCAGGGGGTATTTATAGACGCAGGTCCAAACGGGCGTCCAGTTACATGGACGGACGTCCACTGGGTTGAGTATGAACTGGACGGGCGTCCAGATATTCAGACGCTCGTCCAACTGTTCAAAAAGAGAACAGAGTTGGAAGGAAATTAGCAGACGGGCGTTCAGGAAGGGTGGACGCTCGTTCAGTATTTTCAAAGGACGGACGGGCGTTTAAGTAGCGACGCGCGCCCAAGATGCACTGAGCCAAGACATAAAATTTTCATTAATTCCAATTTTAACCTTTTATTTCAACATAAAACAATTACAAAAACTCAAAAATGAATAAAGACAAATAGAAAATAGTGGGTTGCCTCCCACCGAGCGCTTTTGTTTAACGTCGTTTTCTCGACGAAAACCCTAATGAAGCTAGTCCTCATAAATCTCCGCCCAATCCACAATTCGGATTAGACGACGGAGCATATCAATTGTGGGAGGAAAATCATACTCATCCTGTAAAGCCCAGTCCTCTCCAGCGACATCCACTCCCTGAAGTGTTCAGCACGCAGCACTATCACCAAGTCAGTCAGCATCGGGTCATTAAGGATTGTGTACGGTCGTCCTAAAGCGTGCTGCAGGTCCTCTGCACTAAACTCTCCACCTCCCATAGCTTGGGGTACAATGATAACATAGGTAACGGTCCTGATGCGGGTGCTAATGTCATAATATACATCCAGAATGATCGTCCCTCCAGGTCCGTCATCTAAAGTGATAAGTGGAATCCTACTAATGTATGGGAACTCGCGCGCGTAACTCCGTAATCCATTAAAAACAAAGCTAAACCGAGGCATATTCAAACAAAAACCTAATTAGGCTTAAAATAAATGAATCAAAGAAAAGAACAAAAATGAAAGTAACTAAAATAGAAAAGGATATCTAGGATGCCTCCTAGTGGCGCTTTGGTTTATGTCGTTAGCTCGACAATCTTTCAATTCAGCCTGGATCAGGCCACTTAACCTTTCTCCCAGCCACTACATCGTGTAAGCTCTGGTCAGTAGTGTGGCTGCAAAAACAACATCTAACACATGGGGTCAAGTTTCTGATTGCTTTCCAAACGCTTTTAATCCTCCCCATTGTAGACTTCTTCTTTCTCTGTCTTTTCTTCAACTGTCGCTCCCTTTCAAGCTCTTCCATATCCCAACTACCACCATAACTTCCTCATCGACCACTACCGCTATCCTCGTAAAACAAATCGGGTAAAACTCGTCAAACTCATTGACTTCAGGAGTACCACACCCGAGGATGTCGAGGAAGTGAACAATCAAAAGCTTCTCTTTGGTTTGACCGATATAATGCTTACACCTTTGACCATTCACCCTGAACGGCTGGTCACCATGACCTCTTAGTTCTAAAACACCTCCAGGAATGATTTGTAGAATTTCAAAGGGGCCGGACCAACGTGTCCTCAACTTTCCAGGGAACATATGCAACCTGGATTTGTACAATAGCACTTGCTCCCCAACTTGAAATTCTCGCTTCTTGATTTTTGCGTCATGAAGGAGTTTCATCTTATCCTTACTAATCCTGGCATTTTCATAGGCTTGGAGTCTAAACTTGTCTAACTCATGCAACTGCTGCAGTCGGTGTTCACCACATGATTTGGCATCAAAGTTTAGGAACTTAATGGCCCAATATGCTCTATGCTCTAATTCTACTGGCAAGTGGCATGATTTTCCATACACCATCTGATAGGGTGATGTGCCCATGGGGGTCTTATAGGCAGTTCGATACGCCCATAGTACATCATCCAATTTAAGACTCAAATCTTTCTGTGGATCGTTGACAACTTTTTCCAGATCTTCTTCAAGCTTTGATTGCTTCTCCTCACCGCCACTAGTCATAAGGGTGATATTGTGTGCCGCTTTATGCCGACACCATATTTCTCAAGTACTTTTTCTAGTGGTCGGTTGCGTAAGTGTGTCCCTTCATCACTTATCAAGGCACGCGGACACCCAAATCTCACGAAGATGTTCTTCTTAAGAAAATTCATGACCGCTTTATGATCATTGCAGAAGTGGCTTGAGCCTCCACCCATTTCGATACATAATCGATAATGCACTAAGATGTATTTATTACCACGTAGTGAAGATGGGAACGGGCCCATAAAATCAATCCCCATACATCGAAGACTTCATATTCAAGAATATGCTACAATGGCATGTCAAAACGCCTTGTTAGAGCTCCGTTCGTTGGCACCTATCACAATCTTACAGAAAGCTTATGTATCCTTGAAGATCGTGGAAATAATAGAAACCAAATTGAAAGATCTTGGCAACGGTTTTCCAGGACCAAAGTGACCACCAAGAGGTCCTTTGTGGCATTGTTCAATAATGTCACGCTGCTCGCATTCGTACACATCTCCTCAAAGCAATCCATCCTTGCAAATCTTGAAGAGGTAAGGTTCATCC